>JAXDDX010000045.1:1825000-2387500 GCA_034670405.1 Hoplostethus atlanticus | reverse complement strand
TTTCATCACGTTGTTGAGCCTCCACTGAATAAACTGAAGGATGACATGTACACAAACACTGCAGCTTAGTGCCGTTCAGAAATGTCCTTCAGATTGTCATGGACCAAATCTGCTCAGTTATTATATTATGAAGACATGAATGAGGCCCCAGATCAGCCCATCAGTGTTTACACACTGCAGACCTGTCCATGTTAACGAGTCATTTCATCCTTAATTGAATCTTAAAATCAGATTTTTTTTAAAAACAGGTGAAAAATGTAGTGGGGCGAGAAAATGACTTGTTCAGGAATGTTCTCGTATCACGGTGAGATAATGTTGATAGTCGTAGAGTGAGTCAGCCACTTGATTTGACGAGATCTTGAAACAAGTGAAGCTGCACTGAAAACAAGGTAAATGATCCATCTGATCCTAACACAGATCTAAAGGCTAAATCATTGGTTAAGCTGGATGGTTGTTTGCGGTGCACGGGGTCCAGCATGGCAGCAAAGCGTCAGGAACTGAATAACAGAATCTAATTGGATAACCCCGACGGTGACACGCCGCAGAGGAGGTCACCCCGTTACCATGGCTACGGCACTACCCCCGCATCCCTTGTGAAGCCATCTTGCTATCGAGGGCAGGACTCACCATCCTCGCCATAACAGGAAGCGCCCCATGTCGGCTTCCTGTGCAAGATGTCTTGATGCTTCTGAACAAAGGTGCAGGTGGTGCTGTATAGATAGTGGATGACTGAAACCTCCCAGGGTGCATCTGGCCTGAGGCTGATAAAAAAACGTGGCCACGGCGCCCCGGTGGGAGATGAGGGAGGCAGACATGTCTAGTAGACGGACACCCTGCAAAAATATCCATCTCAAGTCGTTTAATCTTGTATTCGGTCTTTAAATCTTGAATGAAATCCACCAACGGGAGAAAACAAAACCCTCATTACAATGTTTTCTTAAGATATATTGGTACTAGTGAAGCAATCTGCCTTATTTTAAGATCGGTGATTAGAAACAAATAAAACTGCCACCACAATACAAGGCTGTGGTTGTTCCTCCCATGCTCATCCTCCTCTGGGTGACTAAAGGGTACAAATGGAAAGAAAACACGAGATTTAAAGATCGGCACGTTCACAGCAGAGGAGAGATGAAAAATACATTTGTTGCAGTTGGTGGGAAGAATGCACGATGAGGCTTTCAGTCTGATTCAGAATTTACATTTCAAGCATTTAGCTGACCTCCTATCCACACTGACTTTAAGAGCGTCAGTAGAATAAGCTCACATTCCTAAATCACATTCCTAATAAGGAGAGCAGGAATACTGACAACGGATGCAACAAAGACGCATCTAAGAACGAAGAAGTGCTTTGTAAAGAAATCAGAACCAGGGAGTTTCTCTTGGTAAGAAACAGGACATGTGCATTTTCAGTCCAGACTGATGAGGATGGGATGGGAGAAGAGGACAACAGGGACCTCAGCACCAAAAGAGTTGATGAGCAGATGCTCCCTTCCATTACCCCTGAGAGGTGTAAGGATTAGATGAGCCTTTGTCCTCTGTTGCCCTTAACTCTCTCTCATCCAAGTATTTACGATGTACAGCAAGTGTACGTCACTGGACATCAATCATCTGACGGAGGAGGCTCAACAAGAAGATGCACCAACCTTTACGTTGGTATGTTTTCATGAGGTTGTGATGCTGCAGATGCATCGTGTTTTATTGTAATGCCAACGGTTAACCGACAGTGAGAAGGATTTCAGTTACTGTGGAAGAAGACTGTGGGCTCTCCAGCCACCAGACACTTTATCCACCCACCTCCTGCTACTCGCCCCAAATTAGTCCAGTGAGGAGATTGATCGGCCAGCTTTTGTGCACCGGAGAGTTAAGAGAGGCCAAGAGTCTTATCAAATCCCTCAACACTCCAGGATGTGTCATGGAAACTCCATCAAAGTTGCCCTCAGCATTTTGATTGGGATCTCTTCCCATCAGACCAAAGTCTCGGGGCCTCTTGTGGGAGTGATTATTGCTGATGCTTTTCCCCCATCGATTACCTTTCCACAGCGCCGTCCATCAGTGGCCTCTGATTTCATGAGAGGAGGAGGGGTGAAGTGAGATATCAACACAGACCCTGTCAGGCCTCATCTGTCGTCTTGGAGCGGCACAGGAAATGGAACTGTCCGACCCGGACATATCGCCTCCGCTTGATACGATGGAGTATCAGTGTCAGACTCACAGGCCGCAGTTCAGTCACCGCACCATCATGTGTAGGTTGTAACCAAAGCTTTAATCATTTGCTTGTTGGGAATCCAATATGGTTTCTGAATTCAGCCTTAATGAGCTTTGGGTGTCAGGGGAGTAATGGTGTCACTGTTCCCTGCATTATTAGTAATTGTTTGTTGGTCTGCTTGTTTAGTTACTTTAATTTTACAGTGTTTTGTAACCTTGTTAAAGTATTAATCCTCCTCATGTTCCTCTAAATCTCTGTCCTCTCCTCTCTCTGATCTCTGGACCTCAACAGTGATCAACCTCTACCAGGTCATGAAGCTTTTCCATCTGCTGCTCTAAACACCCGGTGTCAGGTAGGTCTTTCCTGGGAGAAACCCTCTGGAGACAGGAAGTGATGCGTTTTACGTTTCAACAGAAGAAGAACTGGGTAGTTAGCATGAGCAGCGATAGCTACCATGGCTGAACAGACAAAGAAACTGCACTGGAAATGCAACATTATCTGAAACCAAACAATTATTTCTGTTACTTTAAGACTGAATACAAGATAGGTTGACTTGTTAGCGTGGAGATTTTTTTGCAGTGGGCGGATCAGTATTTGACGAAGGGCCTTGCAGGCTGCCAGGAACACAGCGGCGGTCCACCGAAGCCGGTCGGTTTGCCAGCAGTCATCTGATTATTATAATGCACTGCAGAAGCCAGGACGCCATCAGCTCACATTGGAAACACATTTGGAACTGTCCAGGGAGCGAAGGCATTATGTTTATGTATAGCCATCACTGCCTTCCACATTTCTGTCTCACAACATCGCTTTCTGGTTTTCTGGGCATGAAAGCTTCTGAGAAGCCATTTTCCATATATTTTATTTATGATCTCATGAAAAGTCCCCACATAGATGAACAAACAGCACAAACGTGTAGGTTTATGAATGGATTTATGTGTGGCTTCCTGCCCCCATGCACACACACACACACACACACGCACACACACGCACACGCACACACACACACACACACACACACACACACACACACACACACATGGACACACACAGTAGGTGACCTGAGTCATGTCACTGCAGTGAATATGAAAGTAAAGCAGTGGCACCTGTATAAAACACAAACTAACGTACCAGAAAGATTAGCAGCACAAAAGGCCACGACACGTCTGGAGGGAGAACATGGACAGGGAGGCAGGGAGGCAGGGACGAGGCCGCAGGGTGCTTGAAAGACTGAAATAACGTAACTCCACCTTGGCAGGTATCTCTGACTGCTGGCGTCCCAGGCCTCCCGGTGGACGCCACATGCCAATTAAGCAGCATTAGTCAAAAGGAATCTCTCAGTGCCACTAAATTAATTGGCCTTCTCCTGAAGGAACAAAAAAACCCTGAAGAGACGGGAAGAGAAAGACGCTAATTTCCAAGGCTGTTATCTTTCCTGGCTTTTACAAAAAAGAAGAGCAATCTCTTTGGGTTGGCCATCGGAAGGATCCGGAGAACCGAGCCCGCTTCCCGTGAATCCACTTTTATAGAAGCGTTCTAATATATTTTGTGAAGTTGCTTGTGAATTTTCATTTGCTTCATGGTGGTTGAAGGGATTTTTGTACAATTCCTCCATGTCTGCACAAGCAAGTCATGGAGTCTCAAAGTGCTCTGCCAGCACACATGGAGCCTCTACCATCAGATGTTTCATCCATACACTTTCAGTTCATGTACATTTGAAAAACTACCTCAGTGTCCTTTATGAAAATAGGCTCAATGTTCAACTAACAAGGAGGAGAATTCCACTATCATGTATTCAGACAGCAGAAGAGAAACTCATTTTGATGACAAAGACTTTACTCAGGTAGGACTTTTCCTTCTCAAGTCTCCATTTTTTACTCTGTCTGTTCAGCCACGGTGGCTATGGCTGCTCATGCTAACTACCAAGTTCTTCTTCTGTTGAAATGTAAAACGCATCACTTCCTGTCTCCAGAGGGTTTCTCCCAGGAAAGACCTACCTGAAGCCGGGTGTTTAGAACAGCAGATGGAAAAGCTTCATGATCTGGTAGAGGTTGATCACTGTTGAGGTCCAGAGATCAGAAAGAGGAGAGGAGAGAGATTTAGATGTTGGCCATTATCACCTTAAATGAGTTTTAAGATGAACATTTTTTCCAGTGCTGTGCAGTGTGTAGCAGCATACTTGGCAACGTCAAGTTTTTAACATCTGAGTGTCTCCCGTCTTCCAGGGCCGGGCCATTAGTGCCCTCGGCTTCCTACCTATATATATATACACGCCGCTGACGACTGGGAGCGCAAATGAAGATGAGATATGGCACTTGAGGGGAACTTGAATGTGTTAAAGTCGGCTTCTAGTGCTTATGTAGAGGCGATCTCTCCAATAGGCAGTTGGTGACCTTGAAGATAGCGGACTGTGAGCGGCGAGGCAGTGTCGCGCCTTAAATCCTCCCCTCGCTGTAATCTGTCTAACAGACACATGGGTACCGGCTCAGGAGGCTGAACCAGATAAGATGCTGCTTCAGTATCCAGCAGCCCCGGTTCTTCTTCCACAGCGACTGAGAGTGAATGAACAGTAGAATGAACAGTAGAATGAACATTAGAATGAACAGTAGAATGAACAGTAGAATGAACAGTAGACTGAACAGTAGAATGAACATTAGAATGAACAGTAGAATGAACAGTAGACTGAACATTAGAATGAACAGTAGAATGAACATTAGAATGAACAGTAGAATGAACAGTAGACTGAACATTAGAATGAACAGTAGAATGAACATTAGAATGAACAGTAGAATGAACAGTAGACTGAACAGTAGAATGAACAATAGAATGAACAGTAGAATGAAGAGTAGAATGAACAGTAGAATGAAGAGTAGACTGAACATTAGAATGAACAGTAGAATGAACAGTAGAATGAACAGTAGAATGAACAATAGAATGAACAGTAGAATTAATAGTAGAATGAACAGTAGAATGAACAGTAGAATGAATAGTAGAATGAACAGTAGAATGAACAATAGAATGAACAGTAGAATTAATAGTAGAATGAACAGTAGAATGAACAGTAGAATGAATAGTAGAATGAACAGTAGAATGAACAGTAGACTGAACAGTAGACTGAACAGTAGAATGAACAGTAGAATGAACAGTAGAATGAATAGTAGAATGCCCATCTCTCTATCTCTCAGAAGATCTGACATGGTCCACACACACTGACACTCTGGTGAGAAAGGCGAGGCAGCGCCTTTACCACCTCAGGCAGCTGAGGAAATTTAAAGTCTCCCGGAGGATCCTTCAGTCCTTCTACTCTGGAGCTGTGGAGAGCATCCTGACAGGAAGCATCACTGCCTGGTTTGGCAACAGCTCCGCTCAGGACAGGAAGGCTCTGCAGAGAGTAGTGCGTTCGGCTGAACTACACTCCCCACCCTGCAGGACTTATACACCAGGAGGTGCAGAACCAGAGCCTGCAGGATCATGAAGGATCCTCACCACCCCAACAACGGACTGTTTCAGCTGCTGCGGTCAGGCAAGCGCCTCCGTAGTCACGCTGCCAAAACAGAGACTGAGATGGAGTTTCTTTCCTCAGGCCATCAGGACTGTGAACTCTGACCTCACCAGGGCCCCCACCAAGACACACACACTGCCCCTCTTATGCACACACACACTTAGGTAAAGACTACACATAATTTATAATTTATATTATATTACATACATACAATTTCCCTTTTTTACTATATTTTTATAAAGTCCTCTTATTGTAAATATTGTGGTTTTTTTTTTATTGTAAATAGTGTGAACCTGTTATTTGCCCTTTGCACATTTCTGCTGAGCATTGCCACTTTACATTTCACTGCACACTTCGTGTGTGTATGTGACAAATAAACTTCTTGAATCTTGAAAATCTTGAATCTCTCTCTCTCTGTCTGTCTGTCTGTCTATCTCTCCATCCATCTATCTATCTATCACTATCTCTCTCTATCTCTCTCTCTCTCTCTCTCTCGCTATCTCTCTCTCTCTCTCTCTCTCTCTCTCTCTCTCTCTCTCTCTATCTATCTATCTATCTATCTATCTATCTATATATCATCTCTCTCTCTATCTCTATCTATCTGTCTGTCTGTCATCTATCTATCTATCTATCTATCTATCTATCTATCTATCTATCCATCCATCCATCCATCCATCCATCTACATGAAATGGGACGGGTGGTAATGGTTACCAGGATATTCATTTGGGGGACAGACGTCCTTGCTGAAGGTCGTCAGTTTCCTTCAGTACAGACGGTCTTTAAAAGAGTCTCATTTTATTAGTCATATTGTTAAAGTAGGTGTCACTTTTCAAATGGTGGATAATATCTCACTGTGGTACCAAATTTATCTCAATTAAACAAGAGTGCTGCGTCCTGATGATGATAATAAAAAACAAATGATCTGTGTGAGATATCCTTCATTTAGCTGCTGTTCTTTAAAAAGCATCCTAATTAGTTCTGATTTAGTGAGATCAGTCATATTGTAAAAGTAGGTCTCAATTTGAATGGTGGATTTCTCATTTTGGACCAAAACTTTGTTGAATGAAATGATGAAGTGCACGGTGTCATGCTGTCATGTCACCGGTACTAAACCGTATTAACTTGATCAGTTAATAAAGTGAGGGATGTGAGGATTCCCATCGGTATGCTGTTCAGATGCTGGACCTTTTCTCTGCTGCCTGGAGAAACAAAGGTCAGGCTGAAGGAAACTCAGCGCAGCCTGACAGACAGACAGACGGCCGACAGAAACCCGGGTCCTCACGTGTCAATCAGCCTGCTGGGCGGACACGCTTCATGCTGGGGAACATGTGTGGCGATTACTGCACATCACATCCACTACTGGTGTGTGTGTCCATCTGACTGAACGGCTCCGTTCACACTGCAGCTGAAGGCTCACAATTCAGATTTTTCCCTCACAGATCTCAAGTTTCAGTGTGAAGGATCATTAATCAGGTCTTTATCACCACAAATACACCATGGGACTGGACGACCAGTACAACCAGTCTCCTACTGGTTCCACTGGGAGCTGACCGGTACAACCAGTCTTCTACTGGAGCTGTTGGGGGTTCACTGCCTTGCTCAAAAGCACCTCTGCAGTAGCTGTGGAGGGAGAGTGTTACTCGGTCACTTTCTCCACCAACATTTTCCCAGACGGTGCAGGGATTCAAACCGGCAACCTTCCAGTCACAAGCTGTCCGCCCCGCTAACATTCAGGCTGCAGCGCCCCTAGTGTCCACCTGCAGAAATGTCTTTTAGTCTCATATTCAGAAAATAATATGGTTTCTCTTGTTTCAGGAAATGTCTTGAATCAGGATGTTGAATCAAGGCAGATCCACTCCTGACTCTTGATTCAAGACGATTCTTGAAATTAGTTGATTTGCAGTGGGAACAAGTGGAGTCATTATATTACTTTATATTACATTACATTACATTACATTACATTACATTACATTATATTATATTACTTTATATTACATTACATTACATTACAGTCATTTAGCAGACGATTTTATCCAAAGCAACTTTAAACACTCAATACTAAATAACATGTTAGGATGGTATGGTGGTAAGGTATTTTTTTAGCAAGCAAGGATTCAGGAGGATCTCTGCGTTATAGTGCTGCTGTTGAAGAATGAATCTAACCCCCACCCCCCATATATTTAACTTGGTAATTTTACATTACAGGTATGTAGCTGATGCTTTTATCCAGAGCAGGTAGAGTTTGGTGTCTTGTTCAAGGACACTTCAGGATTCTGTCTTTCTCTGTGCATCTGATTTCTCCATCCTGACTCTTTATAAGGACACACACATTCATTACGCATCCTTTATATATATATAAAGGATGTGTAAATATATATATTATAGTATATATAGTATATATCCTTTATATATTCTCTAAATCATTATTATTATTATAATTATTATTTATGGTTTTTATTATTAGATTTTCCTAGATTCCTTCAATTTTTATCGCTATTGTTTTTTTGTGATGTTTATTTTTACTGCCTGCCTGTTTTATTGCCTGCAACTTGAAAAGTGCTTTATAAATAAAGTTGTTTATTATTATTATTATTATTATTATTGCTATATTTTCATGTCATGTATATTCTGTCATTTTCTCAGTCTCTAATTCGGCTGTTATTTTGCATGGCCTCATGAGTCTATAATGCATCCGTTTCCCTCGTAGTTTTCAATCATAAATTTCTACTTCATATTTTCTATGTTTATATAACCTTCATTTTTCATCAAACTTCATCTTATTTATGTTCTATTTTTTTTGTCGTATCCTGTTAATATTTGCTGCTGCAACGATCGAATTTCCCCACAGAATCAATAAAGTTTCATCTTGTCTAATCTCATCTATACCGGAGGCACTTTCTGGTACGGGGATCGAACATGCAACCTTCTGGTTACAGGCCGGTCTCTGTAGACACCCCCCACACACACAAGACGGGGTGTCATACAAATTAAAGGTCACAGGTTCAATCCCCACAGCAGCCAGAGTGCCCTTGAGCAAACTGCTGAACGGCAGCTAAAATCAGACGTTGCTTTACAGGAATAAAATACAACCCTGGCTTTACCACTGGCCAGCATTGTCACTTGAATAATGCATGGGTGCTGCTGAGTCCCCTTCACTTATGCATTAGTGAGCACAGTTTCTATAGAAACGATGAATATTTTAAAGTAAAGTTAAAAGTAAATAACACAGTAATTAGAGGATAATGTAAAGAGTACCATGCATGTCATCTGAGAGAAAACATAAAAATAGATATCGCCTGGTACATTTCTGCAGTAATTGATGGTGTACGGGCTGGAATATGTAAACTCTGCTTTACTGCACCACATCCACATGAAGGAGGATTTCATGTGTTCAGAGTTTTAAACCCGATAAGAAAAGCAACGTGAAGATTTAATGTCGGTGAAAATAAACTTATCAAATAAAAGCAGGAACATAAATAATAATAAATCAGCACATGGATGCAAAAACCTGATACCGTTAGGATCTGTGCAAATACTGTCTAGCATCAACATTCATGGATACTTACTGTATTTTGGCAGTAGTAACCTTCAGTTTGTGGGCTGTCAGGGCTGCAGGCTGAGCAGCAGCCGGCTCTGAACTGAAATTTGTGTCAGAGAAAAACAAAAGTAGGCTAAGTTGTCGTAGACTGCAAGAGACCAAACCGCCCTTGAATAGATGTCATTAGACCCTCGTCTGATACCGCGGTGTCCCGAGGAACCCCGTCGGACAGGATTTTTATAGCTTAATGTGCATTAATGTCTATACAGTATGATGGTGAAAACATTCATCATCATATACATTCTGTTATTCTGCTGTCCACAGAATGAAACGACAGTGAAATTAAACCATTCCTCATTTTGCTGCAGAAACCTTGCAAGTTCAAAACCTGAAACAAAAAGAAATTAAATATACAAATGAAATGAATTTTAAAAAATAAAACTAAATTACAACTATATCGTCTGGTTCCAAAATAAACTAAAAAAAATAAAAATGCTTGAATGGTCCAGAGTGTGGAGAGAGCAGCACATGACAGCATCATTTCCCCATTTAAGGGAATTTAGTCATAAAAAGACATGAATGATGTCAGCTCCCTTCCTGAAGATGAAATAAAAACAATATTTTCTCCTAATGAAATGAAAGGACTAAAAAAACACAAATTATAACCAGCAGACACAGAAAAGGCAGAGTTGTGCAGTCTACCTTTTTTTTTATCTGCCAGTTTATTTGACTGAAATGAACTAAAATGAACAAACACTGAAAACTAAACTGAATGAGAAAGTTAAAAATATAAAAATATCTTTGCTGAAACATTTTGCCACATTGAAGTCGAAATATGCAAATATGAATGTATGACTTCAAACCCTAAAACAAAACCAGTGTGATGAGAAAGGCAGCCAGGACATTTGCCCTAACTGGATTTATTAACAATAATAATAATGTAGGCTATATTTATGCTGTGGTGGAGCCACGGAAAACCAGATGAAACCAAACTGGATTACAGTGGAACTGCAACTCAAATAGAAATAAAAACGGAATTAAAAAACATGAAACTATAATAACCTTGACCCCCCTTTGAGGGCCCCTGGAGCCCCCCCCCCCCCCCCCCCAATTTGGGCACCCCTGCTGTACTGCCATCGACCCCTATGTACAGCCTGTGGATTTGCCCCGAGACACACGTTATAACCGGTGTGACGTCAGGCTGGGAGTCGAGAGAAAGTCGCTGTAGAGGCTGCAGAACCGGGGCGACAGACCCAGGAGCAGCCGGGCGACGCTGCAGTCTTTCAGCAGCCAGTCTGAGGAGCAACAGCACCGGGGGCTACATCACGGTCGGCGGGGTCCGGTTTGATTTACCTCTCGGCAGCCAGCGGAGCGGATTTACGCGGACGAGCGGAGCAGCAGGCGGACGCGGACTCCAGATGGACAGGAAGCGCAGAGAGCTGTAACTTGTGAGAGCCCGAACGCAGCACCAGTCACAAACCTCATGCGGAAAACACCGAAACAAGCTGCGTTTTATGAAGCTGCTGCGGCGGAGAGCTCCTGCGCCGGTCCATCATCACGGACACCTCAGGCTGGTGCGGCTGGCCGCTGCGCACCGTGACGCGCCGCGGAGCGCAGTGAGGAACCTGGTCTGGTCTGGGGCAGAGAAAACCATATGACGGCTTCCCACTCCTCCACATATAACCCGGCTGGTCTCTGTCTTTACCCGTGCCTGTGTGATATCTCCTCCCGCGTTCCCCTGCTTTGGACCCGGATGGATGCGACTCTGTGCGGCCGCTGAGGCTCCGTGCGCTCTGCGGGGTTTGGACTTTTTTTCCTGCGGCGATGCAGCTCCTCCGGCTGGCCTGGGCTGTGACGGGAGCGGCGCTCTGCTTTCTGGTGATTCTGCTCATCCACTCCCACGTCCTGAGAGAAGGTAGGAGGCTCAGTCTCGATCTGGTTATTGATCCAACAGTTAACGGAAAGCACGAGGACGACAGATATGAATTATTATTCACATGAGTATATCATTTTGTGTGAGTCAGAGAGCGAGCCTTAAGCGAATGCATGTGCGTGTGCGCGTACAGTCGTGGGTGTTTGCGCAACCGTACCATGTCTGTGAGTACATTTGGTTAAAGGGTGAATAGATCACCAGATCACCAGTGTGTTCTGGTTTGGCAATTCCTCAATAGATGGCACCAGATTGTCTCTGAACACCAGCCAGTATAGTTCAGCAGTATACCAGAATACCAGAACAGCAGGATACCAGAATACCAGAATACCAGTATACCAGTACAGCAGGATACCAGAATACCAGTACACCAGTATACCAGTACAGCGGGATACCAGTATAACAGAATACCAGTATACCAGTACACCAGGATACCGGTATACCAGTATCCCAGTATCCCAGCATACCAGCATACCAGAATACCAGTATACCAGTATACCAGCACACTAGTATACCAAAATACCAGTATACCAGAATACCAGTATACCAGTATCACCAATATCGTCAGTAACACCAATAACACCAGTAACACCAGTATAACCAGTAACACCAGTATACCAGTATCACCAGTATCGTCAGTAACACCAGTAACACCAGAATACCAGTATACCAGAATACCACTATATCAGCATACTGGTATACCAGTGTAACCAGTAACCAGTAACCAGTAACCCTAACCCCAGTACCAACAGTATCACCAGTAACATCCTCACTATAATCCAGAATACTGACATTCTGTCTGCATGTAGAGATCAGATCCAACTGGAAACATGGAAGTCCCAACCATACACACACACACACACACACCTACTCACACACACACACACATACACACACACACACAAACACACACCCTCACTCTCTCTCTCACACACACACACAAACTCTCTACACCCAGTTGTGTTTTCAGTGATTTCTTGCTGCTCTAAAATAATCCAGTGTTGGTCATGCTCAGAACCAGGTGACGGGTTTCCACCTGTCTGTCTCTCTACCTGTCTGTCTGTCTCTCTCTTTGTGGGCGGGGTCTTCTCGGCCCCTCCAGCATTGTTTTAATTGAATCCTTGGTGTGAACATTGTAGAGGAGAAGCTTCCAGTCTGGATGGAACGAACAGTAAAGCCACAGTAAGACAGTTCACCTGGTTTCTATCTGCAGAGTAGAGTTTAAAATAGAGATGAAGAGTTTCTATCTGCAGAATAAAAATACAGTTTAAAATACAGTTCAAATAAAGTTAAAGAGTTTCTATCTGCAGAAAAGAGTTTAAAATAGAGTTTAAAATAGAGTTGAAGAGTTTCTATCTGCAGAATATAGTTTAAAATAGAGATGAAGAGTTTCTATCTGCAGAATAGAGTTTAAAATAGAGATGAAGAGTTTCTATCTGTAGAATAGAGTTTAAAATAGAGATGAAGAGTTTATATCTCCAGAATAGAATTTAACAGAGGAAAAGAGTTTTAAATTCATCCAACAAGAACCTTGAACTGATGAAGGTCTGATCAAAATGTTTTCTGTTTTCTTTCTGATGAAAATGTTTTCTGTTTTCTGTCTGATCAAAATGTTTTCTGCACAAAGAAAAAATCCTTTTTGTCAAATTTTCACCAAATGTCTTTTTTTTTTTGCATCTCGGCCTCTTTTGGATTTCTTCCTTTTCCATCAGTGTTCAAGTTGTTGTTGGATTCTGTCTGTGGTTTTGAATCCAGACAGCAGAAATGATCAGACGTTCCTTTAGAGATGTCTCAGTTTAGCCTCCATTTTACATGAAACTCTAAATTCATAGAACAGTAAAGCCACAGTGAGACAGTTCACCTAGTTTCTATCTGCAGAAAAGAGTTTAAAATACAGTTTCAAATAGAGTTTAAAATACAGTTTAAAATAGAGTTGAAGAGTTTCTATCTCCTGAATAGAGTTTAACAGAGGAAGAGTTTTAAATTCATCCCACAAGAACTCACGTTGATAAAAAAGAAGAAATCAAAAGACAATTGACATTTATTTACATCAAGTCATCAAAACCTTGAACTGATGAAGGTCTGAAAATGTTTTCTGCACAAAGAAAAAATCGTCTTTTTTTGCATCTCGGCCTCTTTTGGATTTCTTCCTTTTCCATCAGTGTTGTTGTTGGATTCTGTCTGTGGTTTTGAATCCAGACAGCAGAAATGATCAGACGTTCCTTTAGAGATCTCAGTTTAGCCTCCATTTTACATGAAGCTCCAAATTCATAGAACGCATCACACTGCATTCAAACGGATGTGAGTTGTATGCGGAGAGGCTCTTTCAATCAACGCTACGCTGAAAATGAAATTGATTTTGATCATACTGGTGGTTGTTTGCCTTCTGATGATCGCCGACTGGAGTTCAAAGGTCACCCTCCTTTTATTTACCGCTGCATCACTTTGTATTGTCTGCAAGCTGGCTGACAGACGCTGAATGATTCAGACTGACATCTCTACACTTTGTACAGCAGGAAGCCTGTTTGGTGTCGTGTCGAGGTCAATATGTCACATGGATCAGAATCAGAATGAAAAAAACATACTACATATAGACGTTGAAGATGTTCATAGGGTTGTGGTGTGACACGTTCCTTTTAGGTGTGTGTGGGTTGGTCGACTCACTGGTTGATGCAAACTCCCCATGTGCCACTGAGCTTTTGGTTTGAAAGGAAAAATACTTTCTATGTTGTGAGGAAACTCTGGCTTTGACCCTTCAACTCATTACCGCAGTCGAGGATTGAATCTTATTCTACTGTCGACTCATTACGAGCATCAGCTAGATGCCTACATGTAACATGAACCAGAGCTGAACCAGAGCTGCCCAGTTTGCAGTCCAGTTACTCAATCAATCATCATCTTAGATGTTTGGACAATTTATACGCCGGTTCATCCCTTCATCAGGCCGGTTCACTGAATACTGAGGCTTTTTCAACAGAAAATACAAAGTAGAAAGAGCATCAATACGTTTCGGGGTTTAAACTATTGTCCTTTCCCTCTGAGAACCTGGATCGACTAAAGACATGAGAACTTTTTGAAATACGCCGAGGGCAGAAAAGAAACCTGGATTTATTCCTGGAGAATAAATCCACAGGAAGAGGTTGTTGCTGCAGAGTGATGTCAGCACATGCAGGACGGGGACAAGTAGACAGCAGACCAAACATGTCATTCTGCTAAAGTGGCTGGTAGCTGAAATTCAGCAGTATTTTATTCCCCCTGTGTAACCGTGTTAAATAATGCTCTCTAGTTGTGCTAGAAATCTCACATTGGCAGCACCTACACCCCACAGTGTGTCGACCTTATGGGATAACGTGTCCGTTTCCCTCTGAAGCCACGTAGCGACGAGGCTCAGTCTCCGGCGCTGCAGTCGGCCGTCTGCAGCTCCTCGCCCCACTTCAGCAGCTGAAGCCCCTGGTCAAGGGCACCAGAGCCTGTGTAAGAATCTATTAAATGACCCTTCATCATAGCAGGAAGTGGCGAGATTTAGTAAACGAGCTCGCCAAGCGCCGCCACGCTCCGGGTAGAGAGCCGAGTCTCACTCAACATTCCTTTTGTAGATGAATTTATTCAAATCCAATTACGCCGTTGCAGTCTTTTGCTCAGTTAATTTTTGTTTGTGATTTCCCAGCTGCTGATTTCCTGTTCTAGCGTCACGGCCTCCCATTCAGATGCAGTGTGTTCATAATTCCCATGAATATATGCTTGACTTAATGGAGCATTGAGAATTAATTTGGACTCTGAACACTCCTTAGGTAAGCTTTATATACCACAGGCACCACAGTGTGTCTTGTGTGTAATAGGCTTGTTTCCAGGATCTAAATGAGGCTTAGAAGCAGTAAATAGAGAAGCACTGAGAATGAGATGGAGTCTGTTTGTGCTTTCAACACTGAGTCAGGATACATGAAATACATGTCATTTTCTTCGCTTCATCTCATATGTCATTATGTGAGTTATAAACATGAACATGAAAAATAACACAAATGTTTGTTGTCCAAAAACGATGCATGGAAATGTTGAAAATTCATCCTGAATCCTCATGACACTCATAAGGTTTTTCATTTATTTTATTGTTTTTACATCTTTCCATGGGTCTACGACGGTCTATGATTTAAATTTTGTCTTTCTAGTCAATTCTAAGTGGAAAAAACAGGAAGGATTAATTTGCCACCTGGTTCGTGTGATATTCACACGGTGCAGAAAGATTGTTGTCGCGTCTGAATATAAAACCAATGAAGGTTAAAGGTTAAATAAAAAATGTGACACTTGGAAAAAAATGTAAACAAATGATTATTATTATTATTATTATGATATTTTTGAAAGGACAGTAACTTCCTGAAGTCCTTGGTTGATAAAGTTATCATTAGAGCCTTTCCTTTAGATAGATCTAGAGAAGGAATCTATACCAAACGTGTCATTTATCATTACAGCTCGACCTTTAGTTTAAGACACTGTCAGTTAATGTGAAACATGTTGGAGAATAAACACCGACTTGACACTTCAATAACGACCCATACGAGCTCATAGGATTATGGATTTTGCTCATGCAGCACAATAATAAAGTTATTAACCGTCATAAGAAGATCAGCAACGGGCGCCACATTATGTCAAAAGCAATTTCAGCCTAATCATTATTTCCCCGTCTTCACTTGCAGGTGAAACAAGGAGGCTTTGGTTTGCGGCGTGCCCATTCTAATGCACTGCGTGATTGTTATCCTTATTTTCAATTTGCGGGGAATTAAAAAAGATGGTGCTTAATGGATGCCCATATCAACAAATGTCACTTTCTCTTATTCCCCTATCCTTGAATAAATTGCATGCCAGTTGCAATTGGAGGAATTGTGATTCAGGCCAAGCAGCAATGCAATATTGCCAGAGCGGACGTTCTGCCGCGGCTCGCCATAATTTCATTATTTGTGGTAATTTAAGTGAGCTTTTGCTCTGCTTGAGTCATTATGCTGCACAATAGCGATCAGGCCATTGTCTATTCTATAACATAATGTTCTGTGATTCTGCCATTCTCATCGGCCTGCATTCACAAAGCTCAATCAGAAACATAATCACTTTAATCACAAAGCACAATAAAAGTACCAGTGTGTCGCGTGACATCGGTGCAGAGACATATTGCCATTTCACAGTTCATCAGATAGACAGGATAAGAGGAACCGTATCGATCCCCGAGGGGAAATTGGGTCGTTGCCACAAAAAATAGAGGTGTAAGTTGGTGAGCAGAGTGAAAGGTAGTAAAGGTTATGAATACAAAGGTAATAAAGAATATGAAGAAAAAAATCAAAAATCGTTAAGGTAGAACGTCTTTATGATGCTAATAAAGAGATTTACTGGCTAAAAACTATTCTCACTATAATGGTTTTACAGTCCTGTACGTATGCATCGCTCTTATCCCTTAGATATTAAACAGCAGACAGACAGACAGACACCTCACTGTAGAGATACACTCAGTTCAGTACGAGCACTCAAGCAGCGTGGAGCGAGTGGAGGGAGGAGTGAACTGGCTCAGTGTGCCATGCTGCAGCCAGACCGATGAAACACATAATCAGGTCTCTGAGTGGCAGACAGTGATGTGCAAATACTGTTTTGGGGAAAAATACTGAAGGTCTGTAATGCAAACATTTTTATTTCATTTTAAAAAAAAAAAAACCTGATGGAAGAAACAGGTTTTGGACAGTCAAGTAGAAAAAGGTTAGCTTAGTTCCTGTAGCTCTGAAGTCGTCTGTTTCCACATCACCCAGACTGAACTTCACATAATGAAGTCCAATATGAACGTGTGTACATCAGTTCAGTGCATCCACGGGGCTCCCGGTCTCTTTCTGAACCACTGAATGTGTCATTTAGCATTGACATCTGGTTTCAAAGCACTGTCAGTGTTCCTTTGAACCGCCATCAGTAACTTCTTTATTTCCACTTATCCACCATAAAAATCATGAGCTTGCACAAGGGCGAACACGCTTGTCATCGTTCAGGGCGCAGCGCCGTACGCCAGAACATATCGCCCCGGTCCAGCAATTTATGTTGAGCTATTTTGGAGTCTTCTCCAGTCTATTTGGGACAAGATATTACAAGGGTCAAAACATCCATTCATGTTCTGATGGCCACTGACAGTACTTACTGTACAACGGTATTGTGCTTCAGTGAAGAGGGTTTTTCTGGGTAGAAAAAAAAAAATGACCTTCATTTCAAAGAGTTATAATAGCCTGGTTCTTAAAAGGGAGCATGCCAGGTTCATTTGAAGGCTAGATCATGCCATGATGCGTATGAAACAGCCTTGCTCTTTTCACGCCTGCAAAGAAAACCAGCAGCAATATGTTCATAATTCACGGCACTGTTTAGTTTTTCTCAATTGCTAAGACACATTTCTTGAAAACTTCAAACTACATTCACAATACCTGACTCTTCTAGCAAAATCAAACAATCGCTTCAAAACCCATTGAATCTGTGCTCAAAATCAAACAATGCTTTCAGCTCATACACACACAGCCAGTCAATATAGAAACATTAACAGAGCATTCCTTAGACACGTCAGAAAATTGAGAACACAGCGTCCAGGGTAGTTACATAAAAAAAAAAAAAAAAAAAAAAAAAAATTTGTATTGTATATGCATTTTGGGGAAAAAAAAAAAAAAAACCCTCTGGTGTGCCGGATCCAGCCTTGACAACACTCCACACCTATGTCACCACAGGCCAATTCCATTGCCTGTAAGAGATTTTCCCTGGTATATGGGTTTCGGTCATAGAACTTCCACCGCCACGCAGAGAAAAACTCTTCTATTGGGTTGAGGAAAGGGCTGTATGGTGGAAGGCAAACATTTATGAATCGCTGGTTGATGCTGAACCACTTGCGTATCCGGACACCACGGTGAAAGCTGATATTGTCCCAAACCACTACATAGACAGGATGCACTGCCTGCTGATGATCCTGCTGCTCACGCTCAAACAAAAAAATCCCGAAGACCACCCAGAAATGTAAGATGTTCAGTGTTATATGGCCCCAGGGTTGCATGACGGTGGAGAACCCCCCCCCGCCAATTACTTATGGCTGCAAAAAGGGTGACATTGCCACCACGCTGGCCAGGGACTTCCACAATGGCACGTTGGCCAATTATGTTCCTGCCTCTCCTTCTCCTCTTCGCTAGATTGAACCCTGCTTCATCTACAAAAATGTATTCATGGGGCCTTTCCATGGAATCCAATTCAAACACTAAAAAATAAATAGTTTAGTAAGTGATACAGAAAGACAGACTTCTGCAATAGTGTATTTGTATGCACTCCTGATTTACATACACTACAATATAGTGCAGTTTACAGTAACAGTAGGCTAGTAGCATAGAATTGTACTGTAAGCATCAGCGCTGAAAGTGTCTTGAGTGTACACTTACTTGCACATACTGATCTCGTAGATCTTTGACCCTTTCTGAGTTGCGCTCAAAGGGTACTCTGTATACTTGCTTCATGCGTACCCTGTTGCGTTGGAGGACACGGGCAATGGTAGAAAGGCTGACACTGGATTCCTTCAAAGTTTACATTGTCTTCAACAACTCTTTGCTGAATTTCACGCAGTCGGATGGCATTGTTTTGACGGACCAGATCAACAATGAGAGCCTCTTGCTGTTGGGAGAACAAAGCAGTCCTTCCACCCTCATGTGGTAGTCTTGCAATTCTACAAAAGGGAAAATGCACTTACAAACGTATACATACAGTAAAAATAGTAATGACATTACTTCTATATGTAAAATGTTGTATGGTAAGAAAGGTTCTCTTTTTTTTCCCCCAGTCCCCTTTCTATTGACAAAGTGATGTACTGAATCAAATGTATACAGTAAACTTTCAATTACCAAAATAAAAAGATTACCTGTTCTCTTCTCTGAATGTCCTGATTATGGTGGCCACAGAGAATCTGCTCAAATTGGGTTGTACTCTTTGTCCTGCTTCCCTCATTGTCATTCCATGAACAACAACATGGTCTATTACAGTTGCCCGAATTTCATCTGAAATGACGGTTCTTAGTCTTAGTCTTGTTCTTGTTCTTGCTCTTGCTCTTGTTCTTGTTCTTGTTCTTGTTCGTCCTCGTCCTCGTCCTCGTCCTCGTCCTCGTCCTCGTCCTCTTCCTCTTCCTCTTCCTCTGACACATACTCTTCCTCTGACACATACTCTTCCTCTCGGATTGTTTCCATCCATTGTTCAACATACCTGTGCACTCTGAACTGGCTTATATTCTGTCCAATTGGTTTGATTACATCATTAGAAACAAGTGTGTTCAATTTTGAGTTGTTGTGTGTAAACGATGACAGCTGTGTTGTAGTTGTGTTTCACTTTTGCCGCCCGTGTTCACCATTTTGCAACACAAGTGCATCACCATGAGAAATGTGTTTTAGTGAGTGAGAATGTGTTTAGAGCTTTGCAAAAAGAGTGGATGAGATTTGCAAATGGTCTCTAACTACCTGAACTTGTTTAAGGTTTTGCCAAAAGAGTGATTGATTCAACAAATGGGTTTAGGCCACTGAGCATTTGGTTCAGAGAATGGGGTTTAGTGTTTTAGCAATTGAGAAAAACTGTAATACACGTGTACCCACGGCACAGAGCAGAATACCGGCTGCAGGAGTTAATACTAATTAAAGATGCCAAACAATTAAAAGTTTTATCAAAACTACCGAGACCGCTGAGGAGTCTCCGTCCTCCTGAGCTCGTATTCAAGTTGCTTTTGAGGATATTTTTAGCCGCTGCTTCTCTTTAATCGTGTTTACAACGTTCTGTTGAGCTGCCTTCTTCAAGCATTGTCTTTTGAGACCGAGAGGGAACAACAACTCTTCCAGTTTTTATTACTGTGTGCCATGCCAGATGGAGAAAATGAAGGCCGGCGATGAACTGGAGGTAATGAGCAAAGAGAGCAGGGAGAGATCGGCAGATAGAAGGAAGGCGACTGCCATTCTCTCTGGTTACCATGGGATACCCATTACCGAGCTTCGTCTCTTCGGCTCTCCGCCGCGTCTTACATCATCTACATGCAGACAGAATGCCAATTACTGCAAATAACTACCTTTCTCCTGGGCTTCAACTGGTGCTGAAGCAGGTCTTTTCTCCACAGCCCAGAGTCGCAGCATAATTGAAGTGAAAAAGCCCACCCTGTGATATTCAGAAACACAGGAAGGGGAAATGGCAAGAGCAACACTGCAGCAGTTTCCCCAATTCCCCTGGTTTCTGACAGTTGCTTTCGAGTCGTTCTGTAGCTGAAGACGTAGATTTGAATCGGAGTGGTATTTTATTTTTTTCGCTGATTCAGTTAAGAGCTTTGACACCGAGCCACAGTGATGTCAGTTAAAGGTTGATAAGCAGAGATCAGTTGAGCACCAGATAGAAACAGTTGAGTATGACAAATTATTTGTCTTTCACATCGGTAGGGCTTTTTCCAAGTAGTACTGAGACTGGTTGACTTTTCCATTGAATTCAGTTGTCAGGAACCATGAGAAGGATTTTAGCGCCTGAGCCCCCTTGAAATAAAGGACCTCATGATATTCTATTGAATACTGGTTTTGACCCTCATGTTAGACTCAACCACGTCTGAGGATGAAGGTGAAAGGGTCCCTCTTTCTCCTTTGTGGCAGCTGAACCCTCAGTTGGCGACACTCAGCACACTGCAACACCGCCACAACCTTTCATTTTAACCTTTAACTGTACATGTAGAGACGACATGAGAAACGCTGTGAAACCGCTGTGAAACGGCCTCCGCGGTTCTTTATTCGTGGAGATGCTGTGGAGAAGCTGTGTTATCTCAATGCAAGCGGGCTGAAGCTGTTGGGGGTGGGGGGGGGTGTTGATAAACCTTATCAGACTGGCTTTCACCAGCTGCCTGAGCAGCCGAGAGACGAGAGATGAGATATATTAGCTTCCATGTAGCCCTGGGGCTGGTGGGGGGGGGCTGAATAGAGCGGGACCAGCACTGATTGAAGTGGCCCAGAGTCATATCTTAATACAGGCTGTCAAACGCAATTATGAGGTTGGTTAAGGTTGCAGCAAGACAGAGAAACTCACGCTGGAAGATTGAGTTTTTCATCTGTTCATAGATTTCTGAGGAGGGAATTATTGTCAGAGCGCTGCTGCCGAAGAAGTTATTATTTGGAAACCTCCTGTCCTCCTTGAAGTGGATGTAAATGAGTTTTCAAAGGACGGTTTCCTGTTCTGTGATTGGACGCCTTGCTAGCCGTTCTGCTAAGACACTAACTGGCTCTCAGAATGAGAAAAACACCACTGCTGCACATACCCATGCATAGAGCTTTATTTTGAAAGGTCTGTGCAGGTAGATTAGATGTCACTGCTGTATGGAATGTAATACTTATTCAGACATTGTAAAGATATGAAGATATTTAGGTCAAAGATGAGACTGACATCTACTCAAATTGATAGAGTGATTAATTTATAGCACAAAGGATAGTAGCTAATTTAAGTACAATACAATATTGTAACACTTTTAAAGACTTGATCTTCTGTTTTTCTAAAACTATTCTATGAAGAACTTCAGGCATTTCCTACATGGACTTGAATCCAATAATCAACATCAGCAGCAATAGTTGATAAGAATTTGAGACTAAATGAATCAACTAACTAATGCGCCTGGAAGTGAGCCACACTTTCACTTGCCTCCGTTTATCGATGTGGTGTGTTCAAGTGTTGGTTGTATTGGAGGCAATTCAAAATCCATAACTACACCCTGTTGTCATTAGTAATTACATAATGTTCCTGCTTACAAAACCCTTTCTCCCTCTCCTCAGATCTTATTTCTGTTATTTTCTTTCTCTGCCTTTCATAATAATTTTATGACAACAGGAATATTTTGTCACATCTTCCATCTCAGTACTGAAACCCTAAGGTGGGCGAGGTAAGGTTGTAAGTCGCTCTGGATAACAGCGCCAGCTAAACCAAAGGTGTAAATGTTCAATATGAATTAAAGAACACAATTACAGCGCCATGGCGTAAGCGCTGAAACATGGAGACAGACACATTTTTCCATGTCGTTCCCTGCAGCCTGGTCGTGTGGGATGTGTAGCCTATCGCTATCAGTGCTGTCTGTTGGCTAGCGGCTCGGGCTGCGAACGCCTGCCAACACGATCTGGCAGGAGGACAGATAACCAGCAGACTATCACCACAGTCTGGCCGGGCCTCTGAGGGGTCAGGCACCAACTTCCTCTCTGCTGAAGCCCCTTTCCCTTTTATTCCCATCAGCCAGTGCTGGGAGGGCGATTTGATTTTTCAGCTTCAAGAGTTTATCTGTCGGCCATCTTGGACAGTAGCAGTTCAGCGGTTAATGTTGCTGTTCCAACACATGCTCGTGCGTGGGTGTTTCACTGTGCCTGTTTATTGATGCCAGGCAGCTACTATTAATCTCTTTGTGCGCTTTATGACTTGTAAATAAATGCTGAATAGTGATTAATGAGCCATTTCATCAACATTTGGCCATGCTGTGGATATCAGATCAGAGATGAATGGGTTTTGCTAACGCACAATTTCCCTGTCAAGTATAAAAGCAGCGTTTTGCAGCTCCTTTGAAAGGCTAGTCTGTCCTTCAGGAGCAAAGGCGGCTTTTTTATACTGTCATTTCTCCCTGGTACGAGAGCTTTTGAAATACATGACATTGTCGGGGCAAAAGCCTCTTTGGATGACACAGTTGTCAGATTGAAGTCTGGAAACATGACGCGCTAACTGAAGTTGGGAGTGGTGTTTGATGTAGCGGGCAGCGCTCGCTGTCACCCGAGTCTTTGTGAACACAAATGAAGACACATTGTTTATCTGCTCAAAGTCATCGCCGTTGTCCATTACGACTTTGGGTCGCTTAAGAGGGGCTCAGCATTATCGCTCAAAGGCATTTGGGGGATTAGTGTCTCCGTGATAAACTACATGAATGAGGATTATTTTTCCATCCAAAACAACACATGGTCCTTGACTTCTACTGTACATGAAACCAGATTCAACAGTTGTAGTGCAGTTGCTGTGAAATAAACAACATTAAAGCATCGTGAGTAAGCTTATTGTAAACAGTTATACTGTAAAGGGAAGGAGCTTTCATCTGGCCTGTCACTTTTCTCCAAGGTCACAGAGCCAAGACTCTTCTCTGTAGTGGGGCAATGATGGAGGTTTGTTGAGGCGGCAGGGTTAGAGCGAAGCCACAGGTTTGATGCCCACTGCAGACAATCTGTCCTTGAGTGAGATGAACTTCTACCTGCTCACTTACTGAAAGCCTCTCTGGATAGGAGCGTCAGCTAAATGCCTCAAATTTAAAATTACTAATGCATTTATTGTGGCCAGTTCTGCAACTCATACTACAACTAACTAACATGTTAAAGTGAAGTTGGATTAAAACCTGCAGGCACTGAGAGAAAACAACAAAGTCATGACATGACAAGTTTGTCATTTGCAGATGAACTGAATGGTTAAATGTAGTGTTTTACAGAGTTTCTCTCTCTTTTTATGATGAGAAATCAGCCCAGACATGCAGACCAATATTCTGCTATTAAAAAGTCTTCATTTAACACCCTGATGGCCACGGACCTGATGGGAACTGATGTGTTTGAAAACCATTATGACAAACAGTAATGCATTTTAGTGTCACATTAACAGTCATGCAATGCTTTATTTTCAAGATCAGATTGATAGAAATGGATGAATTCTTACATAAAAGACAACTCATGCCGTGAGGGACAGCTTCATACGTTTGGATTTAACGTCTTTGGAAAAAGCATCATGTTTATTCCTGCACTGATCTGCTCTTGTTTCAAACCTCGTTCTGATATTTAATGCATGACCACATGTAGTTACTAGCAGCTGCTTGGCAATGACAAACTAAATGTACAAATCCCTTTGTAGTCAGAATAGAAACTCGTGTCAGGTGAGATACTCGAGATTTAGATCAGACTTGTGAAAGGAGGCTAGTGAAGAGTGACAGGGGGGTAGAAACTGATCCAATGAGAATCTTGACTCATCTGCAAAATTTGAAGTCTATTTTATAAATTCTATAATTACAGGGACAAAAACGAAAGAAATGTGGAATTGGAGAAAGCAGGATGTACAGAAAGAGAGAATGCGAGATGGAGGATGTGTGTATGTTTACCATACAGCTGAAGCCAAGCCGCGCCGGGCAGCGGCTGAATGGATGAATGAATGAATGAATGTAGGCTGAGGAGAGGAGAGATTAAAGCCTCAGGAGTTGGGAAGTCTGTATTCAGTCACTGTGGTGACCGCGGATGCCCCCTCGCATGCTGATGAACTCCCATCAATGGCTCCATGGACTCGACCCACTTCAGTTTCAACCAGGCCCCAACAATCATGGCCTATGCAGCAAAGGAAATCACTGGGAAATGGGGTGCAGGGGGGTCGCGGGGGGTCTGTCTTCATAATAGGGTTCACAGGGGTCAAAGTGGGGCAGCGTCGAGGAAAAACAAGCAACAACACTCTGAGGCGCCGGTCCAGACATTCGTTAAGCATTTAATTTAATCCTGACTTCAAAACTGTCACTCCCAACGCCGGGGATGGATGGCTGTTGTTGAGATGAAACTTTAATGATCCTCGTGGGGGAAATCTAGCAATTAGTTGTTGGGTAAATTGCTGTTGTTGTGACTTTTTAAGGACACAATTTAGTTGTTAAACTTTATTGTCAATGTCATGCATTGACAGTCTCAAAATAACAGCAACAAAAGGCTTATTTTCCCTTGGACTTCACTACTGACGTCCAGCAGGAGGGATTAGAAAGCCACCTGCCACCGTTGTTTCAAACGTGGTCACACTCTTCCAGCCTCTCAGCTTGAAAAAATAAGTGGCATTTTGGGGTGACTGACCTGAAATTGTGTATGCCTTTGAGTTTTAAGGACGAAAGAGACAAAGTGATCCTTCTGGGTATACACTGATCTAAATTCCTTATACTCTGCTTCAAAAACCTGGGGTGCTTTGAAACGCTCCTCTGTTGCTCATCTCGTAGTCTTGCTAATAGGCTGCAGACGTTTCTTAACCATGAGAACAGAAAGACAGAAAATAACCCCTGAAAATAACATGAGAAATATGGTTTATTTCCCCACGTGAAAAAAAGCAAAGGTTGGCCAGTAATGGGCGTCTTTGTTTGAATTTAAAAAATGAATTGAAATTGTATTAGGTGGAAAAACTTCAGTCAGTCACTGTCACGGAAAATAAAGTGGTTTTGAGTGTTTTGTAGTAAGAATAAAGGCGTCAAGGTTAAATAAATGTTTGGAGGGATGGACGCTCCCAGGAGAGAGGGGGGTCAAGAAGAAAGAGAGAAGGATGGAGAGAGAATCATCTCTGGAAAATCTTCCAATAATCAGTGAAGCGCTCCAGCACCTCATCCTCGCTGAAATAGACTGAAGGTACTTTTGGTTCTATGATGAGATCTGATGAGATCTGCGGGGGGCGTCCAGAAAACCTTCTCTGCCTTTTTTAGTGGCTTTGCCTCAGATGTTGTTCTGCATGGCTGGCTGGTGGTTGGAGAGACTGTCCTGTAACTGGAAGGTCACATGTTTGATCCCCGTCTAATAACTGGAGGTTGCTGTTGATATGTGCCATGTCTGTAATCTGTAAAGTAAAACTTCTGGTTCAAATTACCCTCCACATTTTGGTGAAGACACTCAGATACTCTTTCAGCCGTGATTTGTTTTTAATTTTGGCGCAGGATTTATTTTTCTTGTTCTTCTAGATGGGATCTCTCTCTTCCTGCTGTCAGGAAAAAAGCTGCAAAGTAGAATCTGTTTTGAACCCAAACTTAAAGTGTTGCTTTGCTAAATCAGAACGTGACAAATTGTAAAATCTTGACCTTATACAACTGAATCCGGGACTTATCCTGTGTGAATGTGTTTTATGAAATAGGTTGGGGTGTGATTCATTAATTACATGAGCTCCCTACATAATACCAGTCCTGTGTGAACGGGGCTGTTCAGGAGTATGTAATTCTTATTTATGTTGAATTTAAGATGGTTGGATGAAGCAGCAGCAGCATGTTGTAGAGCAGAGGCAGGAAGTGGCATGCATACCGACAGGAAGCTTATCATTCACATTTGATTATGACATTTTGAATCTGTCCTTCAGAAGGATCGTTCTTTAGTTCTTTTAAAACCACATTTAGCGTATCAACACACTTGTGACTGGGGTTACCTTCATTCGCCTTCAAGCCCAAGCTCTTCTTTTCCTGATTTCGAAACACATGTTTCAAGCCGCTGTCTTCCAAATGCAGATCATTTACGTTGTGACTCACGATAAGAGAAATCAGTCGCTCGACACCCACTTGAGCTCAGCAGGTAGAAGGCAGAAGGTAGAGACCTTCCAGCACCAGGTGTGCTTCTGACCTTGAGGCTACCGCCGCTGACAAATGAGAACACAAGCAAGATATCGAACATCAGAGCAAAGAAATCACATGAGCTGATGAGTTAGATGTTAATTATCCTCTTGTTCCTCAGATGATCAAAGACCATTTTCAGTGAGAAGCCTGACTGTCTTGGCTTCATGACCATGGTAGTAATCTTTAAACAACCTGTGATCAATATTTCAATCGGTAATCGACCTTAATCTAAATATGAACAGGAGCCAGACAGGTTTCATCAACAGTATCTTCACAAACTTTTCCAGAAGTTCAAATGATGGACTTTGACTGTTCCCAGTTGTCGATACCTTTCCGTCCTCCTCGGCTTCTGTGTTTCCAAGCCGCCGTCCTCGGCTGGCAGAGTCTCACATGTGATACTAAGGAGGGGATTGAAAGTAGAAGTCATTATTTCACAGTGAAACTGGAACACAGCATGAAAACAACATTTTCACACACCTGCCACCGTGACCGCTTTCACAATGTAATTTGCAGTTGGCAAATAAATCCAAATGAGCCCAGAGACGAACCAGAGCAGGGGACACACCAAAAGCCAGAGTAAGATGTCAATAATCCTATTGATCATGCAGTACAGTAGCCAAACCCTAATCTGTCTCCATCTCGGCCTTTTGATGGAACATTTATTTTCCCCCAACAATCCCCCATTGTATCACACGTATCTTCATCTGGCTGTCATTAACGTGACATCTCAATTTTATCAGGGCATAATGTATATTTATAGCCTGGCTTTTGCAGACCTCGACTCTTCTCCCCCCGAGGTGGTATGGAAGGGGCGGCGAGAGCTGCCAGGTTTGGAGCCATTTCCCCCTTCTGCAGAAACAGGACTGCAGACAAATGAAGAATTTCTGTTCCAAAATGAGATCCACCATTCAGAAAAAATGACACCTACTCTTAAAGAATGATTAATAGCACAAAAATAAAACAAATCGTGGTACTTTTGAAAGGATAGTAGGTACCTTATGTCCTTGGTTGCCCAAATGAGAACACCTGATGTTGAATGATGAACTTCAGGTAAAGGATGTCAATCGATGTCATTTATTTTGCAGCCCGCTGTACAGTACCCTGCTTATTACACGGGTCCTTACCAAAGACATCAATCATCTGACACAAAATATTGATTCAAATGATTTTATTACAAGACAAACTGAAACGATTAAATTACAAGCATTTGACCAAAAGCCAGGCCAGCGTCTGCGGGACAGTCTGCAACCTGTTATTCAGAATAACAGAATAACGGCTTCATTGGCCAATCAGAATGGAGTATTCAACTAGTAATGTAACGTAAAACGCTCAACACAACAATAAAAAATCTAATCTATTAAACTGCTGCTTTCCAGACTATTCCTTGTAGCTTTTGACAGCTGAGAAGGAAGCAAAACGTGAATCGCATCTCAGTCAAAGTGCAGCAGTGGTTCAGCCAACATGCAGTAAAACGTGGGACTTCCAGACTGGCTGCATCTGTAACATTCATGCCTGACTTACCATGAGTGATGGGGGTCCGTCGGCCTCTCTGATGGAGGCGGTGGCGGACGAGGGGAGCGAGGCCAGTTGTTTTTGTGAGAGGCATGGATCAACTGTTTTGCCGTATGCCTGACAGAGCAGCTCCACAGAGGAATGACTGGTCACCTTCAGTTTTTCCTGCAGTGTTGCTGTGGACAGCAGCTAACTCAAGCGTGGTTTTAAGGCTCATCGGCTGGCCACTGTATTTTCCTGTCATTGACGTGTGGCAGGAATTCTATCAAAATCACTGTGCACTGTCCCTCGACGTGTTTGGTTAAATGAATATTTCCCGAAATCTGTGCGGATGATTCATTTTATTCATTGAGTGACACTGTTGTTAATTCACCCGCTGTGGGTGCCTGCAAAATGCTGAAGCTCTACATCAGTGGAAATTCTTTCATTATTAAAAAATAATTTTCCTCCCAAAGACCCAAAAACCACCACAGTAAAACAAAATCACTGTATGCAACATTCAAAATCTATGGTCAGCAAATCTCTGATGATTTGCATCAGAGATTTGACTGTGTGTGTGTGTGTGTGGGTGTGTGTCTTTCTGTGTGAGGTTACCATGCTTGTGTTAGCTTGGCTCGTGCTGCGGTAGCAACATGGACCCCAACTGTGCTGCTATTCCATATCAAATGTTTTTTGAACATTTCCGATGGAGGACGGCGACGCTACAGGGACGCAGGCTGTGTTTCCCTAATGGGCTCGGTGCCGATCTGGCATGCTAACCAAATGTACCTCATCAAAGACTAGCTTCATCAAATACATTAAATACAGTTCACAAGAAGTTTAGACAACCTTCTGGTTTACCTATATGCCATATCTTTAATTTGAGTTCAAAGGAAGCTGTATGTTTCCTAACCTGTCCAATCAGCATTCTTCCTGTACTCAGTAACGTGATGTAATGAGTAGTGTTTGATCAGGTCTTGCATTACTTGAGATGACTGATATACACAAGAAAATGATTGTGAGTTATGCGTTTGATATAATAGATCATAAGATGTTTTTAATGAAACCGCAGCTTAAGGTTTCAACCAGTCTGCCTTTAATTTAATGAGGTTTTCTTTAATGGTAGTTTTTCTGCTGTGAGGTGTGGCGTCCCCCAGGGCAGCTACCTGGGCCCTTTGCTCATCTCTTTTTACCAATAATCTGCTGCTCATGTTGAGTAAAGTTAAATGCTATTCTTGAAAATGAAGTGGAAATGATACCAGACTGGGCAACCAAAAAATAAGCTAGTTTTGAATGTGTCCAAGACTAAATGTATTGTTTTTAGATTGAACCATATATTGAGGTGGGAGGACCGATTGTTCCTCCCTATCAAGGGTGTAGAACAGGAGGCAAAACTTGTAGGGATCACCTGAGATGGGAATCCTATAAACAAAGTAGTTTAAACATGGAGTCATGAGAAGATACTCTTCCTTTCTTACTCAGGTTATACAAGCCCTGGTGTTGGTCCAGCTATATGGCCAATGCGTCAATGAGTTGTATAAGCTTCAGTTAGTGCAGAACAGCACGTCTTGCACTGCAGTGTTCAATGAAAATAAGTATAGACAATGTGAATGCTGATGTCTCACGGCTGAGTGGATTAACATGATTAACATGCTTCTTACTTCATTTAGAAATGCATGTGTGTTAAACTGCCACACTGCCTGTAACATACATTTCACAGAGAGTAGAAATAGACACGCAACTGGAAATGAGCAGAAGTCATGTTGCAATTCCTCAACCCAGAACCAAGAAAAAAACTACTACATAGAGAGCCATATCTCATAGGAGCAGCATGTCATACCTCATAACTCAAACACCCAGTAAAGCAAGTTTTAGAAAGCCACTAAAGATGAAAAAGGGCTGTAAACACACTATACTATTTTACTGTAACATGCATGCATCATGGGTAAACGTCAGATACTCCATATTGCAACAGTAAGCCAGTGGTGACTGGAGTCGTCCACGTGCACAAGGCTTTGTTTATACTAATAATGATGGGCTCACTGTTGTCTCACTTTGTGCTACTGGTGGTCTCACTGTTGTCTCTGTATTGTATGTATTGTATGGGGACTCCAGGAAGAGTAGTTGTTGCCTTGGTAACAACTCATGTGGATCAAAATAAATAAACAATGAACAAAGTAATAATCTGTGACATTTTCATATAAATGTCTGTTTTGCTATAAAACAGGAGCTCACAGTAGCATAGATCCTAGCTACATTAGCTAGTGTGCTAATCAGATGTGCTAACAACAAGACAGTGACGGTTATCTGACCAGATACTATGGTTAGCTAGCTAACAAGCTACACGATCTAAACACTAAATCAGTCAGCTGTATCAGTGATGAAATGATCAGTTCAGTCAGAAACAGACATAAATTAACCATGAAGATTAAATTCTGTTGAGATGGACAGAAACACAATCAGCTGTTCACGGAGCTGAGGACCTCCAAGATGGCCGCCAGCGGGGGCGGGGCTACGTCACCTGAAAGCTATCGATAGGTTGAATCACTTTTGACTTAAATCAATTGGTGATAGTATAGCAAAATGGGTGTTTATTTATCTGAAAATTTTGTGGATTATCACTTAAATGATTGTTTTGGTGGATCTGTGGGGTTGTGGCGAGGCGTGTGAGCTCCAGGTGCCCAGAGCTCCCAGTGCTTTATAATCACTATCCTGACACCGCTCCATTACTGTGGATGTTCCCCTGCAGTAAACTTAATTAACTCTCCCAGATCCTCGACACGGTGACTTGAGGCCAGATTAAATCACTGTGTGTGTGTGTGTGTGTGTGTGTGTGTGTGTGTGTGTGTGTGTGTGTGTGTGTGTGTGTTCACAAATTACACACCCTCTTTGTGATAGACTACTAGTTCCCTGTGGACGTGTGTGTGTGTGTGTGTGTGTCAGACCACCAGCTCCCTATAGACATGGCCTGAGCATCATTCACCTCACACAAGTTAATCTGCGGCGGTAGATATATTGACAGCTACAGCGTCGCTAACCGAGACGCTGATCAATCACGTGTCAGATCAGCACCGGCCAGAGGAAGTGGAAGTGGATTTTTTTTGGGGATCATTTTGATCATTTTAACTTTTGTCACAAAGGAGACATCCAGCATTTGACAAAAATGACTCCTGCTCTTACAAAAAGACTGAAGCAGAAAAAAAAATAATGATGAACTTTATTGATCCCGGGGGGAAACGGGACAGAGCAGCAGAAGGACCTGAATAAACAGGCAATAAAGGATATCAATGAAAAATACAAATAAATAAAAAAGGTATTAAACAAAGTGTCTTCATGATGCTATTTAAGTTTCTGGCTAAAAAGGATTTCACTGCAAGGTTTACAAATGCTGCAGTTCACAGACCAATAAGAGCATGTCAGCAGTTTCAGTTTCCCATCATCGACTGTTCAAATGATCAGATTCACAGATGGCTTCAGTTCTACCAAATCAAAATGATGTTTAAAGCATAGCAGGTAATTGAAGTTATTACTTAGCAAAAACACGTAAAAAGTCTGAATCATCTGCATATTAGAGGTATTTATTTATTTATTTTTATTTATCAAAATGCACTTATAGTGTTTAGTCAAATAATGAGTATATAGCAAGTCCAAGAGTGAATTACCAAAATTAGTTCTACTCCTGCAATGGTTTTGTCAATGGGGATTCCTGCTGACAGAGATGTGTGTTAAGTCTTTAATAATAAACACACACACACACACACACACACACACACACACACACACACACTTGGCACACATGCTTCTTCTCTCTTGTTTCATCTCTTTTCAATGTCTTTGTCTTCAGTAAAGCAGTGTGTGAAGAGCCTGTTTGTTGAAGCGCCTCATGAATGAATCTGACTTGAGATCTGTGGCAATAGACAATTAAGGATTCAATGTTTTCAAATGTAAATGTGTTCATCCACTTCAGATCAGCGTCCATCCGAGCCTCAACCCAACCAGCACGTGTGGCCTGTCTGGCCCAACACACATTTGCATTACTGCTCAACGCAGCATATGTTCATTTCAGCAGAGATTGACATGTTTGTTATCGTCACCATATGTTGTAACGCAAGTTCATGTTTTCACCCAACGAGACACATGAATGTGTTGAATCCTTTCAACGTGCTGTTGGCGTCCTGGCGGCTCAGTTCACCTCTGCGGCATCCTGACGGTTTAAATCTGACCTGGGACCTGTTGCATTTCATACCCCTCTTTCTCTCCCGTCTTTCCTGCTTTCTCCACTGCAAACTGTCCAATAAAGAAAATGATTTCATCACTTCCTCCTCTCGCCAACAGGTCAGTTGGCAGCAGGAACGTGTGAAATCGTCACTCTGGATCGCGACAGCAGCCAGCCGAGGCGAACCATCGCGCGACAGACAGCGAGGTGTGCCTGCAAGAAGGGCCAGATTGCCGGCACCACAAGAGCCAGACCAGCCTGCGTAGACGGTAAGAGCCAAGATGTTCTCCTGCTTTTGGTGTGATGGTGTGAAAGAGGCAGACTGAAAGGTAGAAAAGTAATGAAGGGGAGTAATGAGGTGGTGGTGCTGTGTGAGGGTGGAGCAAGGCACTAGCACTGCCGAGGTTGTGGGTTCCATGCCCACTGGGGTCACTCATGCTGAAACTGTATCCACCCATGCTACTGTAAGACCCTCTGGATTAAAGCATCCATGGCATAGCAAATGGCTTATGTTAGTTTAGAGCTGCAGCCATGGCAGTCCTCCTTCATACATTCATCCTGCATCCACCCTGCTTCAGTCAAGACAGTTCATTTTTTATGTGAGAGTAAAAACAAATTAGTATATTACAACTCAACCAACTCATGACCAGAACATTCTGTATAAGTTCCTATTTTGTGTTTTCAAAATAAAATTCCCTTTGCAGAGTGAAACTGCAGTAGCCTGTGTGCTTCAGATGCTCCTGTCAGTGGTTTCCCGTGTGGATCTACCTCCTTACTTTAGAGTGGAGGCCAGTTCAATGCATAAAGTGAAAAGTGTAATATAGTGAAACTGGGCCCAGTTGTAACACCGCTAGGAAGCAGACACAGATAACATATGTAGCTCGTATTAGTTGGCGCCTCAGAAGCTAATTTTTCCCCCAATCCCATCTTCATCTGGACTCCATCTTCACAAAGGTGGATGAAGCCACCCCTTCTGGGACCAGCAGAGAGTTGCATCGTGTTTCATCACCTGCTGCCTCCCTGTTTTTGGATGCCATCTGGAGACGATGGAAAACAGCTGGGAGAGACAGAATTGTCTCTGCAGGGATTGAGTCGGGCTCGTCGAAATTTCTGAGGTTGCAAACTAATGTTTTGTTGAGTTAAAGTACCTGCTCTCCTTCTGCACTTTCTACAAAGGTTTTGGTTGACAGAAGTGAATGTGGAACAGATAGTTTGGAATTGAAAAGGTTAAGATTTTCTATGGGAGACGGCAGTGTTTCAGAAATTTGTTTGGATGTGCTTTGGTACTGCGGGAGGTTATTTTAGGCAGACTTGTTTTGGTGTTGTTGAGAATGCTGCTGATTGCCGTGACCTGTTTTCCGAGCTCAGAGGGTTGTCAACTTGCTTCTTCCTCCATCAGTTGCTGCCACGATGCTTTGGAATCGCTCTGAAAACTAAAACTAAACCCTTTTGTAATTCCTTTGTAATAGTTTCACTGCACAAGATGACCAGGGGTTGCAATCGTCCCCCAGATAGAAGATGCTGCACATAGTCGTACTCATTGTAGAAATCCCCCTCATGCATCTATCCTGCATCTGCATCTACTCTCTCTACCGGCTCGTCACCGGACCCTTCCTTGTAACTTCTATATGCTTATAGAGGTAGTTAAGCAAGCGGTAGTTAAGCAAGCATGCAGTACAAAGTGGGACCTCTACAATGGCTTCACCCATATCGCTGAGTGACCTTTAACCAACCGGTGTGGGCTGCATCTTGGTATTTATGTCAGCTTGCATCTGTAGTGGGGCACTCACTTGCTTTTGTCGGTGGCTCCAGAAATACACCAGCGTGCACAATGCAGGGTTTAGACCGCTGAAGTCGAAAGGCTAAACAAGATTTCAGTCGGTTTTTATCTCCCTCTCGGATCACAAAGCTCCTCGGCCGTTTTGCTCGAATACCGCAGTTGACTTTGTTGTCCGTCCCTGTCCCTTTCCTCTGGTGAGGTCACGACTTGACCAGGATAATCCAAATATCCATCATGTCAAAATCAGTGGTACAGATGTGGGTGGTTTTAGCACCAGGATGTCCTTGTGGTTAGAGAACCCGTCCCTTAACCGCAATGTGCAACAGCCATGTGTCCTTCTGAAGGTCCTTGAGGACGCCACTGAACACCTCCCTCATGTTCACAGTAATAAAACAATGTTAAGATAATGAAAGGAAAAATCCCCCTAGAACACTTTAGCTCCGTTAAAACAGATAATCAGTGATGTTCATTGTATTTCAGGGTCCATTTAGTTGTCCGGTGTATTATTCTGTGTTGAAGGCAATAATTAACTACAGGACTACTGTACCTGGTGTAGCATCGCTGCCATAGTCAGAGAGTCATATTTGGTGTAAACATAACCAGATTAACACACCTAGATGTCTGCCTACTCTTTTGGTTTGTGTGTTCACCCGTGTAAAGGTCACAGAGGAAGCTGACCTGGAGGCAGCGGCAGTGTGTTTGTTTATACCAATGACAGCTAGCACAGAATAATGCTGCTTGCATCACAATGTTCCAGTAGCACATCGATGCGAACAGCAAAGAATATAAGAAAATAACAAATAAAACCTGACACATCGGCTACGCTGCCTACCATGTAATGCGATGTCCAGGATTTGAATCCGGCCTCTTTCCTGTCTCTCTACTGTGAACTTTGTTATAAAAGGAAAAATGACAAAAAAAAAATCTGACAAAATGATCAGCGACTGATATGGGCTGGATCGCAGAGTGAACTAATAAGGGAATCTGTCTGACCTGATGACAACATCGCAGCAGGGATTATCTGGTAGTGTGAAGCGTTACTGACTAAACATGAACCCTCCAAGAGTCACTCGCAAGCTGAGTATCATATGTGTTCACTTGGACACTGACCCGTCCACCTCAAATTCACGCTGGTTTCCTCAGTTCCTGTGAGACTAGCCGTCTCGACACCTCAAGAATCTGTACAGAAATCCTAATCATATTATTTAGTGTGACCTCTGACCCGAACTCTCTCTAGTGGGACGATAGTAATAACTTGTCATACTGACAGATAAGTGTGTGATACAATACGTTTTCTAGATCGGTTAGGTCCAGTGTTTGCAGGCATCTATAAAGTAAATGCATGTAAACACTAACTATCACCTTAATTTGATTGTTCCCAGTAACCAGTACTGTGTAAATGTGAACATACCTAATGTACGTTGCTCTAGATACTGAATTGTAATATCCAGGAGAGATGGATAAAAATAGCCAATGCTTCCCTCAGTTTGGTCTAGTAGAATTACACTCTCAGGTTCAATCACAGCGCAGATTGCTGTTTCATATCATTGTGGTGGTGTCGCCATATAGTGATCGCACCTGTGACTTTGATCTCTCCAACAGACCCACAAGGCCCTTTCTAATCACATAAAGAGCAGCTGTCATTCGCCATCACAGATTTCCCTCGGAGAAATTAGCAGAGAAATCACCTCTGAATCCTCTCAGTCAAAAGATGGCAAACACAAGGTTTGTTTGGTGTGGACTGACCGCAGACTGTGATTATCTGACATTTTCCTTTTCTTTCACCACTTCCCTTTTGTGAAACAAGATGCAGGTTATTGATTTCAGTTAGAGAAAGTGGGAAAATGAAAAGGTGCTATGGTGAGAGGGATGAAGTAACCACGGGGCAGATTAGCCCTGTTGCTGATGTCTTTGGTGGACGTAATCATATCAGACTGCAGAGGCTGAAGAAAGGCCAGGAGGGATAGAAGAGAGCTCACTCCTTACCGGTGCCCTATTACTCTCTGGAGCTGCGATTACGAAATAGGCGAGAGCCGAGACCTTTTGAAGCAGACAGAGGCTCTGAAAAGGGCAGATTCTCTGCATTCTGGGACTTGACTAATTTCAAGTGATTTCTGGTGTCTCTGAGAGTTCACAGTTGCTAAAGAAAGCGATATCATCTGTAGGAAATGATGCCATTTCTCAACATGTCTGAATGGTCTGTGTTATTTGTGTCATTAGGGCTGAACCTGAGTCAGTTGAGGATCAAGGACTTGTCTGAAGGCAAGCTAAGGTGATCTCTGGGCATTTCTTCTTCAGTGATAGTTTACAGTGGAAAAAGACGGGTCCCAGGTCAGATTCAGACTTTGCAGGTATGATCAGGTATGAGAGAGTGCTAGGTAAAGGAATTACACAGAGGAGAAAGGCTAGAAGGTTCTCTATCAAGGCTTGTTTCAAACCCTGGTTAGACAATCTGAGATGTCACGCAGACGTGAAGCTTCACTGAGAATCAATTATAAATGATGTAAAAAGTAATTGTGACAGTTCATGGGATCGTTTTACAGGGAGAATAATATATTGGGTGTATTGTCTGGTTCATTTGGGAGTTCGCTGTCATCCTCCCATTCCTTATCCACCGGGCAGGTCCAGGTTTCTCATCTTAACGACTTCCTGCAGTATCTTCCCTGAAGTGTTTCACATAAAATGTCCAGTCCTTTAGTTAATTAATATTCAATCAGGAGCAAATCTCTCTCTGCTCTCACAGACAAACACATCCCTTCAGTTTCGGTGTTTTTCTTTTTTTACTTTATTTGAAAGTGGACATGGTCATTTATGTGTTGTCACATCATGGTTTCCCGTTATTGACTGAAGAGCTGATCCACTACAACTATGAACTGTATAGAGATTTTCCAGTTTCATCACCAACCTACCAATCATCTGATCCATCATCAGTCTGTTATTAATAATGTGTCAATAGAACCAATTGACTCTCTGAACCAGGTTGTTGTGGTGTGTCTGTAGATCATCCAGTAACGTTCTCAGTAAAAGTGAACAGTGTGACCAGGTAGATTTGTCTCCAAATGTAGGTTACTGTGACTCAGTAAACTGTCTTGTCTTTAGCCCTAGTCTCTACTCCAAAACACTCTGAGTTGGAGCTGGAGAAGAGTCAGCTCAGTTAACCTGAACAAACTGGTAGCTAGCTAACTAGCCAGCAGGCTAACTTAGTTACTGTTAACATGGGACTACTAGCCACTGCTAACGCTAGCTTCTACTAGATACGTTATTTAGTGTGCTAATCAGATCTGTTAACAACAAGACAGTGATGGTTAGCTGACCAGATACTATGTTTGTTAGCTAGCTAACAAGCTACATGATCTAAACACTAAATCAATCAGATGTATCATGATCAGTTCAGTCAGAAACAGACAGAGATTAACCATGAAGATTCAATTCTGTTGAAAACGCACTGTATAGTATATATATACACATACAGTATATGTGGCATTCACAAATACACGGGAGCGTGTCTATGTTCCCTCAGCCCTATTTTCCCTCAAAATGTGTGTGTGGGGGGTGGGGGGGGCTTCGGGGGGGCCCGCCCTTCAGGGGACCCCAACAGCGTGTTATGGAAGGGCCGGCTCTGATGCTGAGGGAACATAGGGCTGACCCCAAATACACAGGATTGTATATTACTAAACCTGCACCTATACAAAAACCTAGTTTCAGAGGGGGTTGAGGGTTGGATGGTTGGTTGGTAGGAAGGAAAGGAAAGGAGAGTGTGTGTGGGTGTCGGGGGGGGACATTATGAAATGCAGAGAGAAATAATGACAATGGTGTAACTCCACCGAACAACAGCCTCCTCTTAAGCCTGTAGGCATTTTGAAATGCGTCTCATCAAAGACAATCTGTCCCGTCATTAAGAGAGGGGTAATGGATCGGCGTCCTCCTCCTCCCCGTCAACAGCTACGTTGTTTTTTCATCCTTTTACAATCTTTTCTCTTCTGCACCTCATTTGATTTTCTTTGTTTCTTTTCTTCCCTCCTCTCATTCATTTCTGCCTCGGGGGACGTCCGGCGTCCTCATCCTGGACGACTCCACCATATTGATGAATGAAGTGATTACTAAATGGCCTCCTCTTTGAATAAATGGACTTACTTCCGCGGCGGATGCATCCTATGGATTCGCGCACGGCGTCCATTAATCAGCGTAGGCGCGGTGATGCAGTGTTCGCAGGTGTTCAGGTGTGTTCATTGATACGTGAGATTAATACCGTCGCTCTGAAGACGCACAGCTACAGTTAATTAGGTGCACAATTAGAGGCTGTTTATTGGTCTGTAGTACCGGATGAGTGTTTTCTATATTTATCACACAAGTACACCGCTTCGACAAGAAAGCCCCTACATCTAACGTGGTCTATTTATCGACGGCAGATAAAGGAGCCTTTTCCACACATGCTGTATTCAGTCCCATGGTTTCATTCAGATAGGACCCATCAGGAAGCGACTGGCAGTTAGAGATGATCAATCTTGTTAATTGAGCGTTTTTTGTGTGACATGTGTTTCATTTTTGATCCATGGTGTTAATTGACCACGATGCTGATTTTAACAATATCAAAATTTGCCAGCCAGCGGTCAGAGACTGTTTGGTTGGTTTCCTTCCCGGGTCAGAAGCTTTCACATTTCCTCTCATTTCACTTCATTTTCTTTCATCTCTCAGTTTCCATTTTGATTCCCTTGTGACGTTCAGTCCTGTGCAGTCTTACACAGAAAGACTAGATTTATTTCATATATGAATTTGGTCTCAGATGTTTTCTGCATTAGTTTTACATGCCTGCTCTTTATAGTATTTTGTTATTTATAAAGTTTTCATTTCATTATTTCTGAAAGCATCTTTGCTTTACAGAATTCATACAGCATTGTATGATCTGGTATGATGGTATTTATTGTCTTCACTGTACCCGGCCAGAACAAACCATCCACTCATGAACTAGTTAACAACAGTCACAGTTAAATGATCAGTCAGTGTTGGCAGAATATTAAAATACTAAAATTACATGATTACATCTATATGACAGGAGAACATACTGTGTGTATATATATATTAAAGTATATATCTATACAGCACAGGCAGTCAGCACCATGCATCACGGCTCTCTTGTGATTTTCACTTGCAAGACACGTAGCTGTTACAATACCGTGTAACTGTGACGGTGTTTTGGGACATAAAGTGGCATGCACACACACACACACACACACACACACACACACACACACACACACAGTATTGATGCTGACATGTTTGATCACAGGTCCATCAGTAATGTTCATGTCATCCTGCAGCAGCTGCTTGATTAGTGCAGGAGGCAAGTGACTCATGACGATGTGACTAGTATCAGATATCGGTATCGTACACAGGAACTGAAGGGGCATCCTCCATTTGAAAAGACTAAAGGATTGATCATAAAGCTCATCAGTGTTATCACTAGCTCTAGCTAATTAACCCAACGTTAGCTAGCTGCAGGGGCGTCGGAGGCCTTGCATGCTCTCTATACGTGTATAGATATAGGTTGAATAATAACCTATAATAATAATTCATGGCTGTTTTTAAAAAGGATGGAAGACTTCTGATGGTAAATTACCACTTCTGGCTGCTAATAGTTATTTAAGTCCAGTAAATTAAGTGTTGACCTGCAGAAACACACTCAGTAAAAAACGACAGTGTAAGCCTGATGTATTAGTCCTGTTCATGCGCGCTATTAAATTGGTTTGGCTACACGGAAACCATAAAATGTCCAATGAAAGAGACTCAATAAGCTGCTGGTCTCTAATACTCACTGGGGAATGTGTCTGTCACCGTTCTGTAAAAAGCCTGAACTCTGCTTGGCACAGAGACAACTGAATGAATGGGAATGGAAACCAAGCACAAATGGGAACATTGATTTTACTGTTCCAGCACTAATCGCAGTATTTCAACAAATTTAAATGAATATTTTTGAAGGCATTTTAGCCACGATGGTCGTACGGTGGAAGTGAGATCCCCCAGTGTGGACTGGAGACATTGACAGAATAAAATAGATTAATATCTCGCATAAGAAATCTCATTCTTATTTTACTGTCCTTGTATAAATCCACACCTCAGAGGGAGGTCAGGTAACGTGGAGCTGAGAGGTTTCTATCCTCAGAGACGTGGCGTCGTCTCCTGATGCCTCAGTGAATGTAGACATTGGTCCTGATGCTGCGGGGCGTCCGGAGGGTGGTCGCAGCAAGAGCATCGAAATAAAGAAGAGCGCGTCTCTCGTAACACATTCATAAGACAGTGTTCATGGGATATGTTTACAAAGTCAGCTGTGTGTGTGTGTGTGTGTGTGTGTGTGTGTGTGTGTGTGCGTGTGAGACATTTCCCTCATTACAGCAGTGACGGCACGCTCACGCGGCATGAGAGAACCAAATGAGGGATCGCTAAAAGGCAAAAGATTAGTGACGCCGCCGCGGTGGCGAGGCGGAGAGGATGAGTGATGCGTGAATTAATATGTACCGTAGCGTCACCGCACATTTTTTCCCCCCACCGTTTCCACGACGAAGGCGCTCCCAGGGACCTCGCTTCATCAAGACGAGCTCATGAAGTCGAGAGCTGCCGAGAAACAGATGTCAAAATGTTTCCCCTCCTCGCCGCCATCATCACAGCGGCGTCGTGCCGAGGCCGCTGCCTTCGCACAGGCAACAGAGCCGTTACGCCCCAACAGGATGTTAATATTAATCAATCATCCACCGCAGTCTTTTGTACAATAATTGATTCTACGTAATGGATTATTCAAATCTGTCTATTGTGGAATCTACTGTCTTGCGGTCGACAGTCACACTGTCACAGCTAATAGTCACAATGAACCCGCCATGTTGGAGCGGCAACAAAAGGAGATCTGTAGCACCCAATAATGTAATAATTTCCTGAAAATGTAATAACGCCTGAAAATGTAATAAAATTTGCACTTAAATTGATCAGAAATGTAATAAAACCCAATAACAAAACCAGTCATAAATGTTTGTTCCACCTGGTCAGAAAGGGTTATTATGTCACTTTCAATGTCAAATTGACATCATCCTCTATGTCGAGTGACATAGTGGTCAGTTGACATATACTGTCATACTGATATATTATGACACTTTCTGCATCAAAATGACATAGTACTTTATAACAATTGATATTGTCGTTCTGCGTGTTCCTCATTAAGTCAAAATAATATAACGAACAGCCACTAGGTGGAGCTCTAGTGGAGCTAAACTGAAAATACCTCCAGCACTAGCTACTCACTGCACTGAAGTAAATTTCAAATTCTACATAAAGCCTAGAGTTTACATCTCCAAATGTGAAATCAGTGTCAAATGTTAGTGTTAGTAGGCTAACATGACACTAACAGTATTATACATTTTGTATACTTGCACACTTTACATTTCCGAGAAAAAAAGAATACTTTTTTACTTTTATTACATTATCCGTCAAAATTATTACATCATCAGTTTTGAAAAAAAATGACCCACCTGAAAGGTATTACATTATCAGTAAAAATGTTATTGCAATATCAGTCAGGACATTTTATTACATTATTGGTCAAGTTATTACATTATTGGGTTTTATTACATTTTCGATCAAGTTAAGTGCAAATTTTATTACATTTCAGGAAATTATTACATTATTGGATGCTACAAGACATTTCAACGTTTTCACCTCTTCTTCCAGCTCTTCCTCCCTGATCAATCAAGGAAGAGAAGCTGATTGGCGATCAATGTAATGTATTAATGGAATGAAGTCACACTGTATTTGGAACATCGTAAACTCAGCACCGTCATAATCTCCATTTTAAAAGGACCCCATATTGTTACCTGAAGCAGCACAGTGGCTGAAACAAACGAGAAAATGGCACAACGCTGTGCAGACATTTGTTAGAGGATCCTAGTGGCTGCCAAGCCTCTCAAATGGCTGTGAATCTGTCCAGGGACCAGGCAACCGCAAGAATGATACAGCTGCCAACATCGGTGCTTCAGGCGCTGACAGTTGATGCCATCCATTCCAGCCCAAACACCAGTGGGCTGTGCTAAGCCACTCTTCCCCTCAGCATACTAAAAAAAACAGTGCTGAAGGATGCTATGGGGGCGGCAGCAGTCAGGAAGCTGGTTTGAGGAGGTGGGAGGAAGAGAAGAAGACCCACTCTGCCCTCAGGACAAATCCCCCTAAAATACTTCAACTCTGTTAAAAACAGATTAGTGATGTTTGTTGTGTTTTTGGTCCATTTAGTTTATATCAAAAAAAGTTTCATGGATCTAAAACATCAACGGTAACTGTCATGTTTTGGTGTCAGCCAATCAGAATCAAAGAGCAAGGGCTTCTTTCTAGACCGACGATCAACAATCATACAGGAGAAATCCATCGGAGGAGAGGAGAGAGACCAATTTCTCCACCGACAGTAGGAGATAGACCAGAATGCAGTGCAGTAGCCGAGATAGACCAGAATGCAATGCGGTAGCCGAGATAGACCAGAATGCAATGCAGCCTTGTTAATTAGATTAGATTTTGATAACAAACATCAGGTTGTAAAGGGCAACAAGACATTCTCCCATTTTATGAGACAACTTGAATGCCACTGTGAATTCCAAGTAAATATTCATTGTCACACACCCATAATGCAAAGCTGATATTTAATCTCCACATCAAACAATAAACATCTGACAGCGTCCTGCGAGGCCTTCAGCTCTGCTAGCGGCTTCATGTTGTTTCAGATCAATGTGGGAAGGAAAGCCACAGCAGAAATGGCGGAGTGTTTTAGGAGAGGGTTAGAGTTCACAGCACAGCGGACCGACTCCATTTACCCTCGCCCAGGCCGGGAGTGTTGCCGCTGTAACCTTTGCTATTGATTGGAGCTGATTTGTGGGAAATGTCAAGCACAACACCCAGGCAGTTAGTGCCCAGAGATGTTAGCACTTTGACTCCCTGAGCCGTGGACTCCACGCTGTAACTGATGTTAAGCCTCTGATGTTAATTCTTCTTTACAGTACAGTAGATGTCATTATCACAAGTGACATTTTCATGCATTGTAGCTCCGGCTGTGTTCCTGGTGTACAGTACACCTCATATCCTGAGCTTGGCTGAGTAAATAATCAGGGCTACTAATCGATCCTGTGCAGATCAAATCAATGAAAGTCTGACCGATGGTTTGTTGCAGTGAAAAAATGTACAGAGAAGAAAAAAATAAATAAACAGCACCACATGGTGGCGTAATTCTCACACAGTCTTTATTGAAAAGTATAAATAATCTCGGCTGCGATGCACTCGTCTGTTTATCGGCTCCATAAATCCTGCTGGCAGTTCCCTGTGACGGTGATCCGTCAGCGACCATCTTAAGTGGGTCAAGACCACGGAGGCTCCAGAGAGCTCTCCGGCTCTCTTAGCCGTCAGGATCCAACTGAGACCACACTGAGGCTGACAAGAGCCTGCAGAATCCAGGACAAGTTGTGCAGCACAGCATGCAGTTTCATCCCAAAACGCTGTCGGAAAAACACCTGAAATTCACGAGTGAACGTTTAAAAAAGCCCATGATTTTATCCTCAAACAACTGACTGTGCAAACAAAGGTCTTGAGCTGCAATATTAAACGAGAAGTTGTTTTTTTCTCTCAAGTCAAATATCATTTTCTAAGAAATGTTTCACGTGGTGGATCTCTCATTTTGGAACCTCTTCAAATGTGAAATAAACCAAAGTGATGAAAACGCAGCTCATGTTGAGGCTTCTGAGTTAATTGTTGGACTGCACTATACCCTTTGCTATGGGATACAACATCGTCAAGAAGCCAATAGGCAGGTAACATCTATGCACCGGTGCAGCTTTTGGCCGATGTATGCATGACGTATTTAGCTGAATCATGCCAACATGAGAAGCTTTGACAGGCTGGTGTTCAGCTGAGCCGCATCGACAGAACTGCCTCCAGTATCTATACAACCTGTCCGCTATCAGCCGATAGCATGAAAGACCGCACTTTGGAATCTCGCTGTGAGGCTTCCGATAAAAAGCCATCTTGGAACAGAGGCAAAGACAGGCTGAATTAATGAAAGTGTTATCAAGGGAAGCGTGTGGCGTGCTCACTTAGCGAAGGTATCCCAGGATGATGGAGGATGGAGACGTAGCCGGAGACATTCCTGGGGAATTAGATTAAGGGGCAGCGTCTCCCCGCGAGAGACCACAAAGAAAAATGTCCTTGCCTCTGTCGGGTTCAATACACTTCCCCAGCAGGAAGTAACAAGAGAAAACAGGCCCTTATGCATTGGAGCTGTGATTACATCTCCAAGTAGGAACAGGTGGCTGAATTCCTGCCTCTCTACTTCCCACTGTTGTACTCTTTGACACTTTTCATTATGCCTCTGGGGTAATATGAACATGCACACTCTGTACCGGAGGAGTCGAAAGTAGTGTGCTGGTGAATGTGGTGAAACGAATTTTCGAACCAGGCAGCCTAGATAAGGGTGGCTGGTGGCCTCCACATCAATCTTTCATCAGATTCAAACCAAATCCAAAATCTTTACTCTTTAATTGTGAAAAAGCAGTTTCATTGCAGTATAATTACAGTATAATTGCAGTATAATTTGTTCTATCAGTATCATGCAGCTCTAGACTCAAACACTCAAAGTCTCAGCGCGATAAGCAGCACAATCAAACAAGATGAAATATTGGTGCTGCCTGTAAAAGCTCCTCCTCAACGTCCATGGGTGAGGTTGGAGAAGTAGGACTGGCAGTGGAAGGTTGCATGGTTTGAATCCTGGACAGGCTGAGGAAATCACTCTCACTTCCCTCAGAAACTGACACTTTGAGCAAGGAACTGTCCAGTGGAACCAGTAGAGACTGTGGTTGTACTGGTCAGCTCCCAGTAGAACCAGTACTGCTCTTTCCCACCAGATCCTGATTCCCAGCCAGCCTGTTTGTTTGTGGCCGGTTGGCTGGCAGCTCTGGGTTCAGGCAGAGTACGTGGCTTTGAAGTAGCGATTTAACAAACACTGTTCTGGGAACAGCTGTGCTCTGCTCTAGTCTACGTCGCCGGCACCGAGTGACAGGCGCTCAGAGCCGCCATGACAGTCTGTCTCATTAGAGGTGGATGGCGCCGAGCGAGGCGTTGTAGCCGTGACAGCTAATACGACACCTCCCACTTACACGGCGCTGCTGATGTGATTAAGAACATTCCCTTCATGTGACAGAATTACAGCATCTATTAATCTGTTTATGTATTTGTTTGTTTTGATCCATCTATCAGTTTGGTCCTGATGAGACCAGCAGCAACAGCAGTATGAGGTGTAATACGTCTTATTACACGTTCATATTAAAGGGAGGGGGAGGATATTATTTGTCACACTATTGTTAATACATTGCTACCCGATCTGTCACATGCACATCACCGTGCACATCCCACAGTAACAATATGTTATCCAGTGATACTAAAATAGATCTGTTCATTCCTAGAAATCCTCCGAGGACGAGCTCATGTCCTCTCCATCCCACGAGACTGTCTTGTAATCTCCTGTAGCGCAAGTCATCGACCTCCACATCGTCACAGTAACGCAGCAACACTGGTGTCGCTTTGTAAATGCTCAGCTTGCCGTGAAGATCAACTTTCCACTGAGCCTCCAATGAACCTGATCAAACTTACCTAGCCTCCTACCGCTGAGCCTCGAATCAAACGCCCCCTCATGGAACCCATCTGAGTCTCAGCGCTCGTGAACGCTCATCAAACCACCAAATGAGCAGAATAAAATCCTGTTTTAGTGCTGTGACTTTTCAGCACAGTGGCAGGCCATGTGATGCCATGTGATGCCATGTGATGCAGGGTGGAGGACAGAAGTGACCAGTGGACTGATGAAGAGAGAGAACAACACGATGGCCTCATTCCAGTGTGTTAACACGTGTATCAACCGATATCAATGAAAGATACACAATAGTACTGAGGAAATGAACATCTCCCCAGTACATGATCTTTACAAGGAGAAATGTGTGGCACGTTCACCTGCAAGCTCAATTTCCATCGCCATCACCGTCGCCTCTAGGGGGCGCAACATCAAGTACTTTAGCAACATCTCAGAGATTTATCACATTTATCAATAAACCTTTATTAAGTTCTTCTCATTGCAGATATATTATATATTATATATCATATTGATATATATATGAAGTTATTTTAGTTATTGGTATTGAATTTGTGGTGCTTTGGGTAAAATAAATCACAGTGGTCCTTTGTTCGGTTGATGATTTTCTTGTCGTGGCATTGAGTGTTTAGATATTGTGACAGCACTAGTACATTATCAATCAGAATAAGAATTATTTGCCAAAGAGATCCATTGATCCAACTCATGTACTGACATAAACACATCCTGATACAGTATATATACATATATGTATACTAGTCCTGAGCCCTTTGGAGAGTGGACAGAACTCCTGCAGGCAGAAATGGAAGATTGTATAAATATCACTCGGCATCAGGAGACTTTCATTAAGTACACACACTGTGTTACCTCTCCTGGATGAATCCACCAGGGAGGAAGCCAGGCCGACAATACTGGTACCATGAAATGCAGACTCTGAATGGCTATTCCTCCTGCTTTGACTGACTAGACAGAAAAATAAGCAGCCTATTTCATCCTATTCTGAGTGGCATGAAGTGAAGACTAAATACTCCAAAATCGAAGCGTAAGGATTTAATTTAGGTTCAATTCAGGAATTAATTTACACGTGCACAGGATTCAAACGAAATGAAAGGAGAAAAGAAGTGGCTTCCCCCACCCACCAAAAAGGAAAAAATCAACACAGGTGAACTGAGCAGCAGAAACTCAACACGGAGGAAAAGTGGTACAAAGACAACAAAGAGTGGAAATACAAGCCAGGGGACAGAAATCATTTAAAATAGTCCTGAAATGAAATAGCCTTGCTGCAGGGAAAGTGAGAATGTGGTCCCGAGGGAAAATTCAATTTGCAAGCCCAGCACAGGGAACAGCATGGATCGTACACAACGCTGGACAAACACCGAGTACTTAACAGCATTCACAGTTAAATCATCATTCTGTGCACTGTAGTAATGCCAGCTCGGAAAATGTAGTGTACGTCGAACTCAGCAGCACAGAAAACAGCGTTCGTCCAACTCACAACAGGAAGTGCATCCCTCACAGCACATCAGACGCCACAGCGAGCAGAGACTTCTTTTCTCCCGGGAAGATGAAGATGAAGAATCAACCTGAGAGGCTCTCTGAGCTGCTAGTAGCCCAGGCTGTGGTCATGAACAGGATTAGGATTAGCACAGAGCACGAGAGCTGCATTCACTCACATTCACACAGTAAAGATGTTTTAACATGAATCTGAATCGGTCACCAGGGATCTATCAAACCGATCCCCGATCCCCGCCACTCAAATTATATATTTTTATTTGTTTTGTTTTCTTTGGTTAATTGAGCCGTATCCAATTACAATAAAAGGAAGTATCAGTTCAATTCTTGCGAACATTTAACATGGATTTGTTTTGGATCTAAACCCTGAAACTTTGGATCTAAACCCTGTCCAGGAGAAAGCTTCGATCTCTGTCACCTATTGTGTCTTTTTGTGGATGTTCTGGCCTTATTTATGTTTGGATATCGTTTAATATTAACACACACACTCACACACAGACACACACACTCACACAGTATGTATGTTGAGTGTGTGTGTTTTTTATTTATTGTCATTGTTGTGCAGCTACTTTGTTTTGAAAAGTTCTATTTAAATAAAGATTATTATTATTGATCCCTAATCTTAACCCTTAACACACACACACACACACACACACACACACACAGCCGATGTAAGAATTTAATTAAGTACCATAGCTGGGGGGGGGGGGGGGGGGCGTCCCCTTGTGTTGTTCAATAGAGAGTTGGATTGATAATTGGGGCTAACGGGCTAACAGGCTATCACCATCACACCCTGCCCCCCAGCACCTAAGGGAGAACCCATTACCTGGTTATGTATTACAGGTCCGCGTAGCTTTTCATTTTCTTTATCTATCCCAGGGCCTCGCTCGCTCGCAAATTGTAATTTAGTGCCGAGTGTCTGAGTGGGGCTGGAATGGTAGAAATGATTTGGTCAGTTTGCCGTAATGTGTCACCCAAACCTCTTTAAATCCCTCCAACTGAAGCGTTCGTTTCCAAATGAGATCACAGCAGCGAGGCTCGGAGGTGATTGAAAGCCGTGGAATGAAGGATTTTGCTGAAGCCGACAGATATATGAGGGCAAAGAGACTTATATTTTCTTTTGTAGATGATGTACTTATAGAAAGGGTTATTATATGTTTTATGGTGGGAGAGCACGGCGTTGACCCGGCAGGGTCGCGGGTTCAATCCCCACTGGGGCCACCGTCCTGTTAATGCCGGAAATGTTTGATACCATGGCACCAAGAGTGTTACGACCGTGTTAAATGGACCCAAGTGCAAAACTCAGAGACGGAGACGTAGGTAGGGAAAAAACAGGTTTTACTGGGGAATCGGTAAGGGGAAAGGGCAAGGCAGGATGGCAAGCTGGGGAGACGGGGTGAACGGAGCTGGGAGACAGGCAGACAGGACGACAGGCGGGGAACCAGGGAGACAGACAGGCAGGCAGGGTAGACAGACGGTGATAGGTCGGCAGGCGGGGAGTCGGGGAAGGAGACTGGATCTGGACAAGGAATAGTAGGTTAGTCAAAGGCGTAGGGAAAACTTTGAGTAATACTACAAAGCGGCCGAGAAACGAGACTGCCGGGGCAGTACAAACAACGATCTGGCGATGAGTGGTTGGAAAGCCGGGGTTCATATACTGGAGGAGATGACATGATGAATCGCAGGTGTGCGGGGCAGAGCAGGTGAGCGGGAGGTGATGATGAGCCAGGGAGGAACCGGAGTCAGGAGCCACACACACCAACACATACACACAAGCATAGACAGACAGACAGGTAGAGAGACACTGCTAGGAGGCAGAAGTGGAGGGCGTGACAAAGAGGTGCTTTAGATAAAAAAGTTGGTCAGGGTTGGACTTCTGCAGTGGTTACATCTGGAAGTTGCTCTGCATAACCGGCTGAGATGCGAGATGTGAACGTGGTACGAGGCACGCCCCGTGGTACGAGCGTGGTACGAGGCACGCCCCGTGGTACGAGCGTGGTACGAGCGTGGTACGAGGCACGCCCCGTGGTATGAGCGTGGTACGAGCGTGGTACGAGGCACGCCCCGTGGTACGAGCGTGGTACGAGGCACGCCCCGTGGTACGAGCGTGGTACGAGGCACGCCCCGTGGTACGAGCGTGGTACGAGGCACGTGTGAATCTACTGTAGCTTAATTGAGCCGCTACAATTGATTTGTTTGTGCGGCTCAGAGGTAATTGAGTGTTCTTCCTTGATTTCACGTCGCCCACGGCAGTGTTATGAACGTCTTATTCCTCTGCAGCTCTGCTGAAGCTGCTGCAGATACTTTCTGTTTGTTTCTACTCAATTATAATCTCCCCCCAGACCCAAACACCTCAGCACCTCCTCCTCCTCTCCCTCCTAACACCCCCCCTCTCTCTCCTCCCTACATCATTTCTTCTTTTACCCCCCCATCCCTTTCTCTCTCTCTCTCTGTGGGCCAAGTGGGGTGCCATGATATGCAAATGCTGGTATGAGGATGTCCTATTTCTTTATAAATAGATGTTCATGTATGGTGGAGGGTTACGGTAAACAGGCTCTGATATCACCTATCAATAGATGTCCATGTATGGTGGAGGGTTACGGTAAACAGGCTCTGAGATTCAGTTTGTCGTTTGTGTTTGCTGCAGTTTCTGGCTGGGAAACACACACCTCTTCCTCCTTTCATCGCTCTCTATCTCTCTCTATCTCTCTCTATCTCCCTCCCTCTTTTCCTCAGTCTCTCTTTATTTTACTCTTTCTTTCATTTCATACTTCAGTCTCTTTTGTCTTCCTCTGCCTCTTTCTCTCTCTCTCTCCCTCTTTCTGTATCTCTTTCTTTATGTCTTCTTTCTCTCTCTCTTTCATTCTCTCTGTTCCTCCCTATTTCTCTCTTCCTCCCCCTTTTCTCCCTCTCTCTCTTCTCTCTTCTTCTCATCTCTCTTTGTCTTGCTGTCTCTCTCTCTCTTTTCCACTCATCCCTTTCTTTCTTTTTCTCTCTTTCCTATCTCTCCATCACTGTCTCTCGGTCTCTCTTCTCCACTATGCAGGTGCATGAACACGTGTGGGAATACACACACACACACACACAAACACACACACACACACACAGCCATCAGTCCTTCCTCCTGTGCCTCAACAGCAGAAGGACACGATGTGTCTCTAGATTTAACTCTCTTTACCACATAATTATCTTATCAGTACGTTCAGGACTGAAGACAAGACCACCTTAGTCAGTTCCAAGACCAGGTCCAGTCGAGTCCGAGTCAATCTGAAGACCAGGTCCAGTCCAGTCTGAGTTAGTTTGAAGACCAGGTCCAGTCGAGTCCGAGTCAGTTTGAAGATAAGGTCCAGTCGAGTCCTGAGTCAGTTTGAAGATAAGGTCCAGTCGAGTCTGAGTCAGTTTTAAGACCAGATCCAGTCGAGTCCGAGTCAATTTGAAGACCAGGTCCAGTCGGGTCCGAGTCAGTTTTAAGACCAAGGTCCAGTCGAGTCCGAGTCAGTTTGAAGACAAGGTCCAGTCAGTCCGAGTCAGTTTGAAGACCAGGTCCAGTTAAGTCCGAGTCAGTTTGAAGACCAGGTTCAATCGAGTCAGATTCAATTCAACAACCAATTCTAGGGTCAGGAAAGTGTATAAATTCAGGTTCAGGGGCAGCTATGAGTGAAGTATAAAATTTAGACTGAGATGTATTTTTACTTATTATAAACCCTGAGGAAGGTGAGCTGAAAACATCTAAGTGTGTTTTTTAAAATATCTTTTAATCTCTAAATAAAGGTGTTTTATACTTGACTCGCTTGACAGAAGGGTATTTTTCCAATGTTTTGAGTTTTATCATGCAGGTTCTGGTATGAATTTCGATACATGCAGAAATGGATAATGCATGAAGTAAAAAATGCATAATTGAATTTCCATTGCTTGAAAGCGAACGACAGAAACGGATCCAGGAGGGAACAATGAGACGCGTAGGATGTAATCCAGGCCAGGGAATCTCCACCGTGTGTAGGAGTCGGTCTGACGCACCTTTTCCCTTTATGAAAAATGGTAAAAAGCCTCTTGTGATTTGTGGAAATTGCGGGAGTCAATATTTCATTTCATTTCATTTTTTGTTTATAATAATTTATTTTCTAAATAACTTCCAACCATGAAAACATAACATGAATTCTATGAATCTACATCAAGTAAGTCCTGCAGAGTCACATGTTGTATTGTATGTGCATTAAAAAAAAACATTGTGCGGCGTCCTGGTGACTCAGTGGTCTAAGGAGCATACCACATAACCGTGACGTCCTGGGTTCGAATCCTGCTGAGTGTCAAATATTATGGTTCAATATGTTCAGTTAGCATGCTGTAATATGAATTACTATGCTTCATGTGCTGCTGATGACATCATAGCCGTCTGTGTGTATGTATATATGAACTGTATCTTACTATGTGTGTAATTGTTTATCTATTAAAGATAAGATGAAACTTTATTGATCCCTGTGGGGAAATTAGAAGATACAGTGAAGAAAAATACAAAATAAACACAAAAATAGAATTTAAACAGTAATATAGCATATGGGGGTTTTATACGGATATGAAAGGTGTTTGGTTGGGATGAGACCCTGCAGGCTCTCGGACCTCCATGGACCAGGATGGAGATGGATGGGAGGTTTAGCAAAACCTATGGAGCGAAGCAGCAGGATTTACTCATGAAGAAGAAGAAAAACTGCAGAATATTTACGATCGGAAAAATAAACAAAAATCTGAAATATCACTTCATATCTACAGATCTTACATCTCTTTATCTGTGTATGAAATATACATTTTCTACCCAGTCGACCACCTGCACACCAAGGCCTCACCTTCCTCTCCTCTCCTCCTCCTCCTCCTTCTGTTCCTCCTCTCCTCCTCTGCTCCTCCTATCCTCCTCCAGCTCGTATCGTGAGGAGCCGGCAGTGGTGTGACATGATGCCATGCTTGGAGGACGAAGGCTGTGACCTCCTGGTGAACCAGTCGGGCTGGACCTGCACGCAGCCGGGGGGCCGGGTCAAGACCACCACGGTAAGAACTGAGCCAGACCAGACCAGATCAGACCAGACCAGATCAGATCAGACCAAACCACACCAGACCAGACCGGATCAGACCAGGACATTAAGTGTGGGTTACAGGATACAGATAAACAAATACTATAATGATATAATAGTCTTTATTTATAAATCACAATTCAACAGTTACAAAACTCTTTAAAAGGAGTGAAACAAGTGAAAACTATTTTAGCGCTAGTTCCAAAAGATATATCTATATATAAAATAAAAGATTATCCAAACACAAGTACATAAAATGAGTTTAAAGGAGTGATATAAAAGATAACAGCCAATAGAGACGTGTTGTTTTTAATCTGGATTGTGGAACAGCCAATAGAGACGTGTTGTTTTTAATCTGGATTGTGGAACAGCCAATAGGAGACCGGTCTAAGGTCTCAATCAGTTTTAATTTGAATCCACATTTATAACAACACAATTAAAGACCAGTCCAAGAGTTTCTGCATCTGACAAAACTAGCTCCCTCCATTCCTTCCTTCCTATTTTACCCCCATCCTTCCTCCATCCTTCCTCGCATCCTTCCTCCCATCCTTCCTTCCCCTGTGTCTTTAGTCATAATCAGTCCGGTAGCTAATGACTAGTGGTTCGCCATACAAGAATCCATCTTCAAATAACATAATAACCCATAATGAGGACTCCTTGGGCCACTTGTAGCTGTGATGAAATCAAAGCTTATGTGTGTTGATAGAATAATGGCTCTGTCTGACTCTTTGAGCGTCCATGTTACCACTGATTAACTTCTTCATTTCAATAGCATCCCTGCATCAGCAATACTATGAGGAACAAAGTGATTTTATAAAATACTGTCCATTGTCTTCATATTGATGAAGTGGCCGCGGTGGGACTGATTAGACTCATTATCTGCTGTTTGCTGCTTTTGTCTTCTTTGATGTTAAAAGACATTCAACAGACAAGAGTCATTTTACATCAGACTAGATGAAGATCTGTCCAACGAGGCAGTCACAGCTCATAAAGAGGAAACTGCAAAAGAAAATGCTTTAAATGCAAATCCTTAATAAAGTGATGATCTGGTGATCTGGTGACTTAGTAAGACGACATTCTTCCCCCCCTCTTCGTCCCTTGAACCCAAAGGTGATGAAGAGCGATGACAAATCTCATTTTCAACAAAGATTGAAGTTACTGCCTTTTTCCAGACAAACCAGCAGACTGACCAGCAGGTAGACCAGCAGACAGACCAGACAGACCAGCAGGCAGACCAGCAGACTGACCAGCAGACTGACCAGCAGGCAGACCAGCAGGTAGACCAGCAGACTGACCAGCAGACTAACCAGCAGACTGACCAGCAGGCAGACCAGCAGACATACCAGCAGGCAGACCAGCAGGCAGACCAGCAGACTAACCAGCAGACTGACCAGCAGGCAGACCAGCAGACTGACCAGCAGGCAGACCAGCAGGTAGACCAGCAGACTGACCAGCAGACTGACCAGCAGACTAACCAGCAGACTGACCAGCAGGCAGACCAGCAGACAGACCAGCAGGCAGACCAGCAGGCAGACCAGCAGGCAGACCAGCAGACTAACCAGCAGACTGACCAGCAGGCAGACCAGCAGGTAGACCAGCAGACTGACCAGCAGACTGACCAGCAGACTAACCAGCAGACTGACCAGCAGGCAGACCAGCAGACAGACCAGCAGGCAGACCAGCAGGCAGACCAGCAGACTAACCAGCAGACTGACCAGCAGGCAGACCAGCTCCATCCTGTTAGGTTGTTTTCTGTCCAGAAATGCACACGCCGTCAGTTACAGGTTAATCCCGCCCTACACAACAGACCAGCACCTGATTGGGCAGAGGCCCTGCCAGCTGTGCATTATGAGGAATGGAGCTGGTGGTTATGCTAACTGTGTTTCTCCAGTACACATTCGCTGCTAACCGCCTATAAAGCCGTAATACCTGAGGGGGTGTTCTTTACTGTGATTAAGGGTGTTTAGGTGATGAAAGTAGGTACAAGGTGCAGCCGAGTACCGACAGCATCACCGCTGTAAAGAATGTCTTCAATTTAAGCAGAGCAGCGAGGCTAAATGTTCTCCTACTACTGCACCTGTCTTGGCTGGCTCTTCTTCTGCATATCAAAGCCCTCTGCAGCGTTTCCTCCTGGTGGGAGTCTCTGAGAGCTGACGGGCATAGTCATGCATGCCCCCCCGTCTGCTCAGCGCCATGGTTGGTAGGGCTGAGATGAGTCCAGTGTGCTGGCAGTCTACTCACTGAATAATGAAACCTGTCAACCCAGAGTTCACTTTGAACATCCAGACGGTTCCTATGCACCCCCCCCCCCACACACACACACACACACACTTCGCTCGGCGCAAGAATCCTGAGTTTGTTTCCAAAAGGGACTTGTTTTAAAGATGGACAGGAGGGCGAGGGAGCTGCTAACCTTATAAAATTCGGTGTCAGACCGCTTGTCCGTTGTCTCTCGGCGGCCTGAGGGAGCAGTCGGCCAAAGCGCCGGTTTTACATTCTGTGCCGTTTGAAATCGGACAAATGTTGGGATCTCTTTTCTCTCACTCTGCTCTGTGTACACCGCTGACTATATGAGAGTATAATATGCTGTAACTGAAAATCACATGTCCACCTTTTGAAACATATGACACAGAAGAAGTGTTGGAGGCATGAAAGTAAAACTCTTGAGACCTGTGAGACCTTCTAAAGCTTATCTGGGTTTAAAATACTGAGCAGGAACATCATGAACATGTTTTGGACACGAAACCCTTCACTTATAACTGTTGGGTATTTACTGCTATAAGAAGTGACATGACCGGACAGACGTTGAGCCTTCCCCTTAGCTAACTACAACAGAAACTCCTGAATTTTGATGTTGGATTTGGAATACAGGTGACTCCATGATCTCCCCTCTGCCCTGGTAGTAAATAGTGTTACATAGGTTTTGTGGAAACCCCACTATTATAATCAGTGACTTTACTGTCTGGATGTTAACCCACAGTGTGTACAAAAGGCCCTCTGAATCTGATTGTAGTGTCTTGTAGTTTATCCACACAAGAACACAACACAAGGATAATATCTACATTCAGTATCACTACAAAACCATCCAGCAATGCCACAGAACGACCACTACAATTTATTTGAACTAAAAGCACCATAACTCCAAAATCATTATCAATAAACTTGAATAAACTTGAAACATGAATGAAAGCTGTGCAATGATTTCTTATTAAAAAAACACTGAGATGCTTTGTTAAGTTGATTGTGTTTCCATGACGACCTGGACAGTTTGCAGCGTTTCCACAGAGGTTTGGATTTGGTTTGGTGTTGGTGTGAAAACGTTCCACATTTACCTCCTGGTACCCGTTGGTGGACTGGGATCCAGATCCAGACCTGGTGGACTGTCTGATGCTAAGACCCAGACTGCTCTGTCTTCTTCTTGTTCTTGTTCTTCTTCTTCTTCTTGTTCTTCTTGCAGAATGCATTCGGTGAAAGTTTCAAAGCATATGAATTAAATATCTTTCCCAATGGTTTCGAAGTAGTATTTGAAATGTTTGTTATCTTGACAAGACTAGTCCAAGGGAAGTTGACTTAGTGTGCAAGCTACTTTCCATCAAATCCCTGATACAGTTGCACACATTCACACCGACAAGTGTTTTTTTGAGGTTTGAAATGATAAAGTACATAATTGTATAGTTATCTATCTAATATATATATATATATATATATATATATATATATATTCTGTATCTATACTGTGAAGTAACTGAGAGAGTGAAAACTGGGATCAAAATTCAAATCCTCTTAATGTGAAAACCTTTGGTGACTGAATTATAAGTGACATTAAATTGACTCTCTATATCCCTTGAGGGTCAGCAAGCAAAATATATAATATGTACACAGGTAGTATGGTACACGTGTCACAACAGTCCAGTTGTCATTATATGTATTTCAGCTACACAGTAATTGTGCATTTCCATGTTGTTTGATAATCAGTGGAAATTGCAATAAACATGATGTATACCAATTCTAACAGAATATAAAAGCTACTGTAGAGCCATGTTGCTTTCAAAATATACTCAATTAGTATAATATGATCGTACCGTATTAAACGCAATGTTATTTTTGTACCCGCTTCCCTTAATTACCACAATTAATTTAGTTAGTGAAGTGCACACCTCGCTGTGTTCCAGTATTAAGCTGCACTGTCATGTCTGCTCCTCCCAACAAAACAATATGAGACGAAGGCAGAGAAATGGTTCAGAACCCAGCAACCACTTCAACTGAGTTCAACCTGCTACATACCATGCACACGGTGTAACAGACTCAGGGCTTGAGTCAGTTACAGGTTGAGGATGGAGGGAAAACTTGACTTGACAGGTGGAGAGTTACAAATCAGTGCCAACCAACTCACTGAAACAGTTACACACCAACCAACTCACTTAAAGAGTTATACACCAACCAACCAACTCACATAAAGAGTTACACACCAACCAACCAACTCACTTAAAGAATTATACACCAACCAACCAACTCACATAAAGAGTTACACACCAACCAACCAACTCAAATAAAGAGTTACACACCAACCAACCAACTCACATAAAAAGTTACATTCCAAGCAACTAACTCACTGAAAGAGTTACTCACAGACCGGCTCCTGTAAAGGAGCTCCTGAAAACTCATGTGAATTTATTGGATTATTTGCAATTTACTACCATCCCAGACTTCCATACATCCCCGTCAACTTGTAAACTCATTTTCACACGTTCTGCTTGACCTGAGTTTTAATGAGCATGGATTCCCTCCCTTGTAAACAGAATAGTTTTGCGTCGATCTGCCCACTCACTGTCTCACCACTGTACCGCGTCCCCTTGATTTAATTTGCCTCACAGCAAGACAATCACATCTCCTGCCATTCATTAGCGCTAGATCTTGTTTGTGCGAGCCTCCTGAAAAACCACATTTACTCTGCTTGGGGAGGTGAAACTGGTGAACACGCAACAGTACCCAGGCAAATGAGACAGTAGGAGAAAACCTTCATTTCCAATACTTCTGCTGATGAGTGGTTGCATTGAGAGAGAAGAGGCTGGATCTCATCACCTTGGGCTGCCTGCCAGCGCATCACACCGTCTAACAATGTGCTACTATTGGCAGTAGGGAGTACTTTAAACATCTGTACTCTCCCAGAATATTAACAGAGGCTTTTATAGGATCCTTTAATATTTTAAGGAGCTACAGTACAATTTGCTTTGCAATATTAATGAGACAATTTCTTGCTTGTTTTGCCATGCAACTGAAATAAATAGAAACTGAGCTCATTGTGTTGCCGGCCACCATTTGTCAAAAAGCAATTATGTACACTCCCGAGCAAAAACAAGGCCGCGTGCTCTGTAATTTACTCCCAAGTCGCGTGTTTATCATGGAAATGTCAGATAGCACTATACATTGTATTGAACATACTATAATAATCTAACCATTCACATCCCCTCCACCTCTTTGTGCCGTGCTTTCATCTGCAGCGTGGTTGCAGGGATGTGCAGTAATGGCATGATAAAGCTCCCGTCAGCCACTGGATCCCACCGTCTCCTCTAGTCATCTCTGATCACTGATGTTTTCCTTAAGGGATTCTAACTTTGTCATGGGAAGGATCAGGATCTTCTTCTCTTGAGACACAAATAATGACTCAATTTTATAAACTTGTGTGATAACTAGAACTTGTTTTGCTCATTATGCTGCAGTGGTCACGCTAATGTGTTTGTTGGGAGTCTATGTGGTTGGTTAAGGTGGCCGTTAACGAGCTACAGTCCTCAGTGGAGTCCCTTTGTTATTACTGGTTGTTGTTTCAATTGTTCCTTTTATTTTACAGCACTTATTATCATTAGTATCAGTAGTAGTAGTAGAAGTAATAGTAGTAGTAGTAATAGTAATAATAATCGTTCTGTAGTTGTCAGATTTTCATTAGTAGCAGTAGTATTTTTACCCCCTGTTGCCATAGCAGCCATATACTGTATATTTATGGCACACCTTTCCTGTTCCTATGCCAATATTTTGGCTCATGTTGTAGACAATAAACTTAAAATATGTCATGTGGAATATTAATAATTTACTTGTGCAAGGGTTTTGTGTTTTTTACATGTTACTCTGTTTAGATGTTTGTCCTATTTTCAATGCAGCAGAATCCATACCAGACGATTATGTTTTCACAAATGTCCCTAAAATTATTAACATGTTAATGAATTATTCCAGTATTGATTTGAATTCAATTTGACTGGGAACAAAAGAATAAGCAGTGAGAAGAAACCCCTCGATCCAGTGATGAGTAAATAATTTACCATTATGGACATGATGATGCAGTTTGTTCAGGTTAACCCAGCCGACTCTCCTCCAGCTCCAACTCAGAATAACTAAATTAGCCTGCTGGCTAGCTAGCTAGCTACCAGTTTGTTCAGGTTAACTGAGCTGACTCTTCTCCACCTCCAACTCAGAGTGTTTTGGAGTAGAGACTAGGGCTAAAGACAAGACAGTTTACTGAGTCACAGTAACCTACATTTGGAGACAAATCTACCTGATCACACTGTTCACTTTTACTGAGAACGTTACTGGATGATCTACAGACACACCACAACAACCTGGTTCAGATAGTCAACTTTCTCTTCATCAGGGTGGATGTTGGCTGTCTCACTCAAATAGTTAAAGTACTGTTAGGGCTTGTGGACAAAAAGGTTCCTGCCCTCAGACGTCCTCCAGCAGGGGACACTTTGAATCAATTAAAAAAACAATCAATTAAATTCCACTTGAAAACCATGACTGGGACCCCTGGATGTTTGAACTAGATTACTAGAGTACTAGAGTAATAGTAGGAGGATTTGAGCATCTGGCTCATGGTGTCTGTTTGTGTTTGGCTGTTTGACGCTATGTGTGTGTGCTCATACATATGTATGTGTGTATGTGTGTGTGTGTGTGTGTGTGTGTGTGTGTGTGTGTGTGTGTGTGTGTGTGTGTGTGTGTGTCATGTAAAGCTGCAGGTCTTTGGCATGCAGGTACTGTACCATCTTCTTAAGGATGTGTATCTTTGCTCTGCAGCCTCTCCATATATTCTGCGTCGGTATTGAACTGCATCTAATGGAACATTTTCCTGGAACATATGTGCTCGTCTACATTTGTCTTTGGCTGCGTTATTTGTGGTTTGTCTAAACACCCAGCAATGAATTAAAAAGTACTCCCGTTTGGGGAAACAAGAAAACAGCACATGACAGGCGCTGCAGGCCGATCCTCTTCCTGTAATTGATCCCATTGGGCCGATGGGATGAGCCTATCAACACGCATGTTTGACTCCATCACCACTGCGGGACAGCTGCTCGTCCAACCCAACAGAACAGCAGGCCTGGTTTGGGAGTCGGAGTTCAGCCCACGTCGAGAACCAGCCCGCCTGCTTCCAGGAGGCCATGAAGGCTGCAAGGATCCGAAGCCAAGTCGGAGCTTGGGAACGTTGCAGGAGTGGCCGGACACAACACACACTCTGATCTAATCTAATGTCCATTAAAGTGACTAGTGAGTTAGCCCCATTTGCACAGGACTAATATTACATAGTGATATCCAGTGGTTTGTAGTCATTGTGGATCTCATTTTTCCCCAATAGAGCCAAACTGGCAAAATGCTGCTGAGATCCAACAGTCACATGAATCCAGCTCACTACACCCTCCTCCTATCAGAACAGCGTCCCAGTGCTCATACAGATTACTAAACTCAACATGACTCAACGTGTCTTTTCAGCAACACTAACTAATCACTTTACCACTAATTAAAAGGCTGCTAGAAAACCACAATAGTCAAATGAAAATGTTTGGAGCCACTTTATTAATTTATCATTCATTCATTAATTACTCAACAGGCACAAATAGAAAAGTGCACAAAGAGCAATCAGCCAACGCAGCGATAGTTGATGTTGCTATTTTAGAAACACTAAAGAACAGAACAGAAAATAAGGGCTTCCAACAGCCTGGAGCAAATGAAAAGGTTGGGAGGCACGTCAATGGAAGAGCGAGAATTTAGTAACAAACACAGTGATGAGCTCCTATACTATATATATATATATATATATGTGTGTATATATATAATCTAGCCTTTATTCTCCCCCACTGTTTCCCAGTATTTCTAAAATAGTAACAGCATTTTCAGTTACTATTCCTATTTATTATTATTATTTATTTTATTATTTATTATTATCATTTATTTATTAGTTATTATTCTTTGGGTCACTGTTTCTGTAAAAAGTGAAATGTATTGATTTACAGTATTGTGCTGCTATAGGAATGGTCACTGTTAGATTACGGTAATCCCATATTAATCTGCCATGTCGTAATTAGTAAAGTACAATTTTGTAAATATATATATATAATATATATATATATATATAATATATTTATTTCTATATATTTTTTATGCTATTTTGGGTTTTATTATCTAATGGCTCAAAACCTTTTCACCGCTGCACCTTGTACTCTCTTAAAAACAAAGTTGTTTCTTGGTAATTGCAGTAAACATACATCACTCCTTAAAAATGTTGCATCTTTATTTAGTTGCAGCTTTGATGCTGTTCCCTCGGGTCTGCTGTTTTGCATGATTTGCAACATGGCCACCGGTCGGTTTATCTTGAACGTCTTTGCTTTAACTTTTCTTCTGCAGACAGAAGCTATAAAAAGAGATCATCTACTGGAGTTATTGGTACTTTTAAATAAATATATTCTGTATAACATTTTTCTTAAAACAAGTGAAACATTCTGCCAACGAGGTGAGATAATCTCTTATTTCCAGTGCAAATCAACTTGACCTTAGCGGAGTGACACGCTTGACACGCTTTCAGGATATTATCACTTGTTTCAAGAAAATGACTGACAAATAATAAAGAAGTGAAATTGTCTGTTCCTGTGAGCACCTCTTCTAACTTTGAAGACTAAAAAGATGAAATTACCTGTTCAGATATGTTTGGAGTGTCATTGTCAAACTTGTCTGTGCCAATAATCTTCACCTGTTTTGCCGATCAATATTTCAAGTTGAAGCTCATGTTAAAGTTTCTGTCTAATGTATTTCCTTTGCCACTCCGTCAGCCTCGTCCCATTCTTTAAATACTTCAAAATGTTTCCGGGAGCTTTTCAATCAAACTGACCGGAGAGTTTGTTGGTGTTTGGTGTTTTTTTTCCTCTGATGACAGCAACTGGAGCCGTTATGATAATATTGTTTTGTTATCAAAAAGCAATTTTACAGGATATTCAGTATCCAAATTTTCACGGTGCAGTGTTCACATTCAAAGTAAATTGTTGTCCTTCTCTCCAAGGAGAATTGGATTTCCTTTTGATTGAGTCGGGTGCATGCTTTGCTCCTCTCCCTATGCATGTGACCGAAAATGAATGCAAAGTACCTTTGCTGTGATTTCAGGCCCTATGACGGCACACAGACAAACCAGACAGGAGGCATTCCCAGACAGACAGACAGCAAAAGTCAACCACTTTTCAAGGACAGACATGTGAAAACAACTAACTGCAGGCCCTGGCAGGCTAGCGCAACACAGCAAGGTACAAATGAATTCTGTTTTCCACCGCAATGCATGATTACACCTTTGTGACGGCAAATTACATCCCTGCTTTCCGGACCATAATGATCACGTAACACTGTTAGATGAAATGTTGAAAGCTTTCAACTGCAATTGACAATTTGAAGTGATGAATTGCAAATGTTTCAAAGGTAAAAATATGTTTCTTACACTTTCTGAAGCTGCAGAATGCATATTATTCCATGTTTAATCAGTTCTGTGCGGACGATTAAATGTTGGATGCTTTTCCAGAGTGGGATAATCCAGGTTGTCCTTGTCTGACTCTCCCAGCTCCTTTTGGATTTCTGTTGTCGTTGCACAAGAGAGGCATGAATAATTCAGCCTAGACACCCAAAGGTGCACTTGTCTGAGTCTTCACCTGAAAGCAATTATGGAGAGCTCTCCTTTAAAGGGGACCAAAACCAAGTGTCCACCTTCTCCTCCCCAGCGATTCATTCTTAGTGCATTCAGAAATACAAGCCACGTTTCAACAGTTTAGGTGTTGAGCATGAAGACGCAACTGTGATTCCCAAAGCACAATGACTTCATGTTCTGTTGTCCGTCATGTGCTCTAAAGCTAAATGGCTTCTATTTCTGCTGATACTTACTAGGTTAGATGTTTAAGAAAGATGATCATGAAACAACTCTGATTCAGAAATGGTAGCTTCTATGTGTCATTCTTTACCTGTAAAATAGAAATATATAGAAATACACCCCGGACCCTGAATATATGGATATATGATTGACATGTGACAGTTCATTCCATGCATTATTTTCTTTTGTCCTTTACATGACGCTTTACAGCAAAATGACTTCCATGTCTGTTAAATTATTTTGATTGGTGGGTCAGATTGATGTCAGGTTTTATTAAATATGACGCCCTGTCTGGAAAACCTGACAGATGTTTGATTTTCTTTGCCCGTTTTATTTATGAATTTAATTGTTCCATAATGATTTTTGTAAATTAATTCTTCATGTAAAGTCAGTAATGTCTCCAGAGTTTCCCTACCAGTGGATAGGTAGGGGGGGGGGGGTGTCACCCTGCCTTAAAGAGTTAAAGAGCTGAGTTTCAGTGGAGAGGTTTAGTGTCCATGATGGTCTAGATGTTTCTGAGGCTTTTCTCCATAGGGAACATTGAATACCGGGAATTCTTTGGCATTAAAATGGAGAAATTGAAGACATTGGTACAAAAACAAACATCAACCCGGTTGTATTGATGTTGTAGGAAGTATGTGTGTTTTACTGCAGCCACCCAGAGGAAGTCAGTTAGCTTTGAGGAAAAGACCTCATGAAAAATTAATTCATGTTAGTATCATCAGACAGCTCCATCAATACGATGACGGTGAGCAGCTCAACATCTGAACCAACCGGTTGGAACAAAGAGACACTCCAGTCTACCCTGCCTCACATCCACACTGGGAGCTGACCAGTACAACCACAGTCTCTACTGGTTCCACTGGGAGCTCCAGTGGAGCAGTTGGAGGCCAAGTGCCTTGCTCAAGGGCACCTTGACAGTAGTTGTTAATCCCTGTGATTGATGTCAGTCTGTCCACAAAGTCAGTCTCAGGCTTTTATTTTGACGACATCACAGATTAGACTCACACAGTTTGAGTCATTCGGCAGGTCTGGTTCTCTGTGTGATCATTTCCAGGTCTTGAAAAGTTTGATTACAGAAAAATGTCTGGAGAAATTTGTTCAGTTCTGATAGTTTTCCTGTCGTGTGTCTAGTGTAGTCCTGTCATTCCTCCTGATGCCATAGAATAATGTGACCCGACTGTCAGATCACAGGTGTGTGTGGCGTAGTGTTTGGCCACACTGCTGCTGTAATGGATCCGAGGCAGTAGCAGGTCTAGCCAGGCTGCAGTGCTTCTATTTCAACTTAATCTGTGAGATTCTCTCCATGACAAGTCATTATCCTAATGTAGACCTTCCTGACACTCGGCACATTAAGAACCATGATGAACCACAACGCAGTCGAGCACTCTCTGAAGAGAACGTATTGCTTTTAAAAGCTACAGAGAAGACGGGTTGCACATGTTAACCTCAATTATGTCAGGCTGTTGCGTAACTGAAAAACAACCACTGTTGCAACAGCATCCCAGTTGAATTAGTGCTTGCTGAGAAGCTGGCGGGTTTGTAGCTTCACCTTCATTTACATCCCAGCCTGTTGAATTGAACACCTCAAGCTGAGCAGCACCTCGGAGCCAGTAGGGGAGTTCAGTACAGGAAATGAGAATTAAAAAATAAAAGCCACGTATACCTGGTGGAACCACAATCTCCTCTCTGTCTAATATACAGAGCATCATGAAGGTGTCAGCAGGACATCAAACTGTTCATGGTGAATGAAGAGTTTAAAAGACGTGACACTGAGAAATGAATAGAATCAGTAACTATCTGGAACATTGAGAGGATGATCGATCGAGAAATATAAAATAACATGAATGATATCTACTGTAGTATTTATTCCTATGTGTTCCAGGTGGTTCCAGGCTGAACTCGGTGAACGGTGCATCAAGCTCCTGCCACGTGACATTTTCTCGATTGCTGACACCACGTAGCGCTTGATCCCCTTCCCTCCTAACGGTAGTTGTCTTCCTGTCGATCCCTCAGGTCTCCTGACAACGGCGAGGACAGACGCTCCCAAGAGAAGGAATGGCGAGCGAGCCGCTTCCCATCGTCCATCGCCCATCGCCGAGCGGAGCATCCGCCGCCGTCCAATCATCAGCCATCTGCCTATCCTTTGCCGTCGGAGCCATAAGCTGGCCCTCCTCGTTTTGCAATGTTGAATCGTTCATTCAGAAAGGCAAGAAACTTAACATGGAACGCTTGGATATCGATTCCACTGGAGACGCAGTCTGACTCTTTTCCAAGAAATTTTAAAAGTGGGTCACGGCAAACTGTTGGATCTGTTCCTGCTCTCGACTCAAGGCGCCACATGAGACGTTTGCTTTTGGAGTTTTTCCGTTTGGCACACAACTCTGTATTGTTTTTACAGACCAAAGATGAACACGGCCAGCAAAGCAGAGGGGAACAGAGACCCATGATACATCCCTGTAAACAAATGAACACATTGTGATATAAGTGACTTATTGCGCAAAGTAATATTGTATACAAGTTAATGACAAAAAATATGTATGACACTAAGAGACTAAGTCAGGGGATATTGTATAACTTGGACAGCCTGTTGTACTTGTGTACTCACTGCTCTATTTTCAACATGAATTTACATTTCCAACTGCTCCATTTGGACAATATGCAGTCAGCATGGCTGGGTGTAGTGAAGCAAGCAACCCATTTCACACTAGAAACAAAATGTAGGGGGAAATAAGCAAATCTGTCATATCTGTTTGGGGGAAAGAAGCATTAAATGTATTTTCAAAAGCCTAAAGTTATATATTTAACAGTTTTATATGTTGTATCTTTGTAGAAAACCTTATTTAACACAAATGTGGTCACATTGCCCATCATAAACTGTGGATACACAACAAGCTCTGTCCTCAAGCTGCTGGTCTGTCTTGTTCATTTGAACTAAGCCAAAAGTGGCTTCGCCTTTCCAAGCGATCTGATGAGTTTTGACAGGAGAATCATATTATTTCACGACGGGGACAGAAAGTGTTTTCCTGCAGTGATAAACACCAGAAGACAGGAAGCAGTATGTCTTCAACCCTGAAGCCCGTCAGCTGAGAACATCACGACTGTCTTGGTTTTTCTGCTCTGCCGTCATTGAACCATGTTTTACATTAAACTGAACAGACACCATTGTGGCGGTTGTGTAATATAATCTGGTCATCCTTTAATCTCAAAACGCTCAAAACAGTTTTACGTTATGGAATAATTTGACTCCCAGAATATGAATGGTCTTTTAAAGGTGATCTAACAGGAAGGTTACACAAATGTGTAATTTCCAAGCAACATGAATTCTTAATCATACACGGTATATTATATACAAATATACTTCAAGAACAAAGACTCTTAGTGGATGTTAGCAATATATTACAGATTCAAACCGCCAAAGGAAATTCAGACGTTTAAAGCCTTTTTAGTGAAATGAATACATTGACTTAATGGAACAGAACTAAAAATACTGAGCAGCTAAAATATAGGACTGTACTCTCAAAGGCTTAGGTTCTCTTACGTTATCCTATTTTATTTATTAACTTTATTCTGGCCTAGTTCTGCTCGACAGTACCGTTACCCCACTTCTACCGACAGGAAAGAAATAAGCATATTTCTGCACTTCATCCAGCTGTTGGTTTTCAGCAGAATCAGTGAAACCAGACGTAATGTCATCAAGGTCATGTAAAGGTCAGTGGACCCATGTGAATGTGAGTAACAGAGGTAAGTGTGATGGGTAAATGTTACAATTAGCTGATTTTAACCATTTGAATGAAAGTGACTTTTCTTATAAAATGATTAATAGCACAACATTAAAAGAAGTCCTTCACAGACTGGATCCTCTGTATTTACTGGATGATGAACTACAGATCATCATTTTCCCCCAAAATGGATAAATAGCATTTTGAGCGAAACTCTTCATTTCCCATGGTACTGCTGTATTGACTGTATTCAAATGTGTATGTTCTTGGTCATTAAATACCAAATATGTTGTTTCTGTTAAGAGATACAATAAGAATACACTTCTTTTAACTTGTGGTATGTGGTTTACCAGGAACTGAATTTTGGCTGTTGCTAATTCATCTGAAGAACCACACAACCAACGAAGAGTCAGCGTTTCTAAACCTGTCAGTTGTTCTAGTAGTGCATCATGAAGGTGTTATTTGGTGATTAGGAGGGTGACCTATGACCTCCAGTCAGTGATTATCATGAGGCAAATAACCAATAGACACCAAAATACATTTTACTTCCATACTACTCATACTTTCATAGTACCCATTACTTTGTATTTTTATTCTGTGTATTTCACAAAAACAAGTTGTTAAAAGGAGTTCAGGTGGGTTGACCTTCCACATACCTTAATCACATTTATTATTATTATTATTATTATTATATAATATAATACGTGCCACAGTTATCTAGGTTCATGTCTTTATGTCTCTTTATGTCTTTATGTCTCTTTATGTCTCTATGTCTTTACGTCTCTTTACATCTCTAGTCTCTACGTCTCTTTACATCTCTTTGTCTCTTTACGTCTTTATGTCTCTTTACGTCTCTTTATGTCCCTTTATGTCTCTTTACGTCTTTATGTCTCTTAATGTCTCTTTACATCTCTTTATGTCTCTTTGCGTCTTTATGTCTCTTATGTCTCTTTGTCTCTTTACGTCTCTTTATGTCTCTTTACGTCTCTTAATGTCTCTTTATGTCTCTTTACGTCCCTTTATGTCTCTTTGTCTCTTTACATCTATGTCTCTTTACGTCTCTTTATGTCTCTTTAAGTCTTTATGTCTCTTTACATCACTTTACATCGCTTTATATCTCTTTGTCTCTTTATGTCTCTTTATGTCTCTTCACGTCTCTTTATGTCTCTTTACATCTCTTTACATCTCTTTATGTCTTTGTCTCTTTACGTCTCTTTATGTCTCTTTGTCTCTTAATGTCTCTTTACGTCACTTTACGTCTCTTTATGTCTCTTTATGTCTTTTTGTCTCTTAATGTCTCTTTACGTCACTTTACGTCTCTTTATGTCTCTTTTGTTGGATTGAGCCACAGAATTTAACGTGAAAGAAATAATCAAATCAAATGAAACATTGGTACCAAAGGAGTCCAATCCTTTCCTCTGATAAGAACTTTCTACATTCAGAATATTTCTGAACAAGCCTTTATTATCGATACTGTATCATATATATATAACATGAAAGGATCATTCTTGAATGTGGTGTCAACTCATGTCTGTCATGCCTAATGCAGCTTAATTAGATGATGTCAGCACATCATCATTAGATGAGTGTATTAATACACACGTGTTAATAGTACTGTGTGTATGAATACACACATATCAATAGTACCATGTGTTCTGTTGTAGTAACATCGATGTGTGTCGTCCCCAGCTGGACACAGACTGTTGAAATGACATCCTTTTTAAAGACCAATCGATATGTAATGTTCCTTTCACTGCTCTTCCTGTGGCGGTGGGACAGAAATAGTCAATAGAGTAAAACCCTGAAACAAAAGAGTCGTTCATCACCGGGAGAAATAATCATGTGAGTGTAAATAGACCGGCGGACTGTCTGGAGAACCAACAGGGATTAACGGAGAATCATAAATCATTAGTCAGCGAACCCGGCGATAAAACTGTCATGTGAAAGATGTGGGTCAGAGGTCGTGCTCCGTTCCCATACAAATCTTTACGCACACTTGTTTTCACTTTTAGTTGCTTTAATGAGCTGAAGTGGGATGCAGCCAAGATGAACCAACACTACGACCATATGAAATGTCCCTCGCTATCAAATAGAGCCAAAGTGTTTGATATTTCCAAGTGGTGGAGGTAAGACGTATCGACTTCCTCTTCCCATGCTGACATCCTGCAGGCAAAAGGCTGTTAGAAGTCAGGTCTGTCCATATTTGATTTGGGTATCCAGAGAGCCGTGCGGGTTTCCCTCTAGCTGTGGATTTTTCAGGTGAAGCAGTAATGTTGTCCATTTAGATTTTCTCCTGGGATTTCAAGTGGGTCAGGTATTAATGGATTAATAGTCAAGCAGTGGGAATTGAGACCACAGACCAGACTGTCTCATCCAGACTGCAGGCTACATTCATTCTAGTACGTTCACATATAGACTCAGTTGACCCTCTGACCTCATTTACACCTGCCATTACAATGTGACCTGACGATGATCAATCTGACGATGTTCAATCTGATCATGCATTGTGATCGGATCTCATTTTCCATCATACATGATGCTGTACAACTGGAAAGGTTCGTCTTCTCCGACTCGTCAGGTGGTTTTTGCTGCAGCGACTCCTCCACTGTGGATGAGGGGAAGGAGCGATGGCTGCTGGGAGAGGAAGCAGAGTGGAGGCGAAATTCAGAGTGAGTCATGGCGGGACTTCGACGGGTTTTTGCAGTGTAAATAGCGCTCCAGTATTGTGGAGCCGCTGCCACATGCATCCCAGAGAGGAGAGAACGAGTTCGGTGTCCTATCTGTCTCTCTGTTTCATTCATATGAAAATATCACAGGTTATTATTTTAAATCCCCGGCAGAGTGGATCCTCTACTGCAGGGCTACTCAACTTTACATAGTTCAAGGGCCACACAGCAAGATACAGCTGTGTCAAAGGGCCGCAACGCAAATTTTTTGGTCATATAAAACTATTTTGTAGTGTTATTTCAAGCCACATGGATATCAAATGATTAAATGACAATAAGGCTTTATTCATTAAATGTAAAAGGGTTAGATTGCTGTTGCAATAAATCACAAGAATGTTTAATAAAATAAATATAGGCATATTAAATTGAAATCAGGTCTGAGTATATCAAATTATTCCCCAGATGGATATGTAATTCCAAGTCAATGTGATAGCTATGATGGTGACGTGAACGTTTGCCCGTTTTGGTACTGCTATTGTTCTCTGGCAAAGAAGGCACATTGGTTTGTTATTTACCTCAACAAAAGCGAATTCTTCCTCCCATGTTTTTTGAAATACCCTGTGTTCATCAGAAATGTTACGTTTTGCCGGTTTTGCCATGACTTGAGAGTAGGCTAGGCTAGACTTCCTGCACAGTTGGGGCTTTCACATGATCCATGCAAAGCGTCGGCGTCAACACCAGGTTGAGCGCGACCCCTTCACGTGATCAGCGCCAGGAGAATTACATTACATTCATTACTTTCACACTGTCGAGTTTTTAAAATGACAGCATTCAGGAAAGAATAGAGTGGAGTTCAATTTCGGACTACAGCCCGCATCAGCCGTAACTAACCACACCGCCAATGATCATACTAGCACAGCCATAGAAGTGAATATAGACTGGCTGCATATACGAACCTGTACTAAGCTGTCAACCAACCTGGTAGTCTCGTCTGTAAACCGACATCATTCCATGCCAGACTTTTTAGTCAGATCGTGGTATGATTTAAGCGTCATGTTGTATAACTCGGGATGCTCCGACACACATAAAACAAGTTTCTCCTCCATTGTTTTTTTTTTTTATTTCGCGGTTATGATATCAAACTGTGCTGTGATTGGTTGCGAGTCGCAGAGATCAGCGTCGCGAATGTCAAAGTTGAATATAGTTGAACTTTGAGCGCAGCGCCAGGGACTCTCCCAGCGTCTGTGGCCAGGTGCACAACGCCGAGGGCGGCAGCGACACTAGGATCGACGGCAACGCTTGCCAAATAGGAAATCAATGGCAGTGCCAGCGCTGAGCGTTTTTGTCGCTGATCATGTGTTGGTTTATCTTCTTTGTTGATCCCACGATTGCTAAATAAGCACAGTATGCACAATCGCCATCTTGTGGTCATTAAGAATTTAGTTTAGAAATGGTTTGTGTTCATTGAAATGAGAATATTATATTTTTGACCTGTGGCCCGTGGGCCGCAATAATATTAACCTCGGGCCGCATGCGGCCCGCGGGCAGTGTGTTGAGTAGCGCGGCTCTACTGTATGTTTTAAAGATGAGCTTCAGATGGACTTCATGAAATACATTTTTTGCATGTATATCATTTTGGAATACAACTCATCCAATTAAACAAGATTGATGAGTTTAGCAAGACTGGAGTAACCCCCCCTCTCTCTCTATGTAATCTCAGAGTCTCTCGTCCTCCCGTCCTGTTCGACCTCGTATGGTCTCCGGGCTGCAGGGAGATGAGCCGGTGTCAGCCAGGCGTCGGGGTCCATTTAACATCACTAACATCCTGCATACATTAACACCTTCTATTACGCCACCACCGCAGGGCCTCCATCCTCCGCTGTGTCCTGGGACTCTGGGCGAACTGAGTGTGTGTGTGTGTGTGTGTGTGTGTGTGTGTGTGACTGCTAAAGCAACATCCTCCCCATCAATCAGTCACATGCAAAATGGGTGTTCCTACCCACGGTGATTATTGGAGCTTCATAAAAATAGCGTTTTATAGCAGCTGGTGCTCTGGATGCTGGAGTCCTGTGTTCATGACTGACCTCTATATCTGCACTGCACCTTAACGAGTCATTTAGTCTCATATTCAGCCTCAAAGTCAAGTACAGTAAAAAAAAAAGTCCTGCCAGCTTACCAATGCAGTTTCACTTTTTCAGGAATTGTTAAAATCTTGAAACCAGCCAAGATAACGAGCCGCTGGTTTACACTTTCAATACGACAGGAAATGACTCGTTAGGATGGGTACTGTTTGCAGTATCCACTCTGTATCTCTAACTGCCTCTGTGTTGACTTGCATGACATTATTTGATGGTGCTCATTGATCCATGGTATTGAAGTGGCGGTGGGATGGCCAGGGGTTAGGGAGACCGGTCGATCCCATCAACAGCCATCTGTCCTGCTGAAGTGTCCTTGAGCAAAACTCTGAACCCTCAACCTGCTCACCCACTGTGGATGAGAGATGTAAAATGGTAACTGGATATTGACAAGAGAAATGGAAGAGGAGTCCTGAGTTCAATCACAAATACCAATAAAGGTACAAGAATATGTCTTGTTGGTATATAGTATATACACTTAGATTTAATTATATAAATATATATATATATAGTCAAGAGTGTTAGTAACATCTGTAAGAAATACCTGAGTAAATCCATACATGTCAGTAACCAATACTCTTCCCTCTGACCTAATGATGTCTGCAGCATATGTTAAGCCCACAATTGTTTGGATTTATTTTAACGTTTTATTATTTTAGTATTTCTACTGTTTTTATTTTATTTTATTTTGATATTCTATCTGTGTGCTCATCCTACTTCCTTTATCCTCCTGAATCACATGACCCTCAGCGATCAATAGTTTCATCTAATCTGATGTTGTACAGTACAGTATAGTCTAACATCACGTTAGCTATATGTTAGCTACATGTTAGCTAACTATTCTTTCAAGTTGTGTAGCTGCTTTTCCCAAAACACTGGATCCAATTAGTGCTGCGTTAATGTGGAGCTGAGCGAGTCGTGATCTGGAGACGGAGGATGAATGGAAACCGCCCCCCAAGCCCTGCTGCTGAATGCTAACCCAACTTGGCAAAGCCCAGGAGGGGTCCATTAAAACCTGCCAGCTTCATTGACTAGACGCCATTAAAATGTTACCGTTGCTGTGATGGGGTGGGGGGGGGCTCCTTTTCTCCCCTTTTCTCCCCTTTTCTCCCCTTTTAATTCACTTCAGCTCCCCACATTTGAAATTCCAACAGCATCCGCCCCAGAAATAAAGACTTATCTGGGCAGGCTCAGGGATCGACCTGGTCACACGACCATTACCTGAAAGATCCTCCACGATACCGACCATCCAGTCTGTAGAATGGAACGGAAGACAGGGAGCACCTTGAAAGTACCTTGAAAGTACCTTGAAAGTACCTTGGAAGTACCTTGAAGTCCAAAACCCTGTAGAGTATGGAAAGCAACAAGGTGGATGTCCAGGACCGCCCAGTAGACGACGCCGCGGTTCTGATGTGTTTAGCTCCCAACAGCTGCAGGCCCGGCCGCTCATCTGACACCTAAATGAGAAAAATTACCACCTTTGCCAGTTCCTTTAAAACCCCATTTCCATCCTGTCAGCTGTTATTAGTGGAAGAGAGAGGTGACAATAGAGCCAAATATGCATTAGCCGAAGCCCGATCTCATCCCCCCTCAGTAATTCTGACCCTTCTTGCCAGGCTGCTGGCTGATTTTCTGGTGATGCGCTTCATTTTGTTTCTGCAGCAAAGCCCAACCTGCGGCAACGACAAGTGACTGCCTGAAATCCTCCCTCGTAGCGGTCCCGTACAATCACCCACACTGGTAATATGGTAACACTATCAGCAGAGGATTAGGTTTTTAATGCTGAGCAATGAATACATCATCTGTAGGGGATTTGAATAAGCTAGACGATTCATAAAAAGAGCATGCTTTATGCTTTATGGTTTATGGTTTATGGTTCATGGCCAGGCTAATGACAGCAAGTCTGTGATTTGGTTCCAAATTTCAGCTTCCTACATGTTGGACTTCAAAAAGTAGTCAAGCGTGTTTTAGCAATGCTCACCATGGCTTCACATGGCTTTTGACCAAGTGAATCAGAGCCTGGTGGTTATAGTGATGTTTTTATTTAACAGGTGAAGTCTGTCTCTGTTCTGGTGGACAAGACAGTAGAAATGTGTTCCATAGCAGTGATCTGAAATCTGAGAACAAGGCAGAAAGATAAAGGAGAGAAAACAACTGAATCAACCTGCTGACTTTCGGATAGTTCATAACTGCGTAAAATGCACGAAAAGTAACTTAACTATGATGACAGTAACACTACTAGTAATTATTAAGAGGTCATTCCTCAAACAGGACCTTTCTCCATCTGTGTTCGAGCGTTATCCAACCAAAGTAACACTATCATCTATAGTACTGTGTGTAGTCTAAAGTACATATAGTACATACAGTCTTTAGTAAGTCTATAGTACTCTATGGTACAGAACCGGTTCTCTGTTCTCTGTTCTTCAGTCAGACTGTCAAGATGTTCTCACAAAACGTCTGGACTTGATTTACCTAAAGTCAACTTAATCAATAGTTCCTCTTACTAGTTACAATAGCAATACTAACACCAATAGGGATCATTTGAAGAAATTCATTCAAAATGAGATGAGACATCATTTGAAGAGACAGCTACTAAACTAACTAAAGAGAGCTTGGGAACTTCAGTCAACATGATTCCTCCCTGGTGGAATTATTCAGGTAGTGTCGAGTCCATCGATGTGTCCTCTTTGATGCTCGCTGGTTGGCTGAGGTCGACAATCTGCAATTCAAATGAGAACAATTAGACGCCGCACTGCCACAAAACAATGACTGAGCTTTGTTGCTGTTTCTGCAAAATGTCACACTAAATTGTTGGTCTCAGCTGCATTTGCTGGCAACACATCTGCTAGAGGGCGTCGATACGAACCTTTTTATAATTTATAATTGCAGGGCAATAAAGATGCACATTTGGAGCTAAATGCATTTGGGCAGTTTCACATTACCACAATAAAAAAAATAATAAAAATGTAGGGCAAACCACCTGAAATCTACCCAAGGGTGAAGAGGACATAAGGGAACGTTAAGCATATTGGAGCTCGACATACAAAGATAGCCACTGTAGAAGACTTTCTGCCGCACACTGAACGTCTGCTGCACTTTGAGTCCTCAAGAGGAAAATATCTACATCTCTATATAGAAGCACTGGTCTAGTGACTAGTTGGTTAAGAGACATTAGAGTTTGGTTTTACTATACTTTGGTAATGCTGTTCAAGTTGTCTGCAGGACGCTGTCTGGTAGATCCAGACAGCTTTTGAAGGAATAGTATATGATAAATAATAATACATACAGTAAGTGTATAAGTGGTAAATAAACAGGTGAATAAACTCTGACCTACAATCTTGATAAACAACCACCAATAAAAACTATTTATAATTTCAGAAAAGCAGAAATGAATGCTTTTTCCCTTAAAAGCGACCATAGAAAACAGACTAGTACGAGTATGACATCACACACTTTACAGTAGAAAACCCATAAAGAAGAAATCTGATTAGTTGGTGAATTTGTATTGATCGATATATGTGACACAATCAGAAAGTGAATACTAATACTAATATATCATTAGCTGGATTTCATCATTCAGGGGTCCTGCCTGTTTACTTTGATCCTTTGCTAAAGTTAATGATGATTCATTATAAAGTAGCTCAGTTTTGTGTCATTTTGTCACTTCTTACTAAATGGTATTCATCTCATTTGGGAACAAAGCTCTTCTCCTGTCCTTCTCACCCTGATAAGCATTCATTATTTTGAACTTAATCAGAAAGAGAACGTGCTCTGTTACTGCCACAATTTAGCGAAAGTCTAATTTTCCTAATTTGTAATGTTGCTCACCCTCTGGCTTTCTAACAGCATTAGAGGACTTGAGGGAAAACCCCTGGCGTAACCCAGCAAAGCAATTCCCTGCAAATTATGGGCTGCTGGCAGTCATCCTTCCTCAATGTCACTTTTGAAAGGAGAAAATAGTTTCAAGCCATTTAATAATGTCATGTAGCGTCATATTATCTTTCAGCGGTGTTTAGCACCGCAGGGCTCCACGTCCATCTCGTCCGTCTAGCTGACTGGTAATGGCATCAGCCTTTAAAACTCTCGTGACGTGAAACGCTTTTTAAGAAGGAATAACTCAGGGAACGAAACTGGAGAGAAAGATTTTAAATTAATTTGAAAAGATGGGTTTAAAGACATTGAATCATACACATGATGAATGTCTTTTGAATGCAATTTAGTGTATAAAATGGGGAAGAGGGAGGGAGGAGCTCTGGGGAACGGAGGGAAGCTCTCCTGCTGCCTTCTGGGAGTTGGGAGCTCTCGGATAGTCACTGTTCTGTCCTACTGCTAATGTCAGGGCCACGAGTCGGGACTGCCAGTTGAATCCTAACCTGCCCTTCAAGTAGCTATTCTGACCCAGCCATTAATCATCTCTAGGCAGCGTCCCACCCCCCCAGCTCTCGGAGGAATGGTAGAGTCCGCCACCACCCCTGCTGTCACTGTGTCCGCTGAGACCCGAGCCGCCATCGCGCCTGTCCTCCTCGGCTCAGGGGCAGTTGGGAATTTGCCTCGTCCGCTGCGTGACCCCTCAGCTTCGTCCTTCAGGGATCCTCGCCGTCCTCCTGTCCTCGTCTACCCTGACCTCTCCTGTCCTGTCTCTCAGAGGTTCACATCGACCACTCAGGTATTCATTTACCTCAAATAGATTTGGTTGATTTTAAATAAAGGAATCAGGGGCGAGAGAGGATGGAGATGTTTCTACTGGGTTCTGGTTAGTTATGGGTTGTTGCTTAATGAAACAGGAAGGAAGGGAAAAAAAGGAGTTCCAAGGCAAAAACTTTAACTTTATTTCATGGCTAGTTCAACATATTAAAACAACTGGAATGTGTTTCAGCCATGCTGTGGCCTTCATCAGGGAGTAGCACACCAAACTGCATGAAGAACAAGGTGGATGAGGGGGGGGGGGGGGTATGATGTACTATGAATAAAATATTTTATGTTAATTAAAAATAAAAACATATTGATCAGAAAAGGAAAGGAAATCAGAAAGCAGGCTCAGATGTGTACGGATCAATACATGCTTGAGCAACCAGCAGATGGTCCTTGTGGGAAGTATATACTTCCCATAAGCTCCCATAATGCTCCTGCCTTGTAAGCTGCTCGTCTAACATCTAGTTCTTAGTCTTAGTATCATCGGTGGCTTGTGTCTGGCTTTATAATCACTGGTTTTTGGTCCGCTCCCAATTCAGGTTCCTGGGGGAGCTGGCAGCATCTGCTGGATTTTAATGCTGCTTTTTAATCAGCAATTTTAAGTTGTTGAACAAGGTGAGGTGATGCTCAGCATAAACTTCTATCAGGGACTATAATTGATAAATTAGATACTAAGGGAAAATGTCGTAGTTCCCTGAGGACCGGGGCTTCCTCTTAAAGGAGTTTGTCTGTCCAACTTCCCGATATCCACGTGAGTCTCAACACAACATCTCTTAAAGTACCATTTCACTGCCAAAACAACCATGATGTATCTGCAGGGGTTGATCAGGTTGTTGAGCAATACCAATGACTCATTGATTACTAGGCTAGCTGCTGAGATCTCTGGCTTTCAAAAGAGACTTGTGTATCAGTGATGTTGCAAATCCTCTGGTAACCGATAGAGGTCAATGAAGGTAATAGATCACTTAGTTCCCCTTTGATAAATCATTTAATCTTACAGTAATAGACGTTCTCAGAGGTCAGAGGTCAGGGTCTGGAGCTGGCAGGGAATCACTGGCTTGCTCAAGGACACTGAATCAGTGATACAGTACATCTAGACCAGGGATGGCAACCCTGGTCCATGGAGGTCCAAGAGTCAGCAGGTTTTGAAACCCTTTCAAACCCACTGGATAAAAACAAAAACACATGGTGGTCAAGCTAAAAACTTCCCACCGACCGCAACGATGGACCGACATCGATGTTTATTCCTGTAGTCTTTCAAATAAGTCTTTCAAAGAGAACTGGGAAGGTTTGAATGGCTGGAATCAACTTCTCGTCCATTTTGTACTTGCAGGGGAAACTATGGTCAGCGCTCACAGCAAGAAGGTCCTGGGTTCGACTCCCGGCCCGGTCCTTTCCCACAGCCCAGAGACATGTGAGTCCGGTGGATTGGATACTCTACATTGCCCATAGAAATGAATGAGAGTGTCTGTCTATCTGTGTTCGCCCTGAGTCCAGGGTGTTTCCCTGCCTGGAAAGTGTTTTAATACACAATAATACTGTGTTAGTACTTCATGAACTGTGTTGTAAGCACACTATGCATTAGGGAGAATTCCATTAAGCACTTAAACAGTAATGGTGTGCATTTAATACCTCCCATAGGTTAACACGCAGGTTAACACACTGGAATGAGGCCGTGGTGAAGCAAAATGTTACCGTCGTTTTTTTGCAGTATTCTCCACGTCTACCTTTTTAGGCTGCTGGGTGATGAATGACAGATTTCATTTGTTCTCCGGGGGATGGAGGGTGAAGAGGGAACAAATAGTCTGGCTGACCAGCAGACGGGCGCTGGTTCTCCACCAATTGAATCAACCTTGACCTTGGGAGGCGGGACAGCTGGGAACAGAAGGGTTTCGATCCACCTCTCTACATGACAATTGACATTTAATGCATCTTGGAGACACGAGCACGTCTATGATGTGAAGCTGACAAATCTGCTGGTATCGATCAGGACGGACAGTCAAAGAGCGTTGACTAAGATGAATGAACAGTGTTCAGATGCAGCATGGCTCCGTGTCACAAACCTTCACTAGTAAATACAAAAGGCCTGGTTTCTAAAGATCGGGATCCAAACTGGGTCAGGGGCCTTCATCTGGTGGGTCCCTAATGGGAAACAATGCTTTCATTAGATGGGGTGACAGGAGAAGATGCTAAACTTAAATAAAATAAAATAAGAATAATATCTCTAGATATAATGTAAGATACATTACAACCCTTAATCATCACATTTTCCTGGTATTTGATGATGTTTTCACCCAGTTATGGATGTGACCAGACTTCTGGAAATGTAATAAAACAAGAAAAGGGTTGTGGATATGGTTGTGAGATAATAAACCATAAGCTGATTTTTACAATAACTTTCTCCCCATTTTGTGTGTATATATATGCTGCAAAAAAATGTCCATTTGAACATAATTTGAAGTCATTTTACATTCAGCCTTAAAAAGCCTTAAAACAAGTGAACAATCAAGAGAGATTCATTCACTCAGCAGCACAGTGACAATAGTGTGAAACCACTATTGATCCACCTTTTTAAATCATGTCATTTGATTTGTGAATCTTTGAAACTGCATTGGAAACAAGTGAAGTTATTAGTGGATGTTTCCACTCATGGAAGATGAGATCATGAAGTCGGTCGGCGGGAGGATGGACAGCTTTACCTTCCCATGGCTGGAGCTAATATATACAGGAAGCTGGAAGCCTCCTCCTCCATGCCACAACCTCATCCACCGTATCAACCTATTCATGCTCATGTGCCATAAATCAACAGAATATAACCGGCGGCTCCGAGTCGCTCCTCTATCACAGCCAGCAGATACAAGCGGTGAAAGTCAGTTTCCTAACACCGTGACTCTCATAATGCCAACCCAGGTACCCTACTTGCTGAAATTGTCCATGACCTTCCACGGTGCTACATTAGCAGCATCCTACGTTGGATTCAAACCCCCCCCCTCAGGGTGGGGGGGGGGTGACGGCAGGGCGCTGTAGTAACAGGATTACAGAAGCAGGGAGGAAGCCGGGGCCTTTGTTGACCGCCAGTTATTCCGGACCGCAGTTACCAAAACTGATTGATTTACGTCGCCGGCAGCTCACCAGAGACTCCTGAATGTCACCTTTCCACTTGGCTGGAAGTCACCGCGAGTCTGGGGAGAGCGAGACAGCGAGGCGTAGTTATGTGGAGGGGGGGAACGAGGGAGTAGTGAGGGAGCAAATGAGAAAGAAGAAAGAAGAAAGAAGAAAGAAAATGTACGTCCAGGAGGGATGTGATTGTTCCTTCTTCATTTATAAGGTGCAGCATTAAAGAAGTCACATGTTGAGTGACTCTCTACTTATCTGCTAACTAGCTGGCTGGGCTTGGTTTTAATACGGTGACATGATAGTTAGTGGTCCTGTACTGTCGTCTCACAGCTAAAAGGACGTAGGTTTGATTCCCGGTCCGTTCTGCATGTTCTCCTGTATTTCCTCCAATAGTCAGCTGGGTTGGACAGTGGGAGTGTCGGTCTATCTGTCTCCCTGCCCTCCTCCCAATGCATGCTGGGATAGGCTCCAGAAGAGGGTTTACATTAGGAAACAGCTAAACTTGACTTTTTGTTTCTCTCCTCTCTGTCTGAAGTCGTCAGAAGACAAAAGGCTTGCTAGGAGTCACGATAAATATGAACTCAACTGAGGAGTTATGTTGAGTCCGGTACTGGATTAGTTGAACCCAGATATCAAAGAATGAAGCATCGAATGTATTCAAGAATTAGGAAATGTCTCATCTTGTTTGGGTTGCTCCTCCAGTATGCCCTAAACACATTTGGTATTTTACAGTCTACCAAAAATAATTGAGTGTATTTCTGTTGAGGTCAAGATGAACCGCTCTGAAAAACCAACTATCAGCCAATGGATGAAGGAGAATCATCACGATCTTGGACAGCTGCTTGATCACAATGTACCATCATTGTCCCCTTTTTAATTTTTTTAATGTACTCTTTATTTTTTATTTATTTATGTAACCTGTGTTTTGTAAGTGTAACCTGTTCCATATACTATTAATAAAGATAGAAACTAGAGAAGGGTGAGGGAATGTGAAAAACTGGTTCTTCAATGCGTCCTCCGTCTTCGGGTGGACGTCGTCACTCTACAAGGTTGGCCTGTTCAAGTTTGTATGTCAGCAAGGACACGTTACGTTACGTCTCTTATACAAAGGGAGAAAGGCGTTGTGGAGGCGGGGGAGAGAATCCGGTCTTCACACTCGTTTCCCCACGGACAGAACCGACCTTCCACCTGATTCAGTAGATACAGATAAAAACAGATAAACCGCTCAATAGAGTGTCAGGTCAAATGCCACGCTGTGAGATCCGTCCAACACCAATCAGTGTTTTCACATGTACAACAGAACAGACTTATTGACCGTCTGCCTGCTAACAGAACTGCAATTAGGATGTTCAAGACATACGTTGTGGACGGTGTGTAGAAATGGGACATAAAATAAAATACTACCTAATGAAGCTCCAACCAACAGTTTCAGTGTTTAAACAGTAAAACATTTGTTAAATAATAGAATCTATTAAATAATATACCTGACTTTTGAAGAACACGTTAACAAGTTATTTTCTCCTCCTCAGATCTGCACCTCCTCAGTCAGAAGTCGACTCGGAACTAAAGGTGAACTGACTATCAGTCTCAAATCTTTTATAGAACCTGCTAGAACTTTTAATGTTTTCTTTTCTCTAATTTCATCATGTATTTATTTATTTATCCTTTTAATGTATTTTCTTTTTATCTTCTCATTTTATCGCGTTTGTATTTTACTTTTCTTATTTTTATGTCTTCCTGTGAAACTGTCTTTTGCTTTTAGATAAGTGCAATATAAATACAGTTTATTATTATTATATCTGTTTTAACACTACCATGCTTCACATTCACAGAGTGCAACCACAGTTTTCAACTGCTGACCTGTAAGTTGGTTCAGTGCCTTGCTCAGGGTTGTTGAGGTTGTTGTTGTTCTCATTCTCTCAGCTCAGATTCTTACAACCAATCTCGGACGTCAACCAGCAACGGTGTGATGTCATTTCCTGTCTTCTTGCTTTCACAGGTGCCAGACCAACTGAACCACCCCTGGGCCGCCTGGCTAGCGTTAGCATGTGACAGGTGACTAGTGATGCTAACAATAGCCTGTGTGATAAATGACCCTCATCAGCCCCTCTCCTCCATCCTCCAGGTCATCAGGACGGAGCGACGGGACGTTTTTCCCCATACTGTATATGCAAATATCTGCCAATCAATTAGCGAGTTGTTCCTGCAGCCGCCCAACAGCTGCATCTTGTGATTGCAAAAAATTGATTGGGGAGGCAGAAATGAACACAGCGGCCTGCCAAGAGTCCAGGGTCACTGAGACGGAGTGGAAACCAAACTAGTTCTCTCCTCTGTGGGATCGACTTCCTTCATCCCTGCATGCAGCAGTGGCTCCGTAACACTGGGACGCTGTTTACACTGCAAACACAAATCCACCTTAAAGGAATAATCTGTGACATTTCCATCTAAATAAATGTTCTCTCCTCTCTATCAGATCGCTGTTACACATATATATGTGTGCTATATACACATATAACACTTTACTTGCAATCTATTAATACTGAATCTTTCTTGACAGATGTGGAATGAACTGGTTTATGTGACTTCCTGGAACAAGTTAAACATTTTAAGAAAATGTACGATTTGAATAATATATTAAATTACTTGTTAGGATGCGTGTGGTTGGATGTGACTGGTATCATGTGACTCCAACAACAAGCATTTCAAATGGCCTGCTGGAGCTTCTGGTCCATTAATGGTTCATAAAGCTTAAATGATGAGAAATGCACTCTTCTTTCCATGCAGCTAAAATATGCATCATCTCACCAGCATGTTAAGCTTTAATACTATATGACCGGAAACATGTTGGTGAGATGATGATCTTTATTATAGAGAATATACTTTTCACTGTTTCCATATGAGACGCTTTATTTACCAAACTTAGTTTCAATTTAATTTAATTTAATTTAATTTAATTTAATAATAATAATTGGATCATTATCTGTTTACGAAGACCCACAATTCCATATTTTCTGCACCTATAAATAAACGTGCATATGAACTAGCGATCTAATTTACCTCCACCATACACATACATACACCCTGTACACAGAACTGGAGCAACTGAAAATATCCACTGTACCACACACACACACACACACACACACACACACACACACACACACACACACACACCCACACAGAATGGTAGCAGATGGAGAGAAATTAATCCCACGGTCCTTTTGTGTGAACTTGTGTGTTCCAGGTTTCCAGGCTGTGTGGGTGAGCAGAGAGTCGTCGGTCAGATCAACAACACCATCTGAAAGAAAATCCCACTAAGACAGATCATCTTCAAGCGAAAGCATGGTGACCTAACCGAAGATGAGGTGAAGCTGTTACAGATCTGACGGACGCATCCTTCCTCTACACTTCCTCTCTCCGCTCGCACTGAAACACCACCGAGGGCACGAGGGGCTAAAGGGCCTCTGCCTCGAGCAAACAATTCTGAACAGAAAAAGGATGCGTTCAAGAACCAGGAGAGGACGGGAGATGGAAACCACGGGTGGGAAGAGGAGAGAGAGGTGGAGGGTTGAGTGGATGAGTTTCATATGTGGACGTCCATCGCATTTACGTCCCGGCTTGGACATGAAGCGTGTCGTAGGGCCCCGGCGGCAGGGGGCCGGCTGCTTGAATTATTCACACTTCTGAGCTGAAACACACTGCCACGCCACACACACACACACACACACACACACACACACACACACACACACACACACACACACACATATATAATTACATCTAATTCAGGGAATGGAAGATACCATCACTCTACTGTTATGATGGCAGTCTGCCCATGTTTGTTAAATGTTAATGTATGTGTGTGTGTACCTGCTCAGGAGTGTGTGTGTGTGTATGTATGTGTGTGTGTACATCTCAGCGGGCTGTCATGCTAATGTTACATATAATATGACGATTTATGGTATGGGGAGAGTCCATGAATGTTTCATATCTCCTGCGTTCCTGCGATCTGGACTCAGTGAGCTGAACAAGTAAGAGCTCTGCACATTCGGTCTCCATGGAAATGTGAAGCCGGCCGCGACTCAGCGCAGCACCGCCATTTTGAGGCCGATGGGATGGCTGTTATCAACGCGGTGCCAGGGCTTTTCCTGACAGCTGAATGCAACCGCCTCACATTAGATACACAATGTCGATGGCAGATTGGCTGTGGGAGCGCGGCTTCCTGCTGAGCGATAAGGAGGGGCTATTACCTGTCAGGACCTGTAGCGCCAGCAGACAGCCAACCAGAGGCTTTCACGCTTTATCAGCCCGGATTCACTCAAACTCAATATTGGGCTTTTATTATCAGCAGGTATCAGGTGGATGTGGGTAAGCTGGGCTGAGACGCCACATCAGGCCGAGGTCCTTTTATTACTGTCGTCCACCTCTCATATGATGATTGATTACATATTTATTGTAGAATTGATCAATACTACACTGGGAAGAAGTGAACCTGAACTGATTCTGAGAGTAATAGTAATAGTAGTAATAGTAGGTGTTGTAGTAGTAGAAGTAGTCGATATCGGCTATCAGAAACCCCTGGAAAACACACACACACACACACACACACACACACACACACACACTGACTATCTCATAGTTGTGTTTTTTAATGAATTAGTTTTCGTGTTTTTGTGCATTTCGTTTAGTTGAATGATTGATTTGTCTTCCAGACGAGAGGAGGATTGATGATGAGGAAAAGATGCTGCTGGGATTCTTCTTTGATGCCTGATGGATACCTAGTCTCAATCAAAATATCATATATCTATATATCTGAAGTCTGGATCAATACGGTGGGGGGAGGGGGGGGGGGGGTCTGATCTGCTGTTCTGATCAGTTTGAACAACAAAAAGCTGCAGTCACATTGTGGATGGATCTGAGTCATGTGACCAACATGAGACTCGTATTTGAACGCTCCAATCAGAATTGGTCATTGTTGCCATGACAACAAGTAAGTCTTCCATCAGTTGTCATCATGTTGTCAGTTAGGCTGAGCAGCGTTAGCATGGAGGAACGAGACAACGATGGACAGAAAGACAGACAGACACTTGACTGGTCGGTTGACTGGAAGAGTTTCAACGTAGTGGATAAATGACATGACAAATCTATTATTTACAAAAAAAATAAAAATAAAATAAATGTAACATATCAACTTATTCTGCAATGTTGGCTTACTAAGAAACCACTTTCATTTTATTGAAATGCAATTCAGTTTTGGTGTTCCACATTCAAATACTATCAGGTGGTGTCTCATCCAAACGTACACTAGAGAACAGAACTGCAATAAAGGTTTCTGAAATGATCCAAAGTCACATAATAATAACCAGTAATAATAACCAGAGGCGTTGGGGGCTTCGCCCAGCCCAGAAAGATTTAGAGTTTCACCCGACAATTGCACCATTTTCTAGTTATTTCAGAGTGAAATGAATCTAAGATGTGAGACACTGTGCTCTACCAAAAGGTTCCTGTCAGGTGCAGGCTGGCTTTCACAACATGAAATCAAGATGAACAAAATGAGTTAAATGAGTTCTCATTTAACTTAGTTATTTTTTCAGCAGCAGGAAAAACCCTCAGAAAAAATAAGAGCCTTGATGTTTAGGAAGCAGTCATATGCTAGATTGTATGTTGCCAATGCTTTGTTCAATTTTGTAAGTTGACCATCCCTGGTCTCATAGCTTCTGCTTCTATTGTGTGACAAGGGCTCCTTTTGAACTGTGTGCCTTGGGAGCTGGCCAGGTGTGCCTTGGAAATACTTGTTGTCATAAATGGTGTGCCTTGTGACAAAAATGTTTGAGAACCACGGAGCCAGACTAGCTAGCTAGCTAAAGAGCCCTTTTCTTCACCAACCTTCACTTCGTCCCCCCAGCATCCTCCACCTCCTGCAGCCTCGCCTGCGCCTCCTCCTTTTTCTTTATGAAAAAACTTCTTATATCCATAGCTAGATAGCTGCCAAGTGCCAACAATGACAAGCCCTGTAACCGGTGTGCGCTCTCCCTCTCTCTCTCTCTCTCTCTCTCTCTCTCTCTTCTCACACAAAATGCATCCGGAGTGTGAAGTAGATCTGCTGCTTGAATGACACACAGAGGACCCAAAACGTACTTGCGTTTTAGATCAACGATATATTATTTTCGAGGGTTTTAATGCATCGGAAAGACAGATGAATAGATCCGGGGCATTTTTTAAATTATTTTTATTTTTGAATTTATTTATTTTTTTGAGCTCCGGGGCTATTCATAAAACATCCGGGGCTGTAGCCTCAGATGCCCAGGCCTATGACAATAACGTTCCATTGCTTATGAATGAGAAGAAACTATTCTATTGATATAATCTGGTTTTACTGTAAACCTCCAGTGGTCTTCTCAGCCTGAACAAACAGGGTTTCTGGGTAATGAAGTTCAAACAATGTGCCAAGTTTTAATTCCCGGAGCGATGTAGAAATGAATAAATGAAGTGTTATTGTCTGGTCCCGCAAGGTGACACTCCAGACTGTAGGCTTAAAAATGAGCACTGGAAAGGCTCAGCATGCTGGGATATATTGTGTGATTATCTGCAACAAGGCAGACTGCGGGTGGAGGGGGTGTCGATGGCAGGGTCTGAACCAATGGACTGTAGGACGCTATCAGCACCTAGAAAAAATGATATTGCTATCATGAGCACTGGGATTTTGTCCAGGGGATTTTGAGATGATGGAAATAAAAATAGAGGTGAAGGACAATCTTCAGAAGCAGACCTGTGAGAAAAAACACAGACCCTCTTGAAGTTTGAGAAGATTTATTGAGAAAGATAGCTGATATGAGTGAAGTGGAGAGTCAGTGTTACAAGATGCCTCTACCAGCCTGTCAGCCTCTACCAGCCTCTAGTAGCCTCTAGCAGCCTGTCAGCCTCTACCAGCCTCTAGTAGCCTCTAGCAGCCTGTCAACCTCTACCAGCCTCTAGCAGCCTGTCAGCCTCTACCAGCCTCTAGTAGCCTCTAGCAGCCTGTCAACCTCTACCAGCCTCTAGCAGCCTGTCAGCCTCTACCAGCCTCTAGTAGCCTCTAGCAGCCTGTCAGCCTCTACCAGCCTCTACTCTGCATTCTACATTGTGGCTACCGGGTCAATTTGGAGAGAAATCTGCTGGATTGCTTTACAGCACAAAACAGGAAAAGGTCGCTGTTCTTCCAGCGCTAACAGAGCTAAAGCTAAAGAGTTTCTGATGGTGGAAGGAGAGAAAGGAAGATGGAGAAATCACTTCCAACATGTTGATCCGCTTCGGGGGGGGGACTAGTGATTTGGTAATTTGACAATGATATACTTATTATACAAGGAACAACTATAAATCCCCTTTATAAAATGTTAAGATTATGATCCCAGACATTCAAACACAAATATTGTTTTTTTCATGGCATGGCAGGGTGGGAAATACAGACCACCCAGTTGCCAAATGCAGCCACTTTGGCAGATAACCAACCATTGTTTGGCAGTCGCATTCTGAAAACTAGCATGCCGGCAGGTAAAATAGTGAATGAGGCCGGTATAATCACACCAGTAAGTGAATATATTCTGTATGAGGCACCAAATTTGGCGCTGTTTGTATGTCAGGGTGTCATGTTGTGCAGCATGTGGAGTCTTTCAACCGGCTCCTAATCACTAATACCATAAACATGATGACGGGACATCATGTGCTCTGCAGGAGGTCCATGCCACCACATGTTCCTTCAAAAGGCATTCACTGTGATGATTGTGAAACCCCCAATTCCCCCCCCCCCCCCACGCTTTCATCTATAAAGCAACACATTCCTCGAGGACTCGGCCTGGTGAGATGAAGACTGGCTGAATAAGATAGTGAACCTATCAACTCACAACGGTGCAAAAATAATGACTTCAAGCCCTTAAACCACCTCACTGTTCCTTCTTCTCCTCCTTCTTCCCCTTCATCCCATCATTTCTTGCCTTTTATTCTCTGGCGCTATGAAGAACGACTGAGCGATGCCAGACTTTCCCGTAGGTCCTTCTGGAGGAGTTTCCACCAAACGTCAGTGAAGGGAGGAACCACTTTATAACCCTTTCCTCTGAGGCTAGCAGATGTTTAACATCCTGACTGATGTTGAAAACACTTTGAATCACACACATGATGATTGTTTTGTCTCTCTAGACTAGATGATGAGGACAAGGAATCACGCTGTGCATTATCATGTATTGATATGTACATGAATGCAACATGCATTAATACGCACTGAAAAAACAAAGAACAAACACAAAATCATTAACTTCTCACTCTACCAGATAATCTGTGCCAACCTTCGACCCCGACAAGCCTCCGATCGGGGTGTAAATCAATCTGATCATCCTCCAGTGGATCCCAGTCTCAGGGGCGCAAGGGGGCGTTACATCAGATCCGAAAACGCTGCATCATTCCCTATGAACTCCCAATGGTGTGAAAATACCAATTTTGAACGCACCCCCCTATACACACACACACCCACACACACACACACCAACAATAACGACCACTACCAACCTTCAAATCAACTCTATTTTTTTCATCTCCCTCTATATCTCTTCTTTCGCTCTCTAAGCGAGGAAGCTCCCGGTTTGTCGAGGCGCTGCCGTCTGGGGAAAGTGGGCAGATGGACCTGGAATAAACGTATAAATGATTCAATTCTCTGCCTCTTTACAGAAGTTCAGCGAGGGAGCGTGATGGAGCCGAGCGGAGTTCCCCACCGCCAACAGCTCACGGGTGCCAGGCCTGCATTAAAAGGGAAAATATGTTGCTTTCAGCAGACCATATGGTAACGTGAATTGATGTCATGCCATGTCACATTGCATATGGAAATAATCTGAATCAATAAATAAAGGGACCCGGTGTGTCGAGCGGAGCCGGTAGGTGGTCCGGTGGAAAAGAAGTGGAAATAAATACGAAATGACATGAATATGAAATAAAATGTGTGAATATATATGAAACAAAATAAAACTCACTGAAATGTCAGAATGTAAAGAGATACAGGTGTAGGTCCTGCAGGCTTGCTGCACTACTGCTGCACTACATTACACTACATTACATTACATTATAGTACATTACATTCCAGTCATTTAGCAGACGCTTTTATCCAAAGTGACTTACAATAAGTGCATTCAACGTAGACAAGAGAACTACTAGTCACCAGAAATCGGAAGTGCATTTCCTGTATGCATGTATAAATACATATATAAATATATATATATATATATATATAAATGCATATATAAATACATATATGAATATGTATATCAAACTTGTAAGCTTATCTATAAATCCATCCATCTACCAGAATCCCTTTGCTTGTCCTTCAACAAACCCTAACCCTTTACTCTCCATTGAACTGACAGGATCATCCTGACAGCAGCAGACGCTCCGACAACCTGCAGCTTCCCAGATACTAGATAGGAGAAGATAGAGAACATGTACATCTCTCTCTCTCTCTCTCTCTATCTATCTATCTATCTATATATCTATATCTATCTATATCTATAGATAGATAGAAACTAAACTATGATGATAAAACTGTTCTGCTGCAGGTTGTGCCTCTCTGTCTCTCTCTCACTCACTCACACACACACACACACACACACACACACACACACACACCACACCACATTATTCATTACCACACTCACTTCCCCAATGATTTCATCTCCTGCATTCAGGCCATTTTAATTTTCTTTATTTCCCTCGTCATTCTGCGTCTTCATGTTGTTGCTGTTGTTCGTCGCTCGTCCTCCTGATCTGCTTTTTGCTGCTTTGTGTTTCTGTTGCCGTGAGATCAGAAATCCTGCGGGTTTTTTCTGTATCTCACCTGCACAGATTATTAATTGCATCTCTCCTTTCTCCTCTCAGGCTTGTTCCAGTCCCTAGCCGGCTGGGAAAGTGAAGGACTAACAGTGTAACAGTGAATTTGACTTGAGAACAGGCTGAGCTCCTCGTATGGTGAGTTTCTGGAAGTACAGCAGTGAATTGTGGGTTGTCAGAAATCTACTGAGACTGTACAGTGACATGATGGTACTGAATTACATGGTGTATTTTGAACGGACTGGGACTCAAGTGTGTAAAGAGTCAACCAAAAATATCTCGTGCACATCAGCAATCTAGATTTCCACATAATTAATATTAATTTAGATCATTTTGATCTTTCAGTGATGAGCAACAGAAGGACGGTAGAGGTCGCAGGAGGTCGCCAAGCTTCCAGTCTGAAGGACCTGCATCAGAGTTTTATTCTAAAATGCTTTACTTCCTTTTTGTAGGTTTCACATTTTGTAAATAATAGATATTTAATAGAATAAACTCCTAACTCGTCATGAAGGACTAAGAGGTCCAAAGCCTTCATTAATACTGAACTGAAACCACAAGTCAGCTCTTATATACTCAGATCTATATTTATACCTGGTTATGCTGAGGATATACTTCATGAACGGAGAAGTCAGTGTAATATTCTCTGCATCAGAACATATTTCTGTTTATTCTATTTTCTCTATTGCTGACATCCACAGCTTCCTCTCTGTCAGTCAGCCAACAGAGACCAAGAACATAATGTACAAAAAGGTTCATTATTAAATTTCTATTTTTATGTTTTTATATACTACGTATGCTTAATGCTGCTTTCCTTTATATAATAAAAGAGATCTATTTCCTAAATTCTGTTGTTTCTAAACTACTTTTATAATCATCTTGTTGTGCTGGGATTCCTGCTGAGGCCAAAGCCCTTTCTTTCTTTGGCGTTTGTGAACGAGCTCGGTATTGAGTGCTGTTTAACCCGCGGTGAGACGCTTGGCCCCCTGGGAAACGCATCCTATTCCTCCCTCACGCCATCCATCATGGCCGCCTCGGCGAGGGAGGAGAGCGGTTGTTCCCAGGAGGAAAACTCTGGTCCGCGAGTCTCCGGTTTCTACCCACACACAGCACATAAGGAGTTCCATCCAAAACGATAAATATACATTTTGGAAAAAATAAATCAATGCCTGAAGTTTCATCATTCAGTGTCTCTAAAATAGAGCGGATCCACTCCAGAAGTGCTCTCGTTTTATCCACCAAGGACTCGAGGTGCCTGTAATCCATTAAAAAGTACCAAAGCTTGTTTTAATTTTGTGCCTTTTTCTTTGTTTTTATATTTTTTTCATTTTCATTTATTGAGTGTAATCATGAATCTCTTGTTACATAGAAATCTTTTTTAAGCTCATCGTTTTTTATTACAGTAGACATGAACACAAGACAAACAGAAAAACAAGCAAGAACAAACACAAACCACCGAAAAACAATGAAAACATGCAAAGAACTCACGAACCAACCGGCAGCAGTAGGTACTGTAGGTAGCAGTAATGTTCATGACCAGAGAACCTTAACAAACAAATCACAACAGTGAAAGACAAGAAAAGAAAGAAAACCAAGAACTCCACAGGCTCCGCCTCCAGCCTGCCGCAACAACCAACAAGTAAGAAAAACTTGTCACAATGAACTGATTACTTGAAATCTGTTACAAAGGAATCTGTTATAAAGGAATCTGTTACAAAATAAACTGTTACAAAATAATCTGCTACAAAGGAATCTGTTACAAAAGAATCTGTTACAAAAAAATCTGTTACATAGGAATCTGTTACTCAGGAATCTATTACATAGGAATCTGTTACTCAGGAATCTGTTACTCAGGAATCTGTTACTTAGAAATCTCTGTGACTCAGAACTGAAGTCTTGGTTTCAGACGGTGGACTCGTGGTTGTGCAGGGGCTGTGGTATCTATGAAATGTTCCTCATGCCGTATCCAAATGCTCATTTGAGTTGGGTCTGTGAGGTAATTACACACAAGTTTAAATTTGCTGCCGTTCTGTGGAAACCCCTGAGCACGATCATCCCTAAGGCTGCAGGAGTATTTCCGAAAGACAGATCCCTCACCGCAGATGGCGAGGGAAAAAACCTCCGATGAAGACGTGTGAAAAACAGAAAGTCACTCTACCATCGCGGTGACACTGAGCCAATGACACTAAGCAGCCCTGGCTCCCACAATGCATCAGCTGTCCTGAAATATCAATTTTGCACTTGGCTTCACACGGCTGCCTCCCTACTGAGGGCTCCTTCTTCTCGTTCCATCCATTTGTCATTAGTAGATCATCACATACAGTGGTAGCCACTGTGCCTCTGCCCTGTATTAGTACTGCAGACAAGCCATCTTGAAAGCTCCATAACAGAACCAGTTACCACGTCGTGCCTCATAGCTACAGAGGAAAGTGTGATTTTCCTAAACATTTCTTCTCGGAGCCAAAGGTGCAGCAGCAGTTCATCAAGCATGCAGCAACAAATGTCACTTCTACAATGGATGTACCAATTAGTGGCCAGAAATATTATTTTTCTATTTGCAAATAACAATAAACTCCAGCTTGTGAACCCAGTAACACACAGATAAATAGCATAGGAGTAAACAGGATTTAATTTAAGCTTAATTTTCTTTTCTTTTCTGTCGAGGGCGAGTGGGAGCCTAGAGCTGAGAGAAGCAGGCTGGTGGTTGGGGATTACAACCAGGAGCCCTTGAGCAAGGCACTGCTCAGCAGCCAACAGCGAAAGCCTGAGGTCTTCATGGTGGACGAGAACCAGGACTTTGCTGAAAAACAGCACCCATGCTCAGTTAACGTTCCCACATTAAATTAAAGTAAAAAAAAATAGATTTAGCATTTTGGTTTTAAAGAGTAAATAAAGTTTTGTTGAGTAATCTTTCCCCAGACAGTATCTCTCGAGGCCAAGGCAAACACTCGTGATCTGCAGTACAAATGGGGAAAAAGTGACGTTTGTTCGTGAAGCCAAAAGCACCGTTACTTTTATTGTGTCACCTAATTATTTCTCTAGAGGTCCAATTAGACTTTCCACTGAAGGTGGCTGGACATGAAGCAAATAGCTGCTCCAGCAAGACGCCGATGCTTTGGCTTACTGAACATAGTATACAAAAGATTTTAAAAATAGTTTTGGACTGCTCATTCAAATTTTAACAACTTAGAATGAATTTGTCTTTGTTAGGAATAAAACTTTTTATTGTCAGTAAACTTCTTTTAATTATTAAAAGTGAAGGTGGTGCATGATTTAAGGGAAAAAAACAACAATATTATAAAACACCTTTCCTCTTATAAATAACTGGACATGGTCCTGTCATCTCACACAATCAATGCAACTTGATAGTCATCAAGGAAACATTTCAAAGATTAATCCCAGAAAATAACTAATATTGTTTAATTTATTGACACAGAAGTAAAGTATAAGTAACACAATGATAAAATACAATAATTAAAAACAAGAGAACAGAAACAAATTACTGATTTATGCAGGTGAGATAAAAAAAACAAGACACATAAAAAGTCTCAACTAAAAAGAAAGAAGCAAAGAGCAACAACAGAATTAATCTAGATGACAAGCAAAGACACAAATTAATGGGATAGCAGAATCTAAATAACAACAGAAACAACATGGTGGAAGTGGCAGAAGATAAATTAAAATAAATTAAAATATCCCTGATGCATCCTGGTGGCTCAGTTCAGACGCATGGGCTCACATGTGCCCTTTAGTGCATGTCGCATTTCCTGTCTTTCTCTCCTGTGAACTATCAAATAAAAAAGGCAAACATGCCAAAAAATCCCTGATGCAGAAAATTAAATCATTGGGAAGCGAGAGCGGTAATAAATGGGACGTATATGAGAGGAATTACAATGTAGGCTTTACTAATACAGGTAAATAATCCCCAGTTACTTACATACATACATATATACCTACATACATATATACATACTCTTTAGTGTCATAATCTATCAAAAACCTAATACATGTACGCTCCTAATACACAATTTTTGTGTATTAATTAATTCAATGTTAATATTTGAATGAAATATACGGAGTGACAACAATTTGAGAAAACGTTATTCAGACATATTTCAATTTCTTACCAGCATTTCTCAAAGATCTAAAAATATTGTATCAGTTCTAAATAATGTATTCTTGAATCAGAAAATCAACTGAGTAAAAAAAAAACTCTTCTGGACTCCACTGTATCAGTAGATGCATTCACAGATGCAGCCGACCCGTCTAACCGATACAGGGAAGTAACTAATTATATGTATGTGGAGGAAACGTTAAGTAACTGTAATATTAAAAGATCAAATGTATCCATGATAGCCAAACAGACATCCATCAAGTTACAGTATTATCAGTTTGTGGTAGCCTGGTTGTTGTCTATCTAGTTACAACAAAAGATAGTTAATAGCTCTGTCACAGCTTAATCCCAAAAAATATCTAATATTGTTCAATTCAATAAAAAATGATACTGTGACAAAACACAGTAATAACACTGATAAAATACTATGATTAAAAACACAAGAGAACTGAAACAAATTACTGATTTGTGCAGGTGAGATAAAAAAAAAAACAAGAGACTTCTCAACTAAAAAGAATCAGTGATGTAGTATGTTATTGAATAACAGATGGGAATTTTGAGGGTTTTTAATGATGAATTTCATAGTCTCTGCTGATGATAGTCCATAAAAACATTTAATATCAGATAGTGAACTCTGTCGTCCTTTTTACAGTGACCAGTAAAGACAGTACTGTACTGGTTTTGTTGAAAGTAACTCAGTACCTTTTACTTTAAATACATTTTGAAATAGTAACAGTACTTCTACTTGAGTAGGATGTTGGATGCTGACTGATTGCTTTTGCTCCAAACTAGAGAACTTGGCTGACCGGTCAGCTGAGTTTGGTTTGGAGACGTTGAACCAATCAGACCAGTCAGACTGATCAGACCGATCAGATCGATCAGACCGATCAGACTGATCAGACTTGCTGGGCAGTGAGGAAAAATGGGATTTGATGTAGCTAAATGTAAAGGGTAGTCAACATTTAAGTACCTCACTGAAATGAGCTTCTACTTCTGCTGCCACAAATCAATATCAATCTTAAGTTTGCGTTTGTTTTATGAGTTTCTGGGCAGAAATGTAATCACGCAGGCTTCAGCACAGGGCCAGTCCTCCTTCATACATTCACCTGGCATCTATCCTGCAGTAATACTGCAGACAGTTCCTGATTGTATGTTACACAGAAGAACCAAATAATATACTGTATATTCAATATTTTAACTCTAACAGATCATTTCTTGTAACTTCTGGTGGCCGAAAATGTTAAATGTTTGGCAAAGTGCTGCACTAAGAGAAGACTTTATAAAACAGACTTGGAATTAAGAATGCTAGAAACCAGCTTTCTTAATTTCTCCCTGACTTGAGCGACCATCCATCTTATCTCCTCCTTTCTCTGTTTCTTCTTCCTTTCTGTTCCTTTGACCTGGCAACATTCAGGAGTGCATGTTAAGCAAAGTTTCTTTAACAATTGATACAGGGGGAGCATAAAGCACAGACAAATGGGCAGGGATGTGCACCATCCATCACGCACAAAGAAGACTCATTGTTTGCAGATTTTAACCTAGAGGAGTTCTCCCGTTCCTTTCCTGTGAGACCCACAAATCATGGCCTGACAAGGGGACTCGTGCAAGCAGAGATGAGCTCAGAAGTTTGGCCTGAAGAAAAGAAGGGGAAGAGAAGAAAAGAGAGTGTTTGCCTTTCTGTCTAATTGTCTCTGAAAAAAGGTAGTTTGTAAGCAGAGCGTTGGGAAACCTTGTGTTTGATTCCTAAATGACTTCAGCAGCTTGGTAATGGTGGTTCGTCACTTGGGAACTTCTCACTTGATTCCTCCTTTTTTTCTTAGATTGGGAATTTACAGATGGAGCCATGATAAAAAGTTACTTCCTCTTGCATGGTTGCTGCACTACCCTTGTTGCCCCACGCCTAACAGGAACTGGAAAATTCAAATGTTGGAAAATGTTCCACCAGAAGACGTGAAATGGTTAAGCAGCCAGTTGGGAGACGTGAGATTTAGTGTGACAATGTTTAAAAAAGGATAAACTCCAGAGACCTGTAGTACTAACACAGAGGATGAGGGTCTGTGTAGCACTGGAGATGCTCCTACAACTCTTCTGTACTGCATGTCACTGAAGATCCCTTTCCACTAGAAACAGTGAGAAAACGGCAAACCAGAGACTTTGTTGGTCGAAAGTTTCTCTCAGCCGGGGGATTTCAGCCGGTTCCCGTTGGCACTTTCAACTTTAAGGCAGCATCACAATTAACATGTTCAATGTGTTGAAGTTCATTCATTTCAAATGAGAGAAACCGTTAGTGCTGCAGATGCATGGCGTTGTGATGCAGGTATTTATTCAACCTTTGCAGTGATTGTGCATGCATGAATTGTGTTGCAACAAAAGTTCATGTTGTAATTCTACAATTAATACCCACATCGAATCAGTTTCATTCCTAATATGTTTGAGCCACCTGATCTCCAGCAGATACTACGATCTGTAGTTGGATGTTGGTGGTAGAACAGCTACACTTTATTAAGATGATATCCTGGTTATCGATGGAGGGTCTGTGCGATGGGAGCTCTAATCATCGCAGAGGGCGTCACATTAAACCGTTGAGCCACACAAGATGGAGCTCACATCCCTGGAGGGGGTGGAACAAGGGGAACATTGTTTTTTGGTGCTGCGCAACATTACCTTAAAAACAGTCGTTAGACGCTCTCTGGTGAGGCAGAAAATGGAAACCAAATAGAGAGGCAAAAGAAGTTTACACAGCAAGTTACATGATTCAAAGTCAGCGTGGGTTCCAGCTTGTACTTTCTAGCAATACGGGAGATGTTTCTTTTCCGAGAGTTGGGGGAACGGTAGCGGTGGCGTAACCTGGTTGGAAATTGCAGGGGAGATTGGGTGTCTTCAGGGCAGGTGGGAGTACAGAGAGATCTTGGAGGAGAGCCAAATACTTTATAGGTTTCTCCTGAGGGCAAAGAGATTGATGAAGCATGCTATCACCGGCTGTAGGACGTCACAACCACGACGAGGGAATGTGTTCCGTTAGATCTGTTGTATCCATCTAGATCTCTGTCCAAATGACTGCATTGCTGATTAGACCCATATTGTCCAACACAGCAACACAGCAGTAACAATGGAGTGGATGGACTTTGGCTCATTTATGTACTTTTACAAACACGTAGAGAATCCAAAGCAAAGTAAAGAAGTGATCCAATCCCGCGTTCACACTTCGATCAACTTGGTTGATGGATCACTCTATTCTGACCGATCGTGGGCGGAGCCAGAGGCTCTGATTGCATCTATGTAGCAGCCTGCAGCTACCAGGTTTTCAACAGCTAAATCAGCATGTTTTGCTGCTTTGGTTTTGCCTTTCATAATGTTAGTTTAATGTTTAATGTTAATTAGACAGCATTCATGGAAAATAAACAAACATTTTCGCATCGACCAACGATGGATCAACCTGTCCTCCAAGCATCGATTGAGACGTTTATTCCTGTCATCTTTCAAGTAAAGGTTGTAGAGAACTGGGAAGCTTTGAATGGCTGGAATCAACTTTGGGTCTATTTATCTCCTGTCAGGCTAGAACTATTGATCATGAAACTAAATCACATCGGTTGAGAAACAAGGAAGGAGAAATCTGATTGGCTTTTGACGGCCGATGACCAGCATCAATATGCTGAGTACGGCTGCTGTGTTACCAAGGGCCGACGTGGGTAAGTGACTCATTACGATGTTTGTGATCAGGTCTAAACAGCAGCCTGATTCCCTCCTGCTGAACCACGACACACTAACACCGTCTCACTGCTGCATCAGGCTAGTGTGATTTGTTTTTAGTATCTTTGTCGCAATGCTTAATTTGTAAAATAAGAGATGGCGGGGCTCAACTCGCCTCCCCCAACCAATACCTTACTTTAATACCAGTTTAAAATACGCGTTGTTGTCGCACTTTAGAGCCCGGGGCTCTGATTCTGAGTAAGACATTTGGACAAATTAAGCACTGCTTTGTCCTTTTATGAATCTCGTTTTTGTTCAACCGTTTTCCACCATGTTGAGTTCAGTTGTCATTTAGATTCTGTCCTCCGGTTCAGTTTGGTTTGTTTCTTTGGTTCGATTTCAGGTGAGATGTTATAATAATCTTCATCACACCTGCATAATCGTCGTTTTTCTCTTTTCTCTGTTTTTCTATCATTCATTGTATTTGATCTCTGTGGTGTCATCACTACATTCATATGCTTCATCACTGCAAACTACACCATGTATGTGTGCGTACATGCCTGTGAGCTAGCAGCGTGTACAGCCAGCAGTAGGCGTGTAGAGGATCCACCGGAGGCGTTAGGCAACATAGACATCTCGACAGCAGCATTCATCCTCTGTCATACGTTCCTGCTGCACCGACTAGTAATGATTAGCGCTACAAGAAGCCATCATCCCACCAGGGGGAACAGCACTGAACCGCTTTGCTGCATAGAAACACTCAACAGCAAGAGAAAGGAGTAAACCTGAGAAAAAAGTGAATGAAGAGAGCATGAAATTAAACAAAGGCCAATTTCCTGTTGGTGTTTGTCTTTTTTTGCTTGAATTTGAAGTTTACAAGGTCCTTGATTGAATTTCATGACCCTTGGACCCTTAAAAGCTGGTAGAAACTACCATGAGTGGATATATTTTAATGGGTGGCCCCAGTGGGAATTGAACCCCTGACCCTGACAGCGTTAGTGCTTTGCTCTACCCGTGGATCTAACACCACACACAGGCATCAATGAGAAAATCAGCATTCAACACTTCATTCCTGACATTGTATTTCTGTGTGTGGTTTTCACCCAACAGTGAGAAGCTCCCCAGTGAGTCTGGATCCAAAAGCAGCGCAGCGTAACGCATCAGAGAATAAACTGAAATGCACAAACACTCTTAAAACAAAGACGCATGCAGTGGGAATACATTAAATAGGGAATACATGGTAGAGAGCCACACAGCGCTTTACAAAACAAGAAAATAATGATGCCAACAAAAGCAGTGATCTATAGTTTCAAATAGGAATGTATTTACAGAGTAGTTATGAATGTTGTACATTCATGACTCCTACAGCCACAGGTAATAAAGGACAGGTAACCAGCCATCGTACCGTGGCTGTTAAACTTTGGGCTGCGTTCACAGCCACCATGTTCTGGTGGGTTTATTAAACTCTGCAGCGTTTCCTCCTTTAGCTGGTTGGTTTCCAGGTGAGAACAACAACATTCACCAAATAACCGATGAGACGCCTGATAACGTCTCAGTCCTCTAACAAGAGAACTGTGGTGGTTCGTTAGGAGAGAGAACGGAATCCAACCAGCACCAACACAAGGCATTATGGGTAGAAGGAGACTTGGTCAGTCTGGACTGATGCTCATGGTCAGATGTTTGTTCATGTGTTCTTAACTGGTATGAACACCAGAGAAGAGCAGACCAGTCCATCATGGTAGATCAAGTTACAGACTGGAACCAGGTTGGTTTGGACTCTCTAACCTGGTGCGATGACAGGTTACCAAAACTCAACCAATCAACCAGCTGCTGGGGAGTCCTGGGACTCCTGGTTGGCTTGTGATTGGTCAGTGTGAACCTGAACCAACCAGAAACTAAAATACAACAAAAGCACTATTCTCGCGGGACTTGTGTTATGTGGGGACCTCATGTAATTGATCAAATGATAAAGTGATAAATTAACTGCTGCGTTTTTTGCAGCTCATTCGCACATGATAAAGCCTGAAGTCTGACATTCGCTAAAACTGACCAGTGCCCAGGATACAATTTGATAAGATCAGGATTTTACAATTTGTCACTTCATGTTATAATTAAAATAAAAAAGTAACTAGGGCACTGAAAGTGGATATTAATCAATAGTTGTTGAAAGGACTGCAAATGGGTAGAAAAGTAGAACTACGTATCTGACCTGATATTTCCATGCACCTAATCCATCTCGTTCTCTTCCCACATTTTGCTCTTTTCGTGTATTTTATCTTCAAGTTCATTAAACATAAATAGAAACTATTAAAGAGCTGATCTCAGGGCTGTTTATAACACAGAAACAACAGACTCAAGATGATAGAAACAAGGATAGATAATAAAAAACATAGATCAAGTTCATTACAAACCACAAACCCGTCTGGGTGTATTTATATAGCACCATCAGATGTATCACTCTGGTGATGCGTAAATAGGAATTTATTGATATTTACATCTGAAACATTAAATCATCTTTTTGGTTGATTTATACTGTAGATTATTATTATTATTACATTATTATGATTATTATTATTAATACAATAGTAATGTTAGAATATACTATAGAGTACAATAGTAATGTTAGAATAGACTATAGAGTACAATAGACTCTAGACAATAGACATGATATTTCTCTGGAGCCTCGGAGGGAAAACAGAGAATAAAATCAATATTTCAAGGTTTTGATTTATTACATGGAGGCCACCTGATTGTTTTCTGTGTCCCTCAGTCTGATTAATCTGAGTGACAGTATATATATATATATATATACTATGCTATACTATGCTATACTATACTACACTATACTATCCCTCGTTTTCATTTGTGCTCATTTATTTAAAGTGTGTACTTGATTTAGCTCCTGCAGCCTCAAACTGATTTCACTCTTTCCATAATTGATTGAATTGACCTGATTGCATTGATTTATTTAGTTTCATTAGCCTGATATTTGTTGAATAAAAATAGATTCAGACGATATAGCTTTTAATCAGCTATAATTGAGAGATCTGTTGATTAAATTCTTCTTCATGTGAAAAACTCAAACCTGAGTTATCAAGGCATTTTACCTGACAACTATGCAAGGTGTTTTTATCAATAAGAACCAACTGACTGGTGTTAGAACATATATGATGTAATAGAGTTGTTATAATATTTCATTATATATGTATATATGGATGTATAGAGCATCACTCCACAAGCTCTCCATCAAGACTACATATTATATATATTAATCACATGCACATTGTTTTCTATTCACATCCTTTTCATGACACATTTTATATATCATGCTCACGCAATAGCATGTTGTTCACAAGAGTTAATACTTATATCACTTTATTTTTTCATTTGGCATGTCTAAAGGGGGCTTGCACTGAAATTGATGATCAGATTGATTTCTGATTACTTCCCCCAAAATGTTGTTTTATGAATTATGAGTTTTGAGCTTCCAGGATGAATCCTATGGCATCATGAGATGGTTACCAGAAGGTTGTCTGTCCTTCTCTATATGTGAAACATGGAAATAAACCCAAGGTTTCGATAAACCCTGCACCTTGAAACCCCTGGGAGAAACGTTTCTAAGAAGTTCAGACTGGAGGAAAAAAGACTTGAGCTGAGCTGTTAAGCGCTGGAGAAAGCCCTGGGTGGATCACACAGCTATCAATCACATCTCAAGGGCAAGATGCTGAAAATCTGGAAATCTGTCCAGACGGCTGCCAGCAAACTTCTTCCTTCTCACTGCAGTTGAAACATTTCTTTTATAAAGCTGTTTTTTTGTTTTTTCTTTTCATTTGTTATCCTGAGCCGTCAAACTCCTCCTTTACTCAGTCCATCTTGTATTCATATTTTCACATCAGGACAAATCTTTATTTCATCATTTTTTACAATGAGCAACTGTTAGCAGACTCACGGGGGTGTTTCAGCCAGTCCGTTGATCTTGCATTTTTTCTATGAATTATTATCAGAGAGGAGTACATTTATTATGGATGTTTTGTTGCCCGGAAGCAATTTCTACTCGCTCCTTTTCAGGGAGTGGTTGGGCTTTGATGAATGTTAGCTAATCTGAGATGTCAGCCAAAGCGTTCGGTATCATTTATCACATCTTTAAAGGACGTCCCGGCGGGAATATTAACAAGACCGCTGCCATGGCTCAAGTCTTTAAGAAAGTCTTTAGGAATATTACAAGTGCACTTCCCTCTGACATCAGATGATGGAGGGAACGGACTCCAGCTGAGAGGGAATCAGACTCACGATGTTGATGTCAAGGCGAAGTTTTACTTACTTCAGAGGTGTCGTTTTCGTCTTCGCCCGAGAAACCAGATGCAAATTCATTTTCCACACGAGCCGTTGACGTTCGCTGTTTCTGATTCACACAGGAGAGAGAGCGTGTTGGTGTGTTGGACTGCACCAACACATTAACATACACAAATACACACAAATACACAACATGCTTTTTATGTTTTAAAGCTGCACTTTAAATGTTTTAAGGTAGAAAGACACTGTAGATTCACCCTATTGGTCCAAATTCAATCCTGGTGTCGGTTTGGTCACTGGTGGGAAATCTCCTCCACACAGGAAGTGACCGATCCAGACTGAAGAGGGAAATCCAGAAGAGGATTTCCACACAAATGTTCAATAGATGTTAGACTAGAACATTTCCCTGAGCCCAATCCGTTGCATTGATGTATGTTTTGTATTTTGACCTACAGCAGGTGTAATAGGAGAATAGCTTAAAGGATGCTACCAGTGTTTTTTAATCACGGTCCAGTCTTTGTTATCTGGACAGCAGGCCACTTCAAGCTAGCTGAGACGTTGCGTGGTCTGGAGTTTAAAAACGCTGAATAGCGAGTAAATGTTTAAAACTAGACAGAAGTAAATAGACTAGAAGTCTAAATGACACCAGTTTTCTCCTTTAAATTCCTAGATGGAAGACAGAAACAACACACCCATGCAAACATGCACACTGACCTAGTAATCTAACCAACATGGAGGCTCAGTACAAGCAATAGGATGGTTTGAAGAGCTCCATTCCAATATGTACAAAACATTACCTGGAGTTCATCATATCTCTAAAACAAGCATCCAGTCTGATCCAGTCTGCTGTAAAGGATCCAGTCTTATCCAGTCAGCTTACTTTAAAAAGCAGTAGAATTAGTTTTAATTGTGTTCTATCATCATCACCCCCTGACAGTGGGTGTCAGGGACTCCAGACAGTGGAACCAGACTGGTTGATAGTGACTGAAGTGGGTCAGTGTGAACCCGACCCGACAAAGCTCTTAACGCCGGTGACCGGGGACATGTTAAGTGTATGATTTGTGTCTGTGTCAACACACCTTGGCCTGGACTACTTTATCCATCCTCGCTTTAGGCCAGCTCACTAATAAAAACATGTTAGCCTTGCAACCAACCCTTCCACGTGGGAATACGATGTGCAAATGGGCCACATTTCGCCAAGTATGTCAGCGCTGCAAAAAATGTACATCTTAACAGTAATTTAACCTTGTACTGAGTCCTCAATCTAACAGTTCTTCAAAGTGGAAAATTCTGCATTCAGTTTCTTGAATCAAAGTAGATTCACTGGTACCAAGAAAATTACACTTGATTGAGCAAAATTCCTAAAACAAATTGATTTGCTTTTTTCACTTGTTTTAATAAAATAATAAAATAAAAATTTAAGTTTAAGAGTCAATAATGAAGGACATTTTCTGAACAACATCATTATTAACATCATCATTCGTCCTCATCAAAATTGCAAACAGGCTGGCAAAAAAATGGTTGAAGGAGAATATTTCTGAATTGACTTCATGTTTGTAATATATAAGAATGAACTTGTATAGTTATCATATGAATTCATATTACTGAACCGTCAGTTCACCGTTAGTCTCCATAGACAGAAAAGAGAAATAAAGGCTGGTGAATCAATAAACATCCTGGCTTGGTATCAGTTCTAGTTCTATGAAATGAAGCTCCTTCATAAAAAACACCTCAAACTAACATCCACAAACCCCCTCCCATTCATTTTCAATGTCTGTGAACGAGGGCAGGCGGCCATGCTGGATGTTGTTTTCCTGCTCGTGGATTTGGCTGCTCTCGCCGATCGGTTCGTACCTGGAGCTCAGAACAGTCGACTGTCACCAGACCAGATGGTTCCTCCATCCAAGAACTGCAATTATGTCAGGTCCATCTGCCACCGCTCACATCTCGACCCCCCCCATGGGCCCGGTGCCACGCCGGGGCCACCGGGACCTCCTCGCTGACCCACTTCCACTCCTCCTCCTCATGAGGACTGCAACCTTTACAGAGGCTCCATTATGGGAATTCAATCATATTTCATGATCAAAGATGATCAAACTATTATATTGTTTAGTGGTTCTCAATACCTGCTGGTTCTCATTCTAGCCATCTAACCAGCGAGGGGGTTACACCTGAACTACCTGGTAGGACAGAAGACCAGCAGGGTGGTGGACCAGGACTGAGGACCAGGACTGAGGGTCAGGACTGAGGACCAGGGCTGAGGACCAGGACTGAGGACCACTGGTTTAGCAGGTTCCATGTAAAGCTGCATTTGGCAACTTCACATGTTGGCGGGTCCAAATAGCAGCAAGAGGTAACGGTTTGAAAACTTCCTGGTTCAGACTAAGAAGACGACTGGAGGTTTACAGTAAAATCTGACTAGAGCAGCTTAGATTAAACTTTAGACAGCAGCAAATTAGAAGAAATAGAAGGAGAGACCTCGGCTGGTCCAGAGACATCAGACATCGTTCGGTATCTGAAGGTTACTGCTATCTGTCAGCAGCAGATTGTGTTATTGTGAGTGGTGGTCATAGAGTGTTGTTTTAATGTATATATCTTGTCTGCTGTGAACGTTGCCCTGTGGGGACAAATAAAGTTAATTGAATTTAACTGAACTGATCAAATGTGTATTGAACATAATCACAGAGGGCTCGACTGACAGCACAGCTGACATTTTTATCATGAGGTTGTCATGAGTGCAACGTGCTCCTCTGGTGGGTGGGGGGTGTGGGGGGGGGGGCGTGATTGGGTCACAGTGTGATCAGCGGGAAGCCCTGATTGGATCACTCCATGGGGCTTTCTTCCAGCCGCGATGGGTGTCACTCACACCCACAATGGCCGCCCTTTCCCTGCTGGGACGGCGGCGTCACCGTGCGTCCATCAGGAGGCAATCAAACAATCACAGTGACAGGAAATGATGAGCTGCAATCAGTACGAAGGAATAATGAATTACAAATAAGAGCACATGGATATTCAACTGCCTGCTGGGAGGACAACAGCAGACATTAAAATAAACACAACTGTACAACCTTTATTTGTACTGGGGACGTTGACAAAGCGCCAAGATCTTCAGCAATGGAACTAATAATTATAACATCAACAATGATAATAAGAACATTTGCATTGACGCTAGAAATGAAGAAAATAATAACTCTATCATAATACGTATTATTATTATTATTATTATTATTATTATTATTATTAATAATAAGAATAAGAATAAGAATAATAAGAATAAGAATAAACAATAACATAATATTAATATTACTTTAGTAATACAGTTAATAACTGATCTGAAAAACTGATCTGAAATTAAATTTCAAACTCATAACATCAAAAATGTAAACGGTGCAATTCCTGAAGCTTCCTGAACTTCAATCCTGCGTGATGGAGGTGAGGTGGCACACAGCTGAGACTGGATCCATCCCACCTGTCAATCACTCACATGATGTCATGTTCTCACATGGTGAAACAAACACCGAAACCACATGTAGAACAGTAGAACCAAAGTAGTACATCTGAAGGACCTTCAGCAGCCTGCTCACTACACCCCCCTGATTCCACCCCCTGCTGTTCTGTTCATCTCTTCATTTTCAATATCAAATCAATCCATTAACTCTAATATTATCATGTTTTTATGTTTTTAGTCACGGTAACGTTGCACCACTGATGTTTCACATCAGCGAGGTCGAGCTGCTGACTGGAAAATGTAATTGGTCTCTTTTCTCAGAGATTTGTGACTCTCTCAGATGTTGATGTGGTTTCTCTTTGTGCTCCAGTGAAGACGATGGTCTATTCCAGGCCAGGCTTCAAAAGGCCTTAGTGAATTTTAATGTCAGAGAAATCCTTTCGCTATAGTCTAATGAGCGACTGTAATTAGTGTTTGTTAAAACGAATGCAGGCGCTTCCTTATTAGCATAGCAGCATCTAATGAGCAACACCATCACAAGGTCTAATTACAGGATAAACACATGAGATGAGGAGAAATATTACCTAGAAAAACAAATATCATGTGGCTGATCCTGCTGAAGGGTTTAGTCCACAATGCCAGGCGGGATGACAGAAATCTTTTTATACGGGCCATTCTGAAAAGAAACGAAGAAAATACGTTGACTACAATAGAACAGAATATTCTTTATTCTTTATAATACACGTCACTTAGCAGCATACATAAGTATCATCTTAACTTGACTTGGAGTGCAAGTAACGTGTGCACATTTAGAAAACTGTATTAAAACTGTAACCTGGTCCTGGTCTGTCAGGCAGCGCTGACCCGTCGGCCTCCAACACGACCCTGGATCAGTACAGCTGTGGGAGACCAGGCTGGCGTCAGGCTGTCGTCTCAGTTTGACCTCACCTGTCTGGATTTGACCCGCGAGGCTCCGCCGAGAACTGAAGACACAACCTCCGGCAGACCCCTGCCATCCAGCCCAACCCAGAAAATATTTAGACGTTGAGTAGATGGTCGGACGGTCTGCACCACCGCTGAAGACCGTGTCAACACAGCGTTGAGGGGGCGTGGTAGTCGTCCATCGCTGCTAGCTGCATCGCTTCATGGAATCAGAACCTGAATGTCTGACACTCTTTACCCTCCTGATTTATATCCATGCTCCATGATGCTCAAACTTATTTCATTTTTTATTTCCTTGACTTTAATCTTATTCTTAGTCAGTCTCCATCCAGCTGAGTGGGAAGAAACTAGGAATCAAACCCACAACCTTCTGAAAACCTTGATGGATCAAGGAACCTCGTCTTCCAAGGAGGAACACAATGGAAATAAGTTAAATACACATGGACTCAAATCAAATCAGATCAGATCAGATCAGATCAGATCAGATCACATACACACCTTCACATTAACATTCATTTCATCCTTTGTCTTAATGCACAACTGAACACATCTGGTGCTCCTCCCACCAGAGACCAGGCTCCTCTCACCAGAGAACAGGCTCCTCCCATCAGAGAACAGGCTCCTCCCACCAGAGACGCTTTGTGAAAACATTCACACTTTCACACATTTGCATACTAATTAAAATACCATAATCACAGATTACAAAGATACCCATGTTCACCCCCCCACCATCCGCCACCCCCCCCACACACACACACACACACGCTGAGATGAGCCCCCAGGAAATACAGAACAACTCTGACCTTTGACCCCTCTTTGCTGTGATGATGACATTGATTTCATTAATCCTGTCAAACATAATTAACAAATCAGATTGGCCGGATTTGAATCAATCATTTAAGCCGTGAAAGCTCTTCCATTTTGTTCAAATGTGTATATATACTGTATATATATATATGATATTATTAAAAGCTGAGCGCTAAATAAATCACAATTCACCACAGGAGCGCTGCAGCAACAGCAGCACAGCTCCTTCCTGCTGAGGTTTATGCGCTCAATAATGCGACGATTGCCAATTAAGGCCACAGAGTAATTTGCATGATTATATAAGCGGATAACCTTTATATGAGATGAACAACATTGATCTCACCTAAAGAAACTATGACTATTAACACCAGTAAAACCAGTACTCAGTCGTTGCTCATAATCAGATTACTGCTTTACTCACTATTACTGTCTCAATCGCATTAAAATCATATTTCTGTGTGACGGTAAGCATGGTGATCGAGGCCTCGGGATCCTTCATAATCAGTTTAAATCAGCTCTCTCACTTTTAAATCATTTTTGCAATGAGCTCCAAGTGGAGGGAAGAGTTGATGAAAGCCAGCGTGAAGTGATGGATGACGGAAGTGAACACAGCCCCCCCCCAGAGGAAAACTATACCTTCATTGTACTTGTACTTGGTTTCCTGTGTTGAGAAACCAGAAGAACCTCTCTCCTCTCTCTGTGGCTTTTTGTTGTCTTCTAATTACCCGTTAGCATGTTGCCGCTCTCCCTCTCTCTCTCTCTCTGCCGAGCGGGAATACATCCCGTTCTTCTGGCACCTTTTGGGAAATTAATTCATTTTTGCTAAAGTGTCTTAATAATTACAGTGACATCAAGGTTAATTGCCTAATCTCTATTGCTATGGAGGCATCCCGTTGAAATCCCCACACAATCTGTTCTAGAAACAGCAGCCAGAAGATCCCTGTTACTAGAGGGAAGGCTGTGACCTAAATAAAGTCCTTTTTTTCCAAACATCCAGCAGGTCCTTGACTGGGAGCTCAGGTACGCTGTCGACTGTTATTCACTCCTCGCTTTGCTGCAACAGTGGAAACTGGGAGGCCTTGAACTGAAGAGACAATGTCATGTCGTAATCTGACGTGTAACATTACATGGTTCATCACTTCAAATACTGTAGAACCTGTTATCCTTTAGATAGTACCTTCATTCGTTTTAATTTGTGGCTTCATCAATTTTATGAAACCACAAATGAGTAGATGTCACATTTTGAAGCAAACTATGGTGGCCTATAACAGACACAAAAAATAAAGTCAATTTATTTTAAACAATAAAGTCCCATGTAGAGCAGTAAGCTAGCTGACTAAAGCAGCACCTATAATAGCACCTTCTAGTGACAATGTAAAATATGACCACACTGAATACTGGAATAATACAACTGGAATAAAAATACTGGAATAGTAATACTAGAAAAATAAAACTGGAATAGTAAAACTGGAATAATAAAACTAGAACTGGAATAGTAAAACTGGAATAATAAAACTGGAATAATAAAACTGAAATAGTAAAGATGGAATAATAAAACTAGAACTGGAATAGTAAAATTGGAATAATAATACTGGAATAGCAAAAGCTGCTTTGGCTTTTGTTTTTGGCTTGTTTTGAAAGCCAGACGTCTGAGCCGATCACTAGGCTGGACACAGAAATACTGTAGAAAATAATCTCAAAAACAAATTATTTATCAATCTCTGATCAATCCACCGCTTGTATCACTGACTGTTCGCTGCTGGACCAGGTCTGCTTCTCCCCCGCCAGTTTCCAAGGGGAAGACGCTCGCTGATTCAAAGTCAACTTGACTTTAATCAAAAGACACTTTGATGTCTGTGTTTGGGATCGCTGCCTCTTCTTCACATTTTGCATTCGCAGTGTTTTGTTTCTTGGCTGTTTGTTTTCTAGGTGGAGTTTCTGAGCAGGAGGAGATAAATTAGAGACAGCTCTTATGGTCTATGGTTAGATTGTTTAAAGGGCAATAAGTAAGGGTTTTACTGCCCCATATCTGGGGGGTTGATAAGGTTGCTGATCAATACCAATGACTCATTGATTACTTGGCCAGCTGCTGAGATTTCTGGCTTTTAAAACTCTTCTGGTCTTTTCTCTGTTTTGGACAACAATGGTTTTCTGGAAATAAAGGAAAACGTCTTGAGGTTAGAGAAGCAGGTTTGAAAAAAGTTGTGAAAATGTAATAAAATGTCCCTTTAAATGTAATAAAACCTGTTAATGTGACACATTTCACATTATGACATGAACATATTATTAACTGGAAATGTAATGATAATAACTCAAGTTAAAACATTCTTCTTGTTCTTATGCATTATTACATTATTAGTCAATATTATTATTACATCATCAGCTAAAATATGTTATCCCCTTTATAAAGTAATAGTAGTGTAATAGTTTATTACCTTAATGGATTTTATAATTACAACCATTGTGTGTGACATTTTATTATCGGTTTCTACATATTGCGGTTCGAATCCCTGAGCTGGGAAATGTGGGTGGAAGTGGATGAGTGACGTTCTCCTACTGTTGAGCTGTTGAGCAAGGCACTGAACCCCCAGTAGAAGACTGTGGTGCTGGTCAGCTCCCAGTAGAACCAGCAGAGACTGTGGTTGTACTGGTCAGCTCCCAGTAGAACCAGCAGAGACTGTGGTTGTACTGGTCAGCTCCCAGTAGAACCAGTAGGGTGGGGCTGGAAAAAGGCAGGCGTGCTCAGTCGACTTTTCCTGGAGAAATAAATCAAATGATTTCTCTTGGCTGGTTGGAAGACTTCCAGAGTGAGGACACTAGCAGTTTGGAAAAGGTCCTCAGTTGTTGTTGTCATGTCTGTTTTCACGTCTGTGAGCGAGGCATCATTAAACTGGTTGATCTCTGCATGCAGGCTGATGAGAGAGCAGCATGTAATGGGGGCAGGAGGAGGCTGGAAATATATGGAAATGACATCTATGGAAGCTGACGTCCCACGCTGCTGTGTGCATATCCTCCAAATAACATGACGAACAAATCGCTTCCCTGCTAATGTGGTTCTAATGTGTTTATCTGCTGTATTTAGCTCAATAATCGTCTTTAGAATAACAATCACGTCTCTATAGCCCCAACAAAACGCTCAACATCAGTCACATGAATAATCAATCAGATAGAATGAACATGTTAATGCACTGCAGTTGATATAATGCAATTCTACCCAAGCAAATACACTTTGGGTTGTCACTGGCTATTGAGATGGCGTGTTAATATGTAACACACAGAGCAGCCGTCCCAGACACCCAGGGAGGCGGGTCGAGCCTGTCGCCCAGCGGCGGAGCTCCAGAATGGGACTAGTTGGAGTGCAGACCTGCATCTGGAGGTGATGGATGCAGGTGTCAGCCACGTCCAGGCCCAGGCTTGGGGGGCGGGGGGGGGGGGGGGGGATCGCGGGTCCATGTACAGTGACAAGAATCCCCCCAAGACAGGCCCATAGGACACGTCCGCGACCTGAGCGAAAGGTCGGTAATCAGTGATTAATAAGACAGTCCGATCAGCCGCCCTCTGTGGCCACTTGGAGCGGACCTTCCTACTGTCATACAGACACCCTGAACACAACACGCCCTACATGTAGCTCCCCTTATATACGCCCTGCATAGGTCAATGGGTGTGGCACTAATAGCACTGCCAGGGTTAGGGGTTTCATTCCCACTGGGCCACCCACGCTAAAAATAGATGCACTCATGGTTCTGAAAGGCATTCTGGGTAGATGTTGGTAGATGTTATGTCGATACAAGTAAAAAAAACATTTACTATCTGTGGTTTTGAATCAGACAGTAAGTAGGACAGCAAAAATAATTAGGCACATAAAATCTGAGAGTGAGATGAAGGAGAAACGAGAGAAAGAAGGAAAGGGAGGGCGAGAGAGAGAGAGGGAGGGAGAGAGAGGGAGAGAGAGGGAAAGGAGGGGGCAAGACAGATTCACTGAGACAGAGAGAGAGAGAGAGAGAGAGAAGGGGAGGGGAGAACGAAAGAAAAAGAAACCGTAGAAATGATGAAGGAGGTTTTTCAGCCCAGCCTGCCAGAGGCGTCGCAGCCGGGACTGGGGAGCTGAGCCTGGCCTCTCAGTGACAGCCCTGCACCCCCCCTCCAGCAACCTCCAGTAACCACAAGCTTTACTTCCTCACCCCGTCTCCGCTCAGCTCTCGTCCTCCCCAACACATCCCATGAGAAATATACCCCCCACCCCCACCCCGCAGCCCCATGCACCGCCTGCCCATCCAAATTTACATCTAATGTCCCTGGAGTAGCACTAGACAGTCTGCAAAGACAGAGAGGTTCATACATAATAAAACACTTCAAATCTAACCCCAAATTTCAGCAGCAGAGTACATGTGTATAAATCTACAAAGGTCCGAGGCTTATCTCCCAGCCAACCCTGTGTATGAGAAGCATTTAAATACATGTGTACTACAGCTTGGTACTTCCAGATCCACCACCAGTCATCTCTCCTGATGGTGACTGAGAGGCTTCAGGTCCCCACGGCATCCAGACCGAGACAATTTGTTCATTTATTAAAGCTACAATCTGCAACTGTACTGCTTGAGACAGGAAGTGTGTTGTTAGTTAGCTCTTCCCATTCACCTGAACACCTGTCAGTTATCTTGGGACTCTGAGGGTCTGGAGGCCTGGAGAGACAGAGCGGATTCACCTGAACACTGAGTTACACACCAACCAACCAACTCACTGGAAGAGTTACACACCAAACAACCAACTCACTGGAAGAGTTACACACCAACCAATGTATGTCCTGTATGTCCACGGGTTATGGTCTCATGCATGTGTCTGTCAGGCCACTCAGAGGAGCTTAGTTTCATTCCAAGATGTCACTATCTGTGTACTAGAGCATGATGGGAAAAGAGGGCAGAGCTTTTGACTCTTGCAGCTTCTTACACAAATGATTGTATTTAAACTGTTTACACTGTATTTACACTGTATTTAAACTGTATTTAAACTGTTTACACTGTATTTAAACTGTATTTACACTGTAAAAGGTGGGATTTTTTTCTTTTGTAGTCAAACGAGGTGAAATGAAAGGTGGCCCAAGTTGATCTTAGTTCAAGCAGTTTAATACACACGTGTGGACAGAGACGAACATCACCAAACAAGGCAAAGCATGAATCCGTCTCTAACAAAGGAACTGCAGGATCTTATATAGGGTTAATGTACACATTGCACAGCCTGATCTTTTCCAGATGTATACCTTCTACCTGTGGATTTCTCCACACAGCCCTGCGACACTTCCAGTCCTAATACCAGATGTTTCTTCCTTCAGTATCCCATAGACCCTGTGGACCCTGAGGGTCCTCTATAAGAGTTAACCTACAGACAGTGTACATAATTAAACCATTTATAAATGCTCAAAAGATATATATAATGATGCAAAGTTAATATGAATGAATATACAATGATACAGGCATATACAGCACATTAATCATATTAAATGTAATTATCATGTCTCAGTCTATAAATTCATCTATCAAACTGTATTTAAACTGTATTTAAACTGTATTCCAGGCTTTCAATGTCAAACTGGTGAAACAAAGCACATCTGGACTCATCATCCCTTTCTGCAGCTGCAACCACACTGTATGCCATGCTGCCTCCATGCACATAATGATGGTGAATGTGTGTGTATGTATCAAGGTCCATCTGTTAGCCGTCCATCTGTCTGCGCACCAATGCCACCAAGACAGATTCCTGTACATCTATTGTACTTGGTTCTGATTTGGGCTTGCTACACTAGATGATGGTGGCCACTGTCTTCATGGATGAACCAGATCCCAGCCGTACACTGCAGTCCACACGAGGACATAATATATTCTACACTGCACGATATCAATCTAATATCCAATGCAAAAAATACAGTGGAGCAACTACATTCCCCTTGAGCTTACACGTCAATGATATGGCCCGAGGAAAATGAATTGCTCTGACAAAGAATAGGGATATCATTACCAGCACAAACGTGCTTACAGTAAATGACATTTAATTTTTCACAGCAAGTAACGGTTCACGCTCAAGCAATCAGGTGGCCCTTCATATGACAACACAGCGGCATTGTGGGTCGTCGGAGTCACGTTATCTACATTCGTGCTGATGGGCCATTTATCTCACTTTGAAACGTGGCGACGTCGGCGACCCCTTCACCGCTCTGACGGCAGGAAGGGAAGGTTAACAGTTTTTAGAATGCGGCGGACATTCGGCAAAATGTCCGCCGTCCTCGGGGCAAACAACACATTTAATTTTGTGTTTAATAGCTTGTCATAACATTGCAGAGGCTCTTTGATTGTGTCTGAATAAACTATTATGCCCCCCCCCCCCACTTCATTGCTACGGTGGTCTCCTGCTGTATGTCATGAATACTAACCATGCCTTTGAATATATGGTGCCCCTGTTATGTGCATTGGAAGAACAGTCGTGCAGAGTTGGACAGAAATCAATGTCAAAGAGCAATTTCAAATGTCGAAACTTTGAATACATCAAGATTAATTCACTGGACAAGTTTTCCAGGTACAACTTGTCTTTCTGTTTATTCTCTCCAAGACTCGCCGCCTGCCTACAGATACCATATGTACATTTCCTCAGAGAGGTTGGAGCACGGGGTCGGCTGGAATGCAGCGCCCTTCATTGCCTTGCCCAAGAGCACCGCAGCGTTGGTGGGCGTCGAACGTGTGATACAGCAGGAACAGGCCAGGGATCCCACTAAGGACCTTCAGGGTCTTCAATCGTCTCCACCTCTGAGTTAGTCCGGTGAAGATGCTACCGTCCATGAGATAGGACCAGACGTGAGCAGTTCTACATGAGTATTGTAGAAGTAGAAGTCGCATTGTGGAAGTCTGCAGTTTTTATCGCATGCTGGCTGAACTTCTAGCTGCACTTTGGCTCCGTTCCCAAGAGGAGCTCACCTTTTGCTCATTTGCAGTAGTTCAGCAGTTTCCTGAGTTTCAACTAGTGGTCTGACATTAGAGTTTTGTGTTACAATATACTAACGTGGTTCTTCCATAAACCATTAAAGAAAGGATTGTCTGCAGTATTAATGTAGGATACATGCAGGATGAATGCATGAATGGGGACTTCAACAGTGACTACGACTGTATAGATCCATTCTGGTCCAATCTGTGACAGTGAGATTAAACGACCTACTAAAGTACCACAAACATTTTGATCGTTTTGTAAGAGTAGGTATCACTTTTTATAAAACAGTAGATATCTCATTTTGGAACAGAACTCTTTATGCAGCCGGAATCAGTCCATAAACCATCTCACTTTACTTGACCTTTTGCCCTCTGAACTTTAATGGCCTCCAGCGGTTCCCTTTGATCCAAAGTCCATGTCAAGTAAAAGTTGCACTGTGTGGGCGGAGGTGGAAATCATTTTATTGACGTGCGCGGTTGGCCGATCTCCCATTCCCTCATCAGAAGAAGGCCGGGGCCACACTCGCTTGCTCATTTCCACCAATCACCAGTGACCTTAGGGGTGACTAGCAAGGTCGCCGGCGATGGATTGCTCCCATATTTACTTACATAACCAGATCATGAGCTCAAGAGATGAATTACCCCACAAACCATTTAAGACAAGTCTTGTGGATATTAATTTAAGGTTTGATTCATATATTTATAATGCCGGGCGACTTATTGGGCAGCAGCAACAGAAGGAATAACCTTGGGGTAAAATTCGACCCTACCCTCTCATTCGAGTTGCACATTAAGGAGATCACTAAATCAGCGTTCTATCATCTTCGCAATATTGCCAAAATTCGACCTATGCTAACAGAGGCAGACGCAGAAATTTTAGTACATGCCTTTGTATCATCCAGAATCGATTATTGCAATGTCCTTTTCTCGGGCTTACCTACTGGGCACACTAAAAAACTACAACTGGTCCAGAATGCTGCTGCCAGAATCCTGACCAAAACTAGGAAATTAGACCATATAACTCCCATCCTGTCCTCATTACACTGGCTACCAATTCAGGCCAGGGGTGACTTTAAGGTGCTTTTACTTACATATAAATCATTACATGGGATGGCACTGTCCTATTTATCCGATTTGATTAAACCTTATAAACCGCCACGCGCCCTCAGATCTCAGGACGCTGGCTACCTGTCTATCCCAGCAGTCAAAAAGAAAACTGCAGGTAACAGAGCCTTTTCTTACCGGGCTCCCTATCTATGGAACAGTCTGCCTGCCTCAATCAGAGAGGCAGGCTCTATCGAAGTCTTTAAGTCAAGGCTAAAAACCCATTTATTCTCTCTGTCATTTGACCAGCCTTGAGGGAGTGGCTCAGTCTCTTCTCAGAGTAAGGCTAGACCAGTTAGCTCATCCTAGCTCAGGTTCCTGCCGATGGATACTAGCATCCTGCCTACATGTCCCTATTCTCCTGGTCTACCTGCTCCTGTCCACTGACGCTGGTCATGTTTGTCTGTGTGAGTGAGAGTGTGTGTCTGGGTGTGTGTGGGTGAGTCTCCTATCTGTTCCAGGCCAGCAGCCCGGCAGAGTTGGCGTCTGGTTGGTCCCCCCTCCTAGGACGATGCTGACTGAGCGGACGTTGCGTTCTCCTATCTGGGCAGTGTTGGCGCCTGCATGGTCCCCTAGTCCTATGATGACGCTGACTGAGTTGCCGTTGCTGTGATGCCTCCCCATCAGATCTGGATGTCCCACCAAAATAAACTTTCATATATTGTGTATACGCTGCTTGCCCAAACTCGGCATCTATTGCATGCCCAACCGTCCTGGTAGGGGGATCCCTCTCTGAGTAGCCCCTCCCAAGGTTTCTCCCAATTTTCCCAGTGAGGGTTTGTGGGAGTTTTTCCTTGTCCTCTGTGAGGGTCTAAGGCTGGGGGATGTCGTGTACTAACCATTTATTATTTTCACATGTTGGGCACTGTGAAGCCCTTAGAGACTGGAACGGTGATTAAGGGCTATACAAATAAATGTGATTTGATTTGATTTGAAGGAATATGGACCCAACACAAAAAAAGGAATTATGAAAGAGAAAAACAGTAAAGAAAATATGTGTCTCTCTTAGCGTCGAGGAAGATGGATTTTGAGACGACAGAAAGTAGAAGAATGCCTTCTGCTGCTCCCAGTAGAACCAGTAGGAGACTGTGGTTGTACTGGTCAGCTCCCAGTGGAACCAGTAGAGACTGTGGTTGTACTGGTCAGCTCCCAGTGGAACCAGTAAGAGACTGTGGTTGTACTGGTCAGCTCCCAGTGGAACCAGTAGAGCCTGTGGTTGTACTGGTCAGCTCCCAGTGGAACCAGTAGAGACTGTGGTTGTACTGGTCAGCTCCCAGTGGAACCAGTAGAAGACTGTGGTTGAACTGGTCAGCTCCCAGTAGAACCAGTAGAAGACTAGTTGTACTGGTCAGCTCCCAGTGGAACCAGTAGAGACTGTGGTTGTACTGGTCAGCTCCCAGTGTGAATAGGAGGACCAGTATGAATGTGAAGCAGTGTGTTGTGAGCAAATCTTCTCTAGATAATTTCTCCATTCAGAAGTTATCTGACACTCTGACTGGAAAGTGATTTTTTTTTTTTTATTCTGCAAAATTCTTGCCTTTGGAACAGCAGAGAACAGCAGACGGAAAAGCTTTCATGAACTGTCTGGAGGTTGATCACTGTTATAGTGATCAGATAGATTCCTTTAAACCAGGTAGTCTCACTGAGAATCACAGTCTAGTTCTGATGGGAGACCTGGCCAGGAAGACGCATCAGGACAAACAAAACAGTTGCGGACAAACAAAATGCAGCACATTAAATAAGAGCAAAGTCCAAACGGAGCCTGCGAGTTCTCACCGAGGCAGCGGTCCAACAGTGTTGAAACCCGGCCGGTCCAACCCTCGCCGCTCGCCTCTCTGCTCATTATTGAAATGTCAGCCAGGGAGGAAATGCAGAGAGGTCATTTAGTTCAGTTCCGCTAACTTGAGAAATTGCTTTGCCAAATCAGATTTTCTTATCGTGTCTTTGTCATTTTTATTGTTGTTGCTGCCCAGTCGTCATTCTTCTCCTGTTCTAATTGAGCTTTACACTTTTCACAGCCGTTCACTTTTCAAAAGGACATGCAGCTTCCTGCATGCCAGGACTGCATAATGTCACTGTTTGTCATCGCCTGTATATTTATAGCAGAGAAATTAATGAACATACATAGTGTATTACTATATTATTACATAGTGTATTACTATATTATTACTATATTATTACATAGTGTATTACTAAATTATTGCTATATTATTACATAGTGTATTACTATATTATTACATAGAGTATTACTATATTATTACTATATTATTACATAGAGTATTACTATATTATTACTATATTATTACATAGTGTATTACTATATTATTACTATATTATTACAGTGTAATACACTATGTATGTATGTATCCATCTATCCATCTATCCATCTATCCGTCTATCCATCTATCCATCTATCCATCCATCTATCCGTCTGTCTGTCTTTCTATTTACTTGCCTGTCTGTCTATCTATTAGGGAGATATTCTACATTTGGCTTGACATTACGGTGACATCATGTCACGTGATCAGACCGTGTGACCACTGACCCTCTGTAGAGCGGTATGCAGCTCCTGATCAGTTTCCATCCTGGGAAGTTTCCCTGTCGTTGTGTCAGCCGCGCTTCATCTGAATAAACCTGAGGGTTGATTGGACGTCGTCAAGTGATTAAGATTAATTGCTGTACCGTGGGTGGCTGTGAAACAGAAGAGCGAGAGTGGGAAAAGTGCAGAGGTATAAACCCCTCAGAGGGATGTCTATAACGAGCGCCACGGAAACGGGCTCGTTAAGTCTGTTTGTTATTCAGGAGATGAATCAAACCCGCTGACCCGCGTGTAATTCATTTTGTTGAGAAAAAACACAAATATCATAAAAGCTGGAAAAAAATCCATCATTCAATGTGTTTACTGTTGTTGGGTTTGTTTCCTTCATGGAAAGGTCAACCACAGGTCAGTACAGGACAGTAATTAGCAGTGTTGCAGCCATGTTGGATAACTACGATAGATAGATAGATAGATAGAGAGAGAGAGAGAGAGAGAGAGAGAGAGAGAGAGAGAGAGACAGACAGACAGACAGACAGACAGAGAGAGAGAGAGAGAGAGAGAGAGAGAGAGAGAGAGAGAGAGAGAGATAGATAGATAGATAGATAGATAGATAGATAGATAGAAAGAGAGAAAGAGAGACAGACAGACAGACAGACAGACAGATAGATAGATCGATAGATCGATAGATAGATAGATAGATAGACAGAGAGAGAGAGAGACAGACAGACAGACAGACAGACAGACAGATACAGAAACAGAATGTACAAAATACAAAATACAAAGGCCTAAATGCCAAATACTAAAAAACGATGGTACTACGTGACACAGACATGTGACCTTGTTATCTTAGCATCCTTGACTTGGAGAAATTAGTCTCATCTTTGTGCCTAGTAGACATAGTAGACTAGTAGAGGTGGAGTGGGAGATATAAAACTAGTTTGTGTGCAGACAGAGAGGAGAGATTTATTTCCAAGAGCGTGAAAACATTATAATAATGGAGTCTTAAATCTGGAAGCCGGTGAGGTCAACCGAAGCCCACGGCGGCCTCGTCGTTTGACCCCACGGCGGCCTCGTCGTTTGACCTCTGTGACCTTTACTCGTTACAAGACACCAAGGAAAGACGAGTGAATTTATTTATAAGAGCTTTTAACGAACTGTGTCACTGGACAGCAGGCGGAGATACAGACGAGGAAGAGCAAGTACAACAATGAGGAGATAAAGGCTGAGTGTGTGTGTGTGTGTGTGTGTGTGTGTGTGTGTGGGTGGGTGTGTGTGTGTGTGTGTGTGTGTGTGGCAGTCTGTAGGAGCAGTAACAGTGTAGCTATACCAGCTACCACACCAATAACCTGCTACTGGTCATACTGGTTAAGGTCTTAACCAGTCTGTTAATCTGTTAATCATGAATAAACTTCTTTGACTGAGTAACAGTATCTTACTGCTCCTACAGGGGAACAGATGATGTAGTAGTAATAGTAATAGTAATAGTAATAGTAAGAGGAATAGTAATAGTAATAGTAATAGTAATAGTAATAGTAATAGTAACAGGAATAGTAACAGTAATAATAATAGTAATAGTAATAATAATAGTAATAGTAACCACATAGTAACCTAGTGATGATGGTCACATGGTTAACCAACAGCAGGTTATAACCTAGTGATGATGGTCACATGGTTAACCAACAGCAGGTTATAATAACCTAGTGATGATGGTGACATTGTTAACCAACAGCAGGTTATAACCTAGTGATGATGGTGACATGGTTAACCAGCAGCAGGTTATAATAACCTAGTGATGATGGTCACACTATTTGTGTCAATACAACATGAAGAATATTCATCTGAATGTAAACCTTTAATATGAAGAGTCCTGTACATGATGAAACAGGAAGTCATCTGTGTGATGAAGACAGGGACACGATGAAGACGGGGGTCTGGACGCAGCGCCTCCTCTTGGTCTGCAGGCTCTAGTGCTCTCTAGTGGTGGAAGCTCTTTCCCATGCTGCTCTCTACTGGATCATGTGGATTAAATGAAGTCAGATCAAACTGATTTAGAAAGCCTTTCTAGCAGGTTGATCACCGAGTCAATAAATGACACAAATACAGAAAACAGCAAGAGACCGGGTTCAACCCACCCTGCTGAAGTGTCCATGAGCAAGACACTGAATCCCTACCAGCTCCAGACCCTGACAGTCACCAACATTACACCAAGTCAGGAGGTCAAGGGTCAGAGGCATGCTGGGTCGTCTCACACCAACCTTCATTCTTCAGCTGATGGTGAAGAGGAAGTTTGTCCACATGGTTGGATCATGTGCCTGAACGACCAAGTCAAGTCAACCTCTGGATCCACGCTAAGGCAACAGACCTGGGTCAGAGAAGGAATTGGAATGTTTGTTTTAATTGGCTTAGAGCACCGGAGGGGTGGGGTTTACCACCAGTCCAGATAGTGTCAGTGTCAATCACAGCAGAAAACACAAAATATGAACTGACTTTCAAATACTTTGTGAACCTTCCAAAACCTTCCCTCACATACTGCAAAACACCAGCTCAGGTATGCAAGCATGCACACACACACACACACACACACACCATAGTAAGACAGTACAGACTATTAGTAATGACAGGTGAAAGACGGCTCGTTAAATAAATGTCACGGCCAAAGAAAGGTGCGACATTTCATTTGATTTAATTTTCTACAGGAGAAATGTTGCTTCTACATCCTCGGCTGAGATGTTAAGATTCCGTCTGTCTAGACGTATACTCTACGTCTGGGGTGTTTTACCACAGGGATGTTGGACAGCAGGTGAAACCATCACTTTCATTTTTTTTATATATATTACTTCTATATATATACTTCTTCTACTATAAATGTGTGTTATTTTATGTTTAATGTGACCTACATCAAGCCACCAAGTTAAATTCCTTATATGTGCAAACCTACTTTAATACTGTTAGTCCTTTATTTTCTGTTCTTTTCTCCAATTTGTTAATAAGGACAAAGACAAAGTGTTGATAACCATCAGGTTTTTTATCTGATTTCCTGGTGGAAATACTTTTCTAGTTTTGTTCCACCAACGCTTTAAAGAAAAGAGCACATAATAAAAAAAACTATTAAAGGTTAATATAATTTCCTGTTTGTGACACATTTCGTCTTTTGAAGGGCACACCATCCAAATGCTCTATCCACACGAAGTAAGACCTGCATAACGTATTTCAAGGATTTTATTTTTTAAATAGCTACTTCACAGTGAAGAGTCTCTCTGCCTTGGCTCACATTCAACACATTCTAGTGAGAGGATGGTTGATGTGGTGTTGGATGTACTGCACTGAATTACACAGCTCATTAACTGATAACAGGTTCTATTAAACAAACAGAAAAACACTGGCCATGTCAAAAACAGTCCAGAGAATAGGCCTACTCAAATTCTACAGAAGAAGAAGAAATTTCAAATATGAATGAATAAACAGAAAATGCCAATAATGCTTTACTCCAAACCTTAAAGAATAAAGATAACGCCATGCAACCCAATAAAACCTGAACTGTTGTACAACATAATAGTAATTCTAATAATGATATTTGTTGTTCTGTGGTCATTTGCACATCAACCTCAGCATTAAAACATAAATTGGTAAGTATAAAAACACTTTAAAATGTATGGTTAAGGTTTTTCAATTTAAGGTTTTCATGTAATTAAGATTTCTATTATGTTCACTGTTTATATGTAATAGTTTAACTCTGCAGCATACTCATAAAAAGTGTCTCAGAAGTGCCTGTTGATTTCTTGTCACATGTCACATGCATAATGCAGATTATTTGCCGCTTATGCACAAGATAATGCTTTACTGTTCCTAGACGTCTACTAAATTTTCACTTTTAAACCCTATGTATCCTCATTTTAGCCTCTATAAATGCTATAAACCATTTAGACGGATAATCAAATTGCTCAGTGGTGGTAAAGCCAACACAGAACTTGGTTGTGCTGTGGTACAAACATGAAGTACTGCAGGAATACCGCAAGAACATTTTCAAGTACCACAGGAAATGCTTGTAAGGGTGCTGATATTCCTTTCCATGACTCAGTGTGACCATCACCTTTATATGTGTTCACAGTTCACAGCCAATCCTGAAACCTGCGTCATTACAATCAAGTATTCTGCCTTTTTCTTTTTCTCAGGGCAGCCAGATGTAACGCATTTCACTGGAGATCTTATTATTCCAGCGTGTTAAAATAAAACGTTACCAATGTCTGAATTTAAAATAATGGATTTGTTGAATAAGTGAATTCAACTATTGAATTTGTAAGGCACAGTTTGATTTTATTTTCCCTGTATATGCTTCATCTAATCAGCTAAATAGGCAGCATAGCATCTCCTACCACTGTTATGCCGATGATACCCAGCTGGACGTCTCAGTGACACCAAGTCATCTGAAAGAGTTGGCCGCTCTGCATAACTGTTAATAGAAGACTGGATGTCAAAAAATGTTGTACAATTAAATTTGGACAAAACTGAAGTCCTTGTCATCGGCCCTGAGTAAACATCCAGAATAATTAAACCTGCCCTCGGTCCACTAAATCACCATTAAGCCTCCAAGAACTTTAGAGTCCTATTTGACCAGAGCCCTCATTTTGAACAATATACTAAAAAGCTTCTTCAGTTTTTCCATCTCAGGAACATCCTCAGTAGGGCCGTTTGACTGTTCCTATCCAGGTTAAAGACTAGGTGTAACCTGGTTAAAGACTAGATGTGACCAGGTTAAAGACTAGGGGTGACCAGGTTAAAGACTAGAGGTGACCAGACTAGAGGTAACCAGGTTAAAGACTAGAGGTGACCAGGTTAAAGACTAGAGGTAACCAGGTTGTCCATTTTGCCTTGTCTGTTATCTATTTATTCCATTAGTTTTATCCCTACGGCTGGGACTATTTTTCACTGTTCACTTCATTGTTCTTTCTGCTTTATTGATCTGTGTCATTTGTTCATTTTTTGTTTGTCTTGGTTGTGAAGCACTTTGTAACTTTGTTTTGAAAAGTGCTATTTATCATTATTATTATTATTATTATTATTATTTGTTTTATTTTGGTTTAGTTGCACAAAAATAATGGAAAACACAGCCAGAGAAATACAAACTGTGCAGATGAGACAGAAACCCAGAGAGCCTGATAAAAACGTCTCACCCCAAAAGATGAAGAGAAAAAACTAACCCAGATGAGAATGACACAAATAATATCCAAAACGTCAACATGGGAACCGCAACAAGAAGCATAAATAACAACAAAACCCTCTAGACAAAATCCACCCTTCTGATTGGGCACAGACAGACAGACAGACAGACAGACAGACAGACAGACAGACAGACAGATAGGCAGACAGTCCTCCCATGTGACAAATCGTGTCCTTTGCTCATTTAGAAAAGCAATCTCCCCACAGGGAAATTTGGTGGAATCCGATGATTGGTGGACGCTTGATGACATATTGTGATAAAAGCCTCGGGTGTCTGTGGGAGGCAGGACGGCGTGAAATGGTAATATTAGTTAATGGAGTTACAGTCTCAATTCGTCTCCCGTCCTCTCCTCCCATCACTCTGCCAGGTAAACACATTTCGATAAAGTCTGCACTCTTTTTGGGTGACAATGATCAATGGGCTTTTATCACTCTACATCTCGCCACTATATCAAATGTGATATTGGACAAGGGTGAGGGTGGGGGGGGGTCGTTATTGTCACAATGTTGGGAGGATTGTGTTGGAGGGGGGTGGGGAGGAAATGACACCATTTTGCAGAGGTATGAATATTTTATGGGCTGAACTCGTTAGACGGTTCTCCCTTTGGGGGGGGGTGGAGTTTGTTTTGTGCCACATTATTTACATGATGAATTATACATTTCTGAGATTCAACAATATAAAAACAACAACAAGGAGGGGGGGGGGGTGTATGGTGTGGAGGGTGTATGGTGGGGTTTATATGGGGGCGTGGGGGTGTATGGGCTACCGTCGACCTCGCCGTCACGTAAACTCACCACTCAGCCAGACTTCCTGACTTCCTGACTGAAAGACTTGAATCCTGCTGCTTGATGCCGTTACCTTTCCTCTGGTGTCCTCTGGTTTTTCTGCTGGTAAACTGGCTGCACTATTTTTATGTTTTGAGATGCCGTAACGCACACAAGGCCTTATGACCCATGAGAACATAGCAAGAAAATGTCAAGGCCATTTGGTTTCAGACAAAATGTTTTATGTTACTCACCCACTGGACAATCTGAATACCTACAACTGTAAATGCTTTTGTGAATCAACAGGTATCAACATCCCTTTGTGTGGACTGCACCTTTAAAAGGCAGACTGTGGGGTCATCTCCAATCTCCGGCTCTAGTGGGCTCTATTAGGGACATGACAGGGCTGAGAATGGGCTGGAGGCCCCGTGGCCTCGGAGCAATCACCACAGCCATTTCACACCCTGCTGATCCCCTCATCTCCCGGAAAGGGGCCTGGAAGGCCCTGGAGATCCTTGATGAAGTTCTGACCTCGCTCTCTGTGTGGAGATCGTTTCCAGCGACGCACCCCAGGATTAAAAAAATCTCCTCCTTTTCAAAGAAAGTAGTGTTGGTCAAGTTAGTCGACAGACAAACTGGAAAGTTTTGTTCCAAAAGGAGACGACGTAATGGAAAAGTGACATGTAGGCTTGTTGATCGCACAAAGTTCCTGGTACTTCTGAAGGCAGACGTAGTAACAATTTAAGTCTGTTGACAAAATGATGACACAATCACAGCCTGGATCTCCATTTTGTTAGAAATATTGAATGATGAACCTTCCATTTACAGCTTGCAAGATGACAGACCAAGTTTCTAATATTGACTAAAGTATTTTATTACTCAATGACCTCCAAGGACCTGCGTCTCCTTCTAGTTACTGTCTCCATGAAGAACAAAGAACAAACTGCCCACTCAGCTTTACAGATAAAAGGAAGTATTTAATTTGTTATCCATTTTTTTCTGAAGCCTTTGTGGATCGCTAACGAGAAAACAGAAGCAATGATGACGATGCCATTTCATATCAGCTTCCCAGTGGAACCCAAACCCATGGTGACAGTTACTAGCGATGGGGTAATACTGTGGGAAGAGGACTTTATAGTTTTGCAGTAACTCAGTGATACTTTGAGGAACCAGCAGTATTGGTTGGTTGGTGACTCAGAAGTGATGTCATTCCCTGGCTGAGAGCTTCGGTGCCTCAAAGTGTGTTTAGTTTCTGAAGAGTCTTTTATTTCCTCTTCCTCATCAGTTATTTGGTCCCTGACGTGGTAATGCTGAGGTAACATGTTGGTATTATCTGATAACTTCTCACCACCACAAACTATCAGTTAGTTACTGCAAAGTGACTGAATGTCATCACTGTATCGTCCTCCAGATCTTAAAGGGGAATTCCAGTATTTTTAAACCTGGGCTCTATTTGTACGAATTCGTCATTTATACCGCAAAATAGGTACAAAAAGTTTTGGAATTGCTCCGGTAGATCGCCTCAGTCGGCAGAAACCTTTGTTTAACCTCTTGTTTAACAACTCACCTCATCTTTCAGATTTCAGAGCGAGACTTCTCCTTGAGTGAGACTTCTGTTTCTGGTTAAAATGACGAATTTGTACAAATAGAGCCCAGGTTTAAAAATACTAGAATTCCCCTTTAACTTGGTCATGTTGGATTAACAAGAGTACCCACTGACTGAATGTGCAGCTGTAATGTTGACCAGTCAGTACCTGGTATTACACATAATAGGTTGCATGTAATACAGATTCATTAGAATTTAACAACAATTTTACCATAATTACCAACTACACAGCAGGTATTTACCGTATTGTAAGTTAAAGTGCTGCCCAGTACAGAACCAGGAGCTTGATGGGGAACAGTTTAGTTCCCAGGTTGGATTGGACGGGTGAATATTGCTGCTTGTTTTCAGTCCTTCCTGCATGACTTCCTGTGTAACTGAGTCGGTGTTGTTTTGATTCAGTTGGGAATCGACGATAAAAACTCACGTCCCCTGAACACACCAGCAGCACCAACCACCCGGGGCTTCACAGAAGAAAATAAATTCATTCAATCAAACTTTAATGAAGACTAATTCAATTGTATTGCTGTCTTTTTTCATCATAAATGAGCCAAGAGGCAATCGTTATTGGGATAATGTGCTTGAAGTTTCTTGAGGAAATAGGTCCCTCCGTGCACACTTGCAATGCAAATCATGATTCATGAATCATCAATATAAATTACATTTTGGGGTAGAAATACTCTCCTTGACTCTCCTGGAAACATTTCAAAACTTGTTTCAAAACTAACCCTAACCCTAACTTTAACACCAAACACATCCACACAGCCAGCCTGTCCACGTGAATCAGCACTAGACAATATCGAATTGGTTTCAACACTTCATGATGTTTCCTCATCACCGCTGTATTCTTTGACCATAACAGAGTGGACACATGTTTCAGTGCTATCATGTTGACTTCAGCAGAAATGGGGGAAAACCCATTTCCTGGTAAAGGCTGAAATAAAAATGGCCGCCATGGCTGATTTGTACCATTTTACTGGAGGCTCCAAATCTGAAAATTTTCGGGAAACCAAACTGTATACATGTACAAAAAATACTGTACTGTAACAAGTTGCTTTAAAGTAAAATAACTAATTACTTTAGTGTGTCCAGTACTGTGACGTCTTTCTCCTTGGATTTTCTGTTGATGGAATTTGAGTTCCTGTAGGTGGCGCTCTTTTCTTTGTCTGTTCAGCCATGGTGGCTATTGCTGCTCATGCTAACTACCCAGTTCTCCTAAAACGCATCACTTCCTGTCTCCAGAGGGTTTCTCCCAGGAAAGACCTACCTGACACCGGGTGTTTAGACCAGCAGATGGAAAAGCTTCATGACCTGGTAGAGGTTGATCACTGTTGAGGTCCAGAGATCAGAGAGAGGAGAGGACAGAGATCTAGAGGAACATGAGGAGGATTGATTCTTCTAAATGTACTTCAGTTCATATAGTACCGATATCATAATAACTGGGACTTTAATAAGTGAAAATGGTGTTGCACAGAAAAGCTTCATTCATGTGTACGACCTAACAATAACTAAGAAATACTACAAAGTAAAAGTACCGTAAGTTTTCACCCCAGGAGAAACTGTTACTCAGTTGAAGAAAAACTTTCAGGATCACAGGAGAATATAGTGGCAAAGAAGAAGAACGTGTATGAGAGAGGTAGAGTGTGTGTTGCAAAGTGTGCGTGTGTGTGTGTGAGAGAGAGAGGGAGAGAGAGAGATGGAGGCAGGTGGGAATGGCTGAAGCCTTTTCCTTCACTTAGTGAGACATATTGCCTCATCGCTGGTAATTTCTTGTCAGAGTTAATGTTCTCTCCAGCCTGCTGTCATGGGGGAGGGGGTGGTGGTGATGGTGTGTGTGTGTGTAGGGGTCCAGAAATAGCCACAAACTCGCAGCCAAACAATTGAATCAAAATGAAGATTTTTTTCTGCCGCTCGCCATCATCAGGCTTTGTCGCGCTCCATCCCTTCCCTGTTTTGAATCGGTTAACCTTTCTCCGAGGGCGGCGGCGTGGGGTCCTGCTCGACAGATTAGCCACTGACGCATTTATCAAGGGATGACAAATGAGCTGTCCTTCCAGATGCCTGATTACTTGACCTTTATTCCACACAAGCCAGGGGGGGCCTGACAGAGCTAAGTGGTGCCAGTCTCAAATACGAAGCCGCTCATGGGGGAATTGGCTGTTGTGGGATGTCGACTGCGGTGCGATGCCACGCCACCAATTTGAACCCGAATTAAGCAAGAAGTTATTAAGATTGCTGCCGTTAGGCCGGCAATTGAAATGCTTGCATTCCCCAGAAGCAGGTAGCGACCCGGCGGATCACATTCTATTTGAGGCAGAGGAGGGTGATAAGTATTATACATTAAAGTCCAGAGAAGTAAATTGTCCATTTAGGACCCCTGATTCCAGATCATTACAACAGCGACATGGTGTTGGGTCCCTGAATGTGGCATTCGCCTTTTTCTCTCCCGTTTCCAGCTCATTTCTGGTTTTGTCGGGCAGCGTATTGTCATTTACTCCTGTAATTGTGTGTTTTTCATCCATTTGCTGCCTTCTTGACACAGGGAACAAGACTAGGTTATTATGGGATGACACAACAGATAGCAGAACCCGGTGATGAGGAATGAGGAAGCGGCTTCATTAAAGTATGCTAGTCTGCAGCCTAGAACCTCTACATGCTGCTGTCTTGGTGTGGGAGAGAACGCCACAAGAAGCGTCATGCAGAAATGTAATGTTGCCCTGCTCATCAGCAAACACACATTCCTTTAGATCATGAAAAACCCTCCGATCATTAATTGGATTTCCCCTGTATGATTGTTGATCGTCGGTCTAGAAAGAAGCCCTTGCTCTTTGATTCTGATTGGCTGACACCAAAACCGGACGGTGACCGTTGATGTTTTAGATCCATGAAACATTTTCTGATATCAGACTGGAAATATATCAAAACACCAGACAACTAGATGGACCAGGAACACAACCAACATCACTAATAACAGTTAAAGAGTTTTGGTCCACCAGTAAATTCAATATACATATGATCCACTTAGAAGAACACAGAGTGGGAGAGGTAGTGAGCAGTCATAAAAGTTGACATTTTATTTGAATGAATGCTGCTTGGTGGATCACACACATGCCTGTTTGTTACCAGTGGAACCTGATGATTCAGGCGGTGTCAAGTGATGTTCTATACGATAGATATGTGTAATATTTGCAGCATTAAACTCAGATCTTGTCATGGATTTGATCATGATGTGATGTTTTCTCCCAGCATGCATCATCCTGTCTGATTCACTCTTATTCTACTCACCCAAACCCCTTTTCCTCTTTTTATTCACTTGAGGAGTAAAAATAAAACAAGTCACTTTTTATACATTCAATTTGAACGTGTCAAGCAGCATTGGTATTCTGAAGCTGATGTGATATTTCGAGGATATGTTGGTATTTGGATTCCACAGGAACGTTGATATTTGATTTCTGTGTGTGGGATGGACTTTAATTACATTTCTGTCCAGTTTACGTCTTGATTTGATTTGATGTACTGAGAGATTGTTAGAGGGAAGGAATTGATGTTCAGGTCCTCCTGCCAATCCAACTATAGGTCCACCCGGCTGCAGTATTCACAAAACAAGACAAATAAAATAAAACTATTTTAGAGCCATTCACAGTTTTAAAACACGTCCATCTTGTCACCATCTGTCACTATTTGGATCAATCTCACATTCCAAAAATCCCAGTTTACAAATGATTTAATCTGGCATTGAGAATTAAAATCAAAGAGTTTTGAAATAATGCAGATGACTCGGGTAGCAAAAACAATGTGTCAGTTGATTCAACAAGTTAATTTGCATTGGAAACTGATGGAATTATCAAGTTTAATCACTTGTTGTAAGAAAAGATTTTAAGCCTCAGTACTAAATTGAGTGGTTTGTTAAGACATGTTTCGCAGTGTACTGAATCAATTTGGAGAACTGGTCTTCAAATCCATGAACACTATTTAATCATTTCTCCTTGTTTCCCTCCTTGTTTTTTCCTCTCTGTACTTGTTAACTAAAGCTTTCCCCAAAATGGCCTGAACCCAAATTAAAAAGTTAAATTAGTGATAGTAGGCTCAGTAGCATTATATTGTAGCATTATTTCGAATGTGAGAACTTGTAGCAGCTCTGGAACTAAATGGTCAGTAATCTTAACAGACCTATAATCAAACCTCTTAATTGATAAAAGGTTAGTCTTCTTACTGGATAATGCCATATCACTCAACGTTGTGTTAGTATGGAGCGCTGCAGCCAACGATCTACCGGGGACCTATGGATGATTTTAGTTTCTATGTTCTCATCATCAATGACACAAAGCTACAGCTAATGTTAAATGACTTCCTGTCACAGGGGAAACTGACATGAGAGTTTGGCAAATTCACCCTCATTAGCAACAACTAATTATGTGGTAATTTGCCCTCATGACTTTCATTTATTTCATTTTGGAATCTCTTTTGCTTCATTATAGTACCGATAATAACACATAATACTACTGCTACTGAACTAGTGGAAAATTATTGAAACAATTTACCATTTATTGTGACAAAACCAAACAATGCTTTGATCCAGTATTGATCATTGTCTGTTTTTGTTACAATAAATGATAAAATGCAGCTAATAGTTTGGCAGCTTTAACAGCCCTCTGATCTAGACTTGACCCAGTAGCTTGACTGGATGAAAGTCTCTGCTCTTCACTATTAAACTACTTGGCCAGGCTGCACAGCAACTAAACTTTGTTCCAGGACAAACCAATCAGGTTTGGTCTCAGTTCAGACGCCACCTCGGCCTTGGCCTGGTTACAATGTGTGGATAAATCTCACAACCTCGCTCAAGTTTTGATGTCCCCATCCATCTTTCTCGGTGTGCTGGATGAGGTCGATCAGTGCTGATATTGTCAAATAACACAGCCAACCAAAGGGCATTAATAAGCACTTGTGGCGATGGAAACAATCAGTCGCTGGCCGCCACACTGGTGAACCGTCAATAGATTGATAAGACAACAGAGATCCGGCCCTGCAGTGGAACTGGTGCATGGGATGACATTGGAAAGTGCCTCAAGTTCAGCAAAAAAGACAAATAAAACAGAAATAATGAGGTAACTTTCAAACCTGCAGCCTCAACAATGACTGTAGTAGTAAGTGAGTTGAGTTTAACAAAAGTACCGATTTGAAAAGTGGCACCTACTGGATTACATAAATACAGAAAACAGCTGAATACTAGTTGGATTACTCAAAAACATCTTTCAAGGGAGGAAATTAAGAATTTTATTACAAAATAATCTAAAAAAAATTCTCTGCTCATCCGACCCCCCCGACCTCCACACCCTTACTTTCCACTGTCAAACTACTTGCTGTTTCTAGTCGTGGCTCCTCCCCCTGTTTCTCTCCTTTAAGACCTGGTGCTCATTTCACCAGACCGCCAGGCAGCTCCGGAGCCCCCAGCTAGTAAAGACAGACTGTGGTAGTATTTGAAGCAGCAAACACTCAATTTTATGACAAAATAACCTTTAAACAGGTGGGAGACTGGAGGGGCTTTTCAATCACCAATTAACTAAGTCTATTCTATCCAAACCCCACAGGCATTGTGGGATAGGCCCATCGATCGCCCCCCCCCCCCCCCTCCCCCCAACTGCAGAGCAGAGCCATCTTTGTATTCTGAACCAGACAGAGCTGTGTCGCAAAATAGCCGCCCTGTTAGGACAGCGCCTCTATTAAAGAGGCCGTCTCTCAGCTTTAGAGATGAAAACAAAACTTCACTAGCGGCTGATCAGTGTTGCTCATTCCATATGGAATTAAAATGGTGGTCAATTAATGGTCAATGAAGAGTTCAAATTCATATTTAGCTTGGGGCAGAAAAACGTTGCTTGATTTTCAGTACTTATCTTTATTTTTTTCTTTGTACAGGCATAGCTGTCAGGTTTTTAAACTATATTATATTGGAAAGAAAACTTTATTTGCTGGAAAATGTAAATGTTAAATATTGATCAGTCATCATCAATTATCACTTCTCAACTCTTTTCTTCAGTTGTTCATCAGGGGTTTGTCCCAGAACTCGTTTTTTTGATGGGCCATAAAGTTGTGAGGTTAGCCAGTGTTTTATATGCTGGTCGGTCCTGAATGTTACACACTCCATTATCTGAGTTTCCTTCCACCCAATGCATGCTGGGATAGGCTCTGCCTCCCACACTGTAAAATATGATAGCCCCATTAAGTTATGTGAACTTATTTCTTCTCTTTAATTCCACTTGTCATGACAAGTTTTGGATATTGAACTCAAGTTTATAAGTTTTCAAATGTTAAACTTAAAGTTATCCATTGACTTGACTAATTGTGAGTTTTGTCTGGGTTGTCAACGTTCATTTAACTCATGTCTGTAAGTTATAAATTGAAAAAAGGGAAACGGGAATGGGGATGGGGATGCCCCGCCTTTGGTTTCCCAGCATGCGTTGGGAGACTGTTGACTTTGCCATTGTCTGTTGTTGTTCTTGTTCATGCAAATAATTCATGTTCATGGAGATAATGTTTTGCAGGGATTTGTTTGTTTATGTTCTTTATTTAGTTGGAAAGCTTGTTGGTTGGTGGTGGTTGACACCATGGGTGTGGTTCATAGTGGGGGAGCTGACCTGCCTACCATTTCGCCCAAGATGTCGCTATTGCAATTGTGGCATGCTGCTATTAAAGCTAGCTGTGCAGTTGTGAGCCTACTTCCCTCACAGATGACACACTAGAATCAGCTTTAGGGTTAACTTAAAGCTGATTCTAGTGTGTCAACTGTGAGTGAAGTAACCTCAGCTCACCACATTATCAATGTGTACTAAAATAAGGATTTCTAGTCAAATATTGCATTCACTCACTCTTGACAAGATAAAGCAAGTTTTCTTGAATGGATAATGTAACATAGTTAGTTGTTTTAACTCAGAGTATCAAGTTTAAACAACAAATGACCATTAGTTAAACAACTTGTATAACTTAACTTTTTGAGTTGAAACAAAGCTTATCTTCAAGTTGAGTTTACTCACGTTTTTAAGGTAGCAGGTGAACTTTCGTTTCTAAGTATAACTAACTTGAAATTTATTACAGTGCATGACCTTGAAATGGAAAAAGAAAATGAATGAATGTATGCCAACTATGTGTCCATTTTAAGCATCATACCAGAGTGACTAACAGTAGGTGTGATGTCTTGCTGCAGGGACCTTTGAAAGGACACGTGTTACCTTCCTGCTATGCCAGCCATCCCCTGACTTCACTTCCCAATTTAAAACAGAAGACCAGGTCCACATGCACGCCTGTGGCCTGATGACTTCAATGTATGGCAGAGAAGGGCGACAGCGTCATTGTGATTACCGGCCAAACGATGTCAATAATCCCTCTGCACGGCACAGTGCTTACCAACTCCACTCCGACGTAAAGCCACGCAGTCTTGTGGGAAGTAAAAGTTAATTAGCTATGATGACTAAACTCCTGGGATCATAATTAGGCGTGCAGCATGACAGCCCACCAGTAATTAAATGTCATCATGTCTCTGTTTGCTAAACCGTCCAAACCTCGGCTGGAAAGGTCAACCACAGCAAAATGCACCCACGACCACTGTGGAGTAAATAACAACGAGGCTGCAGCACGTTACATTTGTCTGTAACTATCGATCATTGATCAGTTTGTAGCTCTGACTTCTATACCTGGAATGGAAGGAACAAGAACTCAGCTGAACGATAACAGAAACTAAATAATGACAGTAGAACAAGATGCATTAATGACAAATGTTCCTGTCAGAGATTCTGGATCACATGAGTGGAGTTAGGCCCTATGATGGTGTGATCCAGCCAAGCACCCCGGGGGGGCCGGGTGGCCAGGAGGTCACAGGTTTGATCCCTACAGCAGCCCCATTAGCGATACAGTACATAATAATATACACATACTATTATTAAATACCTACAATATATATTCAAGGACTCCTGCTCACTCACTGTAAGTTAGCAAGTCAGCTAATGGCCAGAAATGTGAATGTGAGCAAACAGCAGTCTGACTGTCAGGATGAAGTCACCGGATATTTCCGCCACACTGCAGCTCTCTAGGCAAATATGGCCAACATGTGTCTCTTGTCTATGGCAGAGAGTCAGGACTCCCAGGACAGACTTGTGAAATGGTAGATAGCATACAACCAGAGCAGCACTGTGCATGTGAACCCAGACACAGAGGACTAAAAGACTCTTCAGGGCTTCATAATCGCCGTTCCCCTTCCAGGCCGCTGCTGCAGGGAGTCACTTCATTGGCTTTGAAATATCAGTGTGAGCGCTCAGAGTAATTAGCACCCCTCTCTAGGAAGACATTGATCACTGGAATATAATCTTTTAAAAATTCCTTTGTGACCGAGAGAAGCGTCGCCCCCGCTGAGCTGAGAATTGCAAACGCAACAGGCAGTCTCTGTAGCAGGACTCGGTCCGGCCAGGCGTTGCTGTTGGTTCATTATGTCAGTATGTCAGCCCCTCGATGGAAACCTAACTGCAGCTCGGCGCTCTGGCATTTACTTACATTTACCTCGGCTGGTATTACAGGACCACCGAGACTAAGAGAGCAGAGTTACATTTCAAGCATTTTGTCTTTAAAATCCTAAATGATTTAGAAAATTGCATCATACAAACGAGGGATTTCATCCGTTTTTTCGTCCCTCAATGGTAAATGTGTTCACACTAGACGATCAGACAGGACAGAAAATCACACTGAAGCAGAACTGAGATTAACCTGAAATGTCACTGACATCACCACCTCTGATCTCCAGGCTAACACCAATCAAACCAGATTCACCTAACAGTAAACTGGGCACTCATTGGATATTGGCGGTCTGGGATCCATGTCCAGGACCCTGCTGATGTCAGCTGGTAAATATGCACCTGGTTCAGACCAGTCACTTCAGATTGAATCAGTTCCCACTACCAGATAATCTGTGGCGACCTTCAGTCCCAACCAATCAGGGGTTCCCCTCCGATCTGGTGGAAATCAGCCTGATAATCCTGTTGATGGGCAGGGACCAAACCTTCAAGCTGAGCCACGAGGCCACGCTGCCTGGATGACATCAATCTGACTTTTGGAAAGAGAGGAGCAAAATGGATGATTATGGGTTATTACTTCAGGCTGTTCAGGCTGTTCTTGATTGTTTTTCAATAAAGATATATAACACTTTGGAATATAACTGTTTCCTCGGTTGGTTTAAAGGGATTTGACGAGAGTGTCTGGTCCAGACGTCCTCCAGCTGGACTGTCACTGTATTGACGCCGGGCCCGTCGAGACAAAGATCCTCTGCAGATTGATAGTTGACACGTTTTATTTGACACAATCCTCTGGTGTCTCCAGAAGACAGACGGAGAAGCCATGAAGCCACAAGGCCCTGAAAAAGAAACAGTTGAGATGATGAGGCAGAGAGCCACAGTGAAGCGCGTGGGCCGGTTTTTACTGTACATGGGGAAGGATAATACCACCAGTACAACCACAGTCTCCTACTGGTTCCACTGGGAGCTGACCAGTACAACCACAGTCTCTACTGGTTCTACTGGGAGCTGGCAAGGACAACCACAGTCTCTACTGGTTCCACTGAGAGCTTCTACTGGTGGCCACTGAGCAGCTGGGGGTTTAATGCCTTGCTAAAGGGCACTAAAGGGTTATTCATTCACTTCCCTTGCCCAGATTTTCCAAGCTGGTCCTGGGATTTAAACCAGCAACCTTCTCTCTGACCGCTAGGCTGTACTTTTACTTGTAGAACAGTTTTGATTGCAAACTCTCTTAGAAGGTGGCTTTTGTTTTTTGATACACACATACACACACACACACACACACCAGCCATTGTTCTCGATGGCACCATCCAGTCAAATGCCTTATCGATCTGCTTAATCATATACATAGCAGGGAAAATGTTAAGGTACAACGTATTTGCATGATGGGATGAACATTGAATACCTGTCAGCCTCCAGAGAATCACATTAGCATATCTGGCACATTTAATTAGGTTTGACATGATTGGCTACTTAGTTTGCAAAAAAATAGATCAAATACAAGGTTACCAGCGGTGTGTAAACTGCAACCTAAGCAGGACACACGTAGAACAGTCAGTCCGGGCTTCACACTTCCACTAATAATGTACAGAAACATTTTCAGCTTGTTTAAGACACTCCAATATCGAATGACTGTAAGTGAAACATACCAGTCACCACGTAAAGGAACGATGTGAAACATACCAGTTACCACGTAAAGGAATGATGTGTAATACCAGTATACCACGTAAAGGAACGATGTGAAACATACCAGTTACCATGTAAAGGAACGATGAGAAACATACCAGTTACCATGTAAAGGAACGATGTGAAACATACCGGTATACCACATAAAGGAACGATGTGAAACATACCAGTTACCACATAAAAAAACGATGTGAAACATACCAGTTACCACGTAAAGGAATGATGTGTAACATACCAGTTACCACATAAAGGAACGATGTGAAACATACCAGTTACCATGTAAAGGAACGATGAGAAACATACCAGTTACCACATAAAGGAACGATGTGAAACATACCGGTATACCACATAAAGGAACGATGTGAAACATCCCAGTTACCACGTAAAGAAACGATGTGAAACATACCAGTTACCACGTAAAGGAATGATGTGTAACATACCAGTTACCACGTAAAGGAACGATGTGTAAAATACCAGTTACCACGTAAAGGAACGATGTGTAACATACCAGTATACCACGTAAAGGAACGATGTGAAACATACCAGTTACCATGTAAAGGAACGATGAGAAACATACCAGTTACCATGTAAAGGAACGATGTGAAACATACCGGTATACCACATAAAGGAACGATGTGAAACATACCAGTTACCACATAAAAAAACGATGTGAAACATACCAGTTACCACGTAAAGGAATGATGTGTAACATACCAGTTACCACATAAAGGAACGATGTGAAACATACCAGTTACCATGTAAAGGAACGATGAGAAACATACCAGTTACCACATAAAGGAACGATGTGAAACATACCGGTATACCACATAAAGGAACGATGTGAAACATACCAGTTACCACGTAAAGAAACGATGTGAAACATACCAGTTACCACGTAAAGGAATGATGTGTAACATACCAGTTACCACGTAAAGGAACGATGTGTAAAATACCAGTTACCACGTAAAGGAACGATGTGTAACATACCAGTATACCACGTAAAGGAACGATGTGAAACATACCAGTTACCACGTAAAGAAACGATGTGAAACATATCAGTTACCACGTAAAGGAATGATGTGTAACATACCAGTTACCACTTAAAGGAACGATGTGTAAAATACCAGTTACCACGTAAAGGAACGATGTGTAACATACCAGTATACCACGTAAAGGAACGATGTGTAACATACCAGTTACCACGTAAAGGAACGATGAGAAACATACCAGTTACCACATAAAGGAACGATGTGAAACATACCGGTATACCACATAAAGGAACGATGTGTAACATACCAGTATACCACGTAAAGGAACGATGTGAAACATACCGGTATACCACATAAAGGAACGATGTGTAACACCAGTATACCATGTAAAGGAACGATGTGTAACACCAGTATAACACCTAAAGGAACGATGTGAAACATACCGGTATACCACGTAAAGGAACGGTGTGTAACATACCAGTATACCACGTAAAGGAACGATGTGTAACATCAGTATACCACATAAAGGAACGATGTGTAACATACCAGTATACCACGTAAAGGAACGATGTGTAACACCGGTATACCACGTAAAGCACATAAAGCAGATAATGTTTCGATAAGGTTAGATAAGGTTATGTTACAGTACCCCCCCACCCCCCTTGCTGGGGACAATGCTTTTAACTGACATTATTTCAGCTGTTGGTGGTACAGCTGCCCCCCCCATCCAAGCCCAGTGCCATGGCCAGTGGTAGCTCTAGAGAAGAACACTGGCCACGCCCACCTGCGTTGGCTAATCGCTGCTCAATTAGCTCTCGGCCAGCTTGAATCCACTATGGAGTCTTAGCAAACTTTTCAAAGATAAATTAAGGTTGCAGCTCATTTCCTCTTTCTCACATCCTCACTGCTTCACATTCACACTGGGAGCTGCCCAGTCCAACCACAGTCTCCTGTGGGGTTCAAGTGCCTTGCTTAATGGCCCCTTGACACGGGGCAGAGGGTGGTTCTCCTTCACTTCCAGGCACTCTGAAGATTTGAACCAGCAACCTCCTGCTCCTGAGGCCACGTCTCATCCTTCAGCTACCACTAAATAAAGGTGAAAGTGTAGAGATCATCAGGGTTTTGTTCCAGAACAGATTACAGAGCGGAAAGTGAGCAGAAGTAATCGATGAGTCATTGGTATTGATCAGCACCTCTATCAACCCCTAGATATATTCTGGTCTGTTTGTGAATTGGGGCAGTAAAAATGTGAATTATTGCCCCTTTAAGCCAAATGTGGCTTCTGGAGTCCTTGTAACCTGTTCTGTCCATAAACCATAAAATGATATGCCATCACGTGCAGCGATGCATGCAAATAAATCTGCGGCCGTCGCATGTTCACCAGATCTCCACAACAACTGGACGGCTGCATCACATCCTTTTCTCCTGTCATGGACGACTGCATGTGATTTAAGAACCTGGGAAGGAAAATCCATTGCGGTGGCCACAAATGGAGCTGTCGGCGGCGAGGCGTCTGGTCTATGAGCTGTCTGATAAGTGCCCCCCCCCCATCCTCCTCCTGAAGTAATATGACTTGACACCTATATGTGACATATGACTGTAAGGCAGATTGCTGAAAGCGTGATAGCATCATCTCCGCCGCTGGGCTGAGCTCAGGACGGACCGCCGCTTGTTTATTCTGTTGTTGTGATGATGTGGCGCAGGGTGGCAGGTTTTGGGGTGCAGCATTTGCCTGGGTGGGGGTTAATATTGTGCTTTTTATCACCACAAGATGAGAGCTGTGAAATGGAAAGAGGATGTCATGAAACAACATGGTCGAGTCGTCAAGAGACACATCTTTTTACTGTCTGGTCCGCTAGTCAAGGCACCAACACCAGGGTTGACAGTTCGATTCCCACTGGGTTTTGACCTTTATGGGTAGTGAAGTGAAACCAGTTTACACGTGGAGTAACTGCTACTGGTCATACTGGTTAATCTGTTAGTATACCAGTAACCTGCTGCTGGTACTGGTGCAGCATTGCATTGTGGTTCTGGTGAATTTCGCTTGATGCATGCACTAAACTGCATCAAATCGTCTGGACTGGACAGAAGAAAACTGTGCTAGGCTAGCTTTTGTTCCTCGCTGTTTCTGCCACCTAAATTGATTGAAACGTGTTTGATGAGACGGAAATCAGGTGCCTTTCCTCCATTTCTAAAATGCTGCAGCACGCCGCAACATGCCGCAGCACGCCACAGCATGCAATACTGCAATCAGTGTAAAGAACTGAACTCTGTGCACAGAAACGTAGGGATAGTGGTAAATGATTGTGTGTGTGTTTCCAAACTAAACCACACACAACTAAACTAACACACACACACACACACAGTAATAATATTTCCTCTCAGTTCAGTTCCACTCAGAACCAATATTGCCAAAGCATTTCAGTACGCCGCAAAGCAAAGAAGGACATGATTGAAATTACAGTACAAATAAAAATACATCAAAGAGAAAAGTCTCTTTCTCACTTTGAACACTGATGAACACACAACACACTGTCAAGTAATTTAATTTGCTTACTTGCTGTTCATGTTTTACTGGTTGTGTCTCGTCCTTGTTGAGTTTTGATCTGATTTGTTATCATCTTGTTATTCTTCATTTGTCTTCTGAGCTGAGACGTTTCTACGATCCCTCGGGCTTTCTGCCTCCTACCTGTTACCTGCTTTTCTTTTTTCTTCTCACTCTTTTTCTAATGGTTTTAATCATTAGTGCAAATAAACTAAAGTAAGCTGAAGTAGAATTCCCTGCTATGCTTCTGAATATGAGAAATGACTGACAAGTGATTTGGACACCAAGGTCATTAGATCTCAGTGTAACTCCTCTGGACATCAGGAATGCTGTGAACATGTAGTAGGCGTTAACTGACAGAAACATATGATGATAATACATAATAGGAAGTCCTATGTAACCAGCTGGACCAGGTGAACCTGCTAGTGTCCATCATTAGCAGGCTCACCTGGTCCAGCTCTTCCTGCTTCCTGCTGCTCAAATCCCTTCAGCACATTCACATTACATTCACATTTCAGCCCTTTAGCTGAGGCTCTCATCTGGAAGGCCTCCATGACATCGCCCACATTCAAGCAACCAGCAGAGATGAAATGTGAAACGATAGGCCTTACCACGTGACGTACAGCGAGGTCAGGAGAAGAACAAGCATCTCTGGAAGAGAAAGAATAAGATCTGAGGACAGAAACTAGAAGGGGTTCAGTTGCAGAGATGCCACTTCATCTTGCATCAATGTATTGATGAGATTCAGGGAGTGACTTTGATTTTCAGGAGCGATCCATCAAAGTTGTCATGACCAGAGGACTCGACTTCAGAACACAAAGCCTTCGGCGGTGGATTGATGTTGAACACGTCAGCCAACAGTCTGTACATCATATCCCACAATGCACTAAACCTGAACCCCCGACTGGCATCCACACACCTTGGTGTGGAAAACGCCCTTTCAACGAGACGCCACCGCCACCATGCCTGCTGTACATTATTAATCACCCAGTTGGCTCTCATCTTGGGGAGGATGATCTCCTGATCACATCGAGGATTTATCAGATTCAAATTAAGTTTGGCCTCAGCAAAACGACTGGGACTGTCTCTGTGTGAAGGGTGGGATGGGGGGGGGGGGTAACAAAAGAAGTCATCTGTTATCTTGGACGGCGTCGGGGGTATTTGACCTTACTCCGTCTGAGCTATCGTCTCCCTGCTACTGACGGCTATCAATTATTAACAGGTGGATTTTGGAGAAGAGTAATCATAAGGGCTTTATATATATTTCAACATGGTGGTCTATTTCGACGCTGGATTAGTTCAGAGACGTCATGCGGTTGGACGGGATTACTCAGGGAGCAAAAGGACACGGCATGATGAAGCGGCCATTTGTTCCCGGCGCCCTCTCAGCCGCCGTGCGGTGAGGGATTTCAGGGAATGGATCCTGGGCAGCGAGCTTTTATTTAAATCAGCTTGTTTGTCATTGTCGGCGCTGTAGACGGCAGACGGTTCCCTGGGTGTTTGGCTGCTTCCACACCTCGCTTTCCAGCCAACTACCCCCCCCCACCACCACCACCACACACTCCATTTTCCTAGGAGGCCACTTCCCTCTGCGATAAATAAAACGTCAGAGACAGTACTGTCCCTCCGGAGCATCCACTTCACCAGAATGAAGACATGCTTCACTATAAAGCTTGTAGTGAGGCTTGACCACACCTTGCCAGATAAACACGCAAGGGACTCTGGGTAATCAGCTGATTATCAGCTGATTACAATCGGTCTCTCTCTCCCGTCCTGATATGGAGACGTTTTCCCAGAGAAGGTTCTCTCTCTGCCTTTCTGAAGAGGTTGGTCTAGCTGGTTGTTGCTCCATCGTTCCTCCTCCTCCTCCTCCTCCTCAGCAGGACTGAAAAACTTCTGAAACCTCCGACCCACCCAGAGGTCAAACCTCAATCTGTCAGAGGACGCCGGCCGTCACCAAACCAAGCGGCGGCTCCTGTCATCTTTCGATATTCAATCGGTGACCAGATCACTTTAGCTGGAATCACTCTATTTTTTCCCCGTAATGAAATGAAGTGGTGTGCCATGCAGAGAGTGTCCTCCATGCATCACCGCGGCCTGACGAGAGGATAATCAAATTGCACATTTTCAATTTTTCATTTCTTTCATCATTTAAAGGGCCTGTCAGGGAGAGGCGATGCACTAGCCTCAGACTGACCTTCGCTGATTATTATTTGCGCAACTCTCTCAGTACCCCCACCCATCACCCCCCACCCCCACTGTTTCAGTTCTCCCTCCATCTTTCACCCCTTCCCACCTCCTCTAACCCTCCTTTCATCATCTCCTTTCACCAAGCTGTCAAACATTCATCTGGCCGTGGAAAACTGAGAAGTAAATAACAATCAGCCATTTTAAATCTGCTCATTAGGTTGGATATTATACTCTAATAGAAACTGTCGTGCTCAGTATAACGCACATGCTAGCTGACAGTGGCCTTGGCCGCTGTGTTTCCTTGATGATCATGAACGGAAATTGAAGTCGATCAATCAGATCGTTGAACGCTGATGCAGCCCAAGTTTGAAACAATGAGCATTTTCCATATATTAGTATATTAGCAGTATATTACTTTATTATCCTTTCATATACTTACTAGTTACTTACACTTCATATGATCACTTTACTTATTACTCCCTGGGAGCAGTAATCTGTTACATTACACCCCCCAACTGGCGAGTGCATCCTCTCTTCCTGATCAATCAGGAACCCAAACAGCATTTTGATGTTCAATGTCCTGAAATTCACAGTAATTCAACGTATTTCCTGTTCAAACAGGATGTTGGGGCGCAGGAAGAGACGGTTCAACATGAAAAGTTACTCAGCACTTCGTACAAAACTATTCTTTAAAAAAGAAACTGTGATAGGATTTTGATATGTTATTGTTAAATACATGTAAGTTACGATGTAGAGAATCAGATAACAAGGTTTCATTGATTTAATCCAAGTCACAATGAAATGAAAAAACAAAGTAGTGGGATTACTTCTACCCAGAGAAAGTAACTTTTCTACCATTTCTCAGAAAGAAAATGGTGACTAGTTATGGGTGTAATAATCAGGGCAGGGATGTGGGAAATATTCAACCTGCTATCTAGAGATGAAGATAAAAAAGTGACACCTTATTTTTGATTGGCATGATGTTACTAAGGGATGATTACTCCCCCAACACTGTCTGAATCTCTTAAATATGAATTATGTGTTAATCCCACGCTGCCTCTCTCTGAACACCCATCAGCGCTGAAACGGCTTCCCCGTCGATCGGCCCTCCACCTCCTGTCGACATCCTCCACGTCTCAGCTCAGACACGAGTCTGGGTGCTGATAAAATAAATGCTTTTGTAACCCCTTTCCTGCGCATGGCGCGACCCACCCCCGCCTGGATTCCTGGAGATTTAGCAGGAGGGTGGAGAGGTTAGATGATGAGGGATACAGTCCATCACACCCGCCAAGAGTCGGAGGCAGACAGCAATCTGGTGGAGAGGCTAAGTCTGACATCAGTATGGACCATCAGCGCCCCGCTCGCTCCCCATGGATCAGATTCTATTATGAGGTGGGAGATGGGAAGAGGAGGAGGAGGAGGAGGAGGAGGAGGAGGATAGTTATTTCTTGGTTCACAAGAAAAGATTTGCCAAAATGTCCTGCACTTCTGTTGTTTGGTGTAAATACTAATGTCTCCCTGATAGTCAGCAAGTCAGTTCTATTCATATCAGTGGCGGCTGGTGCATTTTTCTCCAGGGGGGGCTATACCAAAAATCAAACAAACATGTACTAAGGTATCATCAGTGTATTATGGAAAGGCCTTTATTTGTATTTGCTGAGCTGAATGAACATTTGTTGTAATGAAACGTGCTTAAGGTAAGTTAAGGTACTTCAATTAGTACAAATTATTCATAATAATTATCTTTTATACTACAATATGTAATGGTGAAAGACTAAAGTAACCGAAAAGTGCCTCAATAAGTGCAACAGAAATCTGACAACACAAAACCCTGAGACAATGGCAGAAAATTATGAACACAATAAGACCTAATAGAAAATAACATTTAAGAAAAAAATTAATTAATATGGTATTACATTTGAAATACCCAGTGCCATCAAAACGCTGAGTGAACTGGCTCAAAGCCATATGACTTTGCCACCTTGTGGCTTCAACTTTTTGTACATAAATTTTGCCCTTCTCTCCTTGAGAGATGCAGATTTCTCAATGACTCTATGGCACCACAGAACTTGACACAGTTTATTATTTTTGTCAACCTCTTCATTATGCTCACGGATCCCTGTCCTGTAGCCTTCATCAAGCTGAGCAGCTATGTTTACTTTCCCAAACATTTGCTTTTGATTTTTCTGATATGTGGTTTAAATCATTCAAACCTGTCTGAATCCATGTTGGTCTGAGACCTGTCGTTTGAAAAAGGATGCAGGGAAAGCAAAATAAAGCATTGGTGTCACTACATACAGTTAGCCAAGCCTTCCTACTAAACCAGCTCCTTGAAAACGACCGAGTATATTGTCTCATTCTGGTGCATTTTATGTCAGATGTACCACGAGCCACTCGCTCTCTGCTGCCAACCAGTGGTTGGTGGTGTGTAAATCAGTATTGAGAGGAGCGAAGATTTTTGCGCCCCAGGCCGGAAATACGTGACCTAGCAGTAACTTTAGACAACGTAGAACAATTTTAATCTACATTTTATTGCAGATTATACATTCTACTCACTAACTATATAATATTTACCTCGCTCATTTTAAAAAAAAAAAGAAAGTAATTTTTAAAGTCTTATTCAATGAAGTCTAGGATGTGGGGAGTGGTGGGGCGGCGCCCTAGCGCCCTCTATTGGCCCTCTAGAGTCTTAAATCTTAAAACTTCCAGCCGTCTCCTCAGTCTGAACCAGGAAGTGATGCTGCAGCAGAGCAGAGCATCCCATCCCCACTAACTGAGACCATAGATTCACCCTATTGGTCCAAATTCAATCCTGGTGTCGGTTTGGTCCCTGGTGGGAAATCTCCTCCACACAGGAAGTGACCGATCCAGACTGAAGAGAGAAATCCAGAAGAGGAAGCTGGACTCACCAATGGTAGATCTTTGGTTTCCGTTGGTATGAAGCATCACAGACCGATTTACTGACGTCACAGGAATTCTGGGTAATGAAGTTCAAACAGTTACCCCTCGTTGCCATATTTATTAAATCATGTTTAGTGACTGATTGTGTAATCATGTGTTTCCCATGAAAAATACGACATCCTGCAACTAGAGTTCTCCCAGACAGCTCCATGCATGTGGCCTCGTCATGAAATTTAAAGATGAATGCGGAAGACGACTGTCCTCATCTGTCTCCTGACAAAGTGACTTAAGTCAGCAGATAAGTGCCTGATATGGAGTGGAACTATTTATATAATGTCCTGCTGCAAACGAATGAAGGAGCCGAACAAGTTGAGCACTTAGCCGGCAGCGGAGCGATGACAACAGGAGTCAGTTGTTTGTCATGCTGACGGCCAGAGACGTCGCTGAGCCTCTTCAGCTCTGCAATCTGTCAAATTCCAGTGGAATATGTGACGTTCGCCTTCCAGCAGCGGAGCAAGAAAAACACTCAGGGTAATATCATGCTCCATTAATTCTCGTCTACAGACACTAAAGCCTTTCATTATTGTTTTTTTATGTGATAGTGTATCTTATCTTACTGGGAACCACAGATGGTGAAGCCGTTGTTCAGACAACATTCTCCTCAGGCCAAACCAAGCAAAGAGGCCCGTGAAGAAACTAGCAGGCCATTTTCACCCTGCATATCGATCAGCAGACCGATCGATTCTCACCAACATCTGGTTAGTTGCTTCGCTAGAGAGCTGCTGACGTCCTGCTGGTCGGTCCAGACCCAACGGGCCAATGGACTCCAGAAATAAACCCCAAAAGAACCCAAACATATTGACCCTCGGTGAGGAGATTAGGTAAAGTCCTTTAAAGTTCTGCTCCAGGACTGATGCCACCTTGGCCGTTGCTTCAGCTCTTCCTTGCTTCCTGTTTGCTGGCGGTGACTTCCTGTCTACATGCTGCTGTGTGAAGTATAATAAATAGTGAAAGCTGTCAGGTGATGGAGAAACTGAAAAGTGTTAATATGTTGAAACATAGGTTGATGTTTGGAGCGTCCATTGGTCCTATAGGACTGTCATCGAGACGTCAGCATCTCTATAGTGAAGATCTGACCAGAGGTTCTGGTCAGAATTGATAAGTATGATGGAAACTAGAGCAAGTAGAAGATGCTCATTCTGCTTTAAGAAGCCGTCGCTGAGGATCAGAGGTGTGAATGTACAGACGTGTAACGTCTCTGAAATCAGCACATACATGCAGCAAAGATCAACATGGTGACAGTGGTAGCAGCATGGCGGAGCTCGCCATTGGCCCAACCGTCTTTTTTCATTTTCTCACTGTCACTTTGGCGAAGATGAGGGATTATCAGAGGCGAGTGCTGCGTGTCAGGGAAACACCACCTGTCTCTGTCAGCGGCTAACTTCTAACAGCCCAAGTGAGATTGATGATTCCCTCAACAACGCCCAACAGCTCACCTCCTCCTTTTGCCTCTCTCTCTCCGCCGTCTCAATTCCCTCACAGATAAAGTAATGGAACCTGTCCATCACCGCCGTGCCGGAGAGGAGCCCCGGGCGCCGGCAAAGCCAAGAAGTGGGAGACCGGATGGCGGGGCGAAACCACGACGCCGACCACAAAACTACTAATAAATACAAACTGAGGAAGCGGTAGGAGGAAGGGCCGCTGTGGTTTCCTGACCTTGGTTGTCAGTGTAGACAAGTGCAATAACATCAGGAGGAAGGCGAGGATATTAGTTTCTTCAGTGGAGAAGAAAGGTCGACATCAACCAACTGCAGTGAGTCTTGGAGAGAGATTGAGTATATTAGTTTAGATATCGTCTATCTTAATATGATGGAGAACACAGCAGCAGACCAGATGAACTGTTTTGTTTTTATAGCTTTCATTCCTAAATGACAGAGACATGAAATAAAACTTATTCATGAATGTTATTGAAGTTATTCTCCATCTTTTGCTCTTTACTTGGAAATGAGCAACATTTTAGAGGATCAATCATCAGTTTGAAATATTGAACATGAGAAAGAACATTTTGGAATTAATGTTCAAATACATTTGACTGTAATGGATGAGAGCAGTTTTCTATTGATGACATTTTATGTTGAAAAGGCCCATCTGAGTGGAGGCTGAACTAACTGCTGACGAATGGACGAAATTTAATATCAAACAGGTTCAAAGATTTTAAATCTACAAGCGCCACATGAATGGTTTCATTCTAAAATGAGAACAAAAAACTGAACTGATCTTCAGTCTGTATTTCAAAAATATAGATGATCCATTTCTCAGTATTGTCGCTATTATGGAAGGAAAGGTCTTGAAATTGCACATAACTTTAATGGGTTTCTATAATGAATTTTACTTTCATGTCAGCAATCACTTTGTAAGAGTCGGTAGCAATTTTTCAAATGTTGAATATCTCATTTTGGAAAGAAACTTCACGTCACCTCGGGGCCCGTCGGAGTCTGAAACACCTGAAAGGGGAATGCTGCAACACTTGGACACTTTAACTCAGTAAAACCAAGATTTTAAAAGTATGCTAACAGTGTGAGCTTTTTTTAACCCTCTGAACAAGACAGGGACAGACAGGCAGGCAGGCGGACAGGTAGATAGACAGACAGACAGAAAGGCAGACAGGCAGGCAGGCAGGCATGTCCTCATGTCCTCATGTCCCCATGCCCCCATGTCCCCATATCCTCATGTCCCCATGTCCTCATGTCCCCTTGTCCCTATGTCCTCATGTCCCCATGTCCTCATGTCCCCATGTCATCATGTCCCCATGTCATCATGTCCCCATGTCCTCATTTCCCCATATCCTCATGTCCCCATGTCCTCATGTCCCCTTGTCCCCATGTCCTCATTTCCCCATGTTCTCATGTCCCCATGTTCTCATGTCCTCATGTCCCCATGTCCCCATGTCCTCATGTCCCCATGTTCTCATGTCCTCATGTCCTCATGTCCCCATGTTCTCATGTCCTCATGTCCCCATGTCCCCATGTCCCCATGTCCTCATGTCCCCATGTTCTCATGTCCCCATGTCCCCATGTCCTCCAACGTCCTGCAGAGAGCAGAGAGCAGAGATGCTGGGCGGCAGCGTGGACTCACCCTGGCTCTCCACTCCAGCTGGACTCTGCCGGTCACTGGGGAGAAGATCAAAGTTAGCGCTCGGTTATGAATAAAAGAGTGAAGCCCATCTGTGCCAGCGAGCCCACAGGAGAGACGGCGTCCACTGAACCACAGGGGCGGGGCTCGAATCAGGCCCTCATGGGGGTTAGGACGAGAATACTTGATGGTTGGCTGCAAAAGAACAGACATCCAGTGAGAAATGTAGTGATTTAATCTCGCCGTGGGTGACGATAATGCAATACAATGGTAGCGGGCCTGAGGGGGAAGGTGCCTGCTGTGTTGATCTGCGTTAGCTAATGGCTGAAAACAGACAGAATATTTCAGCCACACATGTATGCTGACATGCAATTATTCAGCTATACATCCTAACATATGTGCAGTTAAAGCCGTTAACGGCGTCATGAACGTTTCTGCAGCTAATGCTCATGATAACATGAATTCATCCAGACTCTGGTATGACCTGCACCGCATGTGGGAGAAGCAGAAAGCCCAACAGTTAGATTGAAAATGTTTTTTATTGATCTTCAGATCAATGCAGCTACACGGGGATACAGATATAAATGGACATTGGAGAACTGATTTACATCTCTACCCCCCCCGCCCCCACCAGAGGAGAATAACTACCACCGTCATATATCCCTCCAACTGGCTCGTCTGCTATCGAGTAACTGATTACACTTTCATCTGTGGTATCAAAGCTATAGGCTGTTGGCTGTACTAGCCAATGAACATTTACACGCCATTAAAGGCCTGAAGAACAAACGACCGTACAAAATAATGTGCAATTAGGACACAAAATCAATGCCCAAGAGTCTGTGTGACAATGTGAACAGGAACAACATGATGTGTATTGTGGGAAATTAAAATCAACTCCTACCTTAGATGACATATCTAACATATCGAACATATCTAAACATATCTTTCTGATGACTTATCTGATGTAATGGAGTTAATGGGACATTTATGAAACTCATGGGAAGAGAAAGTAATCCATGACAGCTGTGCTCCTAAATACCCGGACATTATATTTGTTATCATCTGGTGATCCACATGTTTGTGTGACTGTTGATGGATCCTTTGTCTGACAATGTGCCATATTTTAGATTTATATTGCTGCTCATCAGCAATGTAACCTCAATGAAAGGTTTTGTTTTGATTTTGGAAAATTACTGCTTGCAGAAATTCAGACATTATTTAAAACTTTATCCTCAAAATCAGAACTATTTTGTTAGCAAAGATCTTAAGATAACTAGCTTTACCAGTAACCCATAATGCACCTTGCTATCATGCTTATGATCATTTTATTTTAAGTGAGGATATTTTAACCTCCTGGCTCTGCTAATCTGATGAGCAGAGTGAAACCCTCCCTTCAGTCCACCTCTAGGTAGAAAGGTTAAAAGGGCCGATCAACCCGTTCACCGTCCTTAAAGCAGTCACATCATTGTTCAGACCAGAGGACACACAGCCTGATCCTCCACAGAGGCTTATAATCTGTCTGCTAAACAGCACAGGTGGCAGCCGTGGTTCAAGCCTACTGGCAGCCGATGAAGAGTGACGGATCAGAAAGTGAAAAGTTAAGTCGCCAGGGATAAAGACATAAACTGATCATTCCCTGGAATCAGGCTGGGATAAATATTCACCCACCACCAGCATCCCTCCGCCGTTGCTGCTCGACAGTAAATAGGATTGAGGATGTCACCGGCGTCGCTGGAGGGACGCTCAGGAGATTTGTCGGTGTCATTTCAATCCCTCCTCGGAAAATCAGGTGCAGCATCTTGGGAATGACTGCTCAGCGGCCAGCGCCTGGTGGGTTCGGGGAGGCGGCGGCTGCACACAACCTGTCAAAACATCTCCAACTGAGTTGGAAGGTTTTTAAAGGGAGAGGACACAGGGGCATTACAGTGAGATGACAGGAAAATGAATAGAGTCCAAATGAAGGTAGTGAGGTTCTTGTTTTGAGCTGCATGTTACTGAACTCTACAACCATGACGCTCAAATGATCATCGTTAAGATTTATTTGTAGAATTTCTGTCTTTATTGGATAGTTTACAGTAGAGACAGACAGAGAGAGAGGGGATGACATTTATTGTACTTTGTAAATGAAATGAATCTAGTGATCTAATGAATCCAGTCAAAATAAAATCAAGAAAAACCCACTGCCGCTAACTCGTCTGACAACCAAGGTGTGTGAACTATTGAATTATTCTTGGAAGAAAACTGTTATTGGTACAGAAAAGGCAACACGTTTCGGCAGGAAGCTTTCATCAGGGTGACGAAGACTCAATGGATCTTAAATCAAGTAAAATAAGAAGAAATTATCCAAATCAGCAGTTTTCATTTAATGTCCAGCCCATTCACTTCAGTGGAGACCTAAGGACTATCCAAAGTGCCTTTCAGTACCAGTTTAGTATGGGTGGCATCAATGGGAAAGGAATAACCCTGGTAGTTCACAGCCAGCATGTTCTGGTGGGTTTATTAACCTCTGCAGCGTTTCCTCCTCTAGCTGGTTGGTTTCCAGGTGAGAATAACAACATTCACCATCCTGAAAACGTCTCAGTCCTCTAACAAGAGAACTGTGGTGGTTCGTTAGGAGAGAGAACGGAATCCAACCAGCACCAACACAAGGCATTATGGGTAGAAGGAGACTTGGTCAGTCTGGACTGATGCTCATACTCAGATGTTTCTTCATGTGTTCTTAACTGGTATGAACACCAGAGAAGAGCAGACCAGTCCATCATGGTAGATCAAGTTACAGACTGGAACCAGGTTGGTTTGGACTCTCTAACCTGGTGGGATGACAGGTTAGCAAAACCCAACCAATCAACCAGCTGCTGGGGAATCCTGGGACTTCTGGTTGGCTTGTGATTGGTCAGTGTGAACCTGAACCAACCAGAAACTAAAATACAACAAAGTCAACTGTTCCACTCTGGTTTCAGAGGAAACCATCTGCAGGACCACTGAGCTACTGAGACCAGCAGACAGGTGGACTGATCGGTCTCGCTCTCCTCCGACCCAGAGGTGATTACTGATCAGTCTGAAGTTGGCGCACTTCCCCCCCAATAGGTTTATCCAATCACACCCAATAATGACCTGGGGATCCTGAGGCGAAGAGAGTGGAAAAAAAGAAAGTATTGCGTTTTGGGCCATGAGCCCACATCCTCAACCAACTCATTTCCTTCCTGTGCCTCTTTTAGAATTAAGCAGAATCCCTCCATACATACTCTTCGATGCGATGTGGAAGACACCTTCTCTGTCATCAGCTCCATGATCACCGGTGAGATGCTGATGGTGTTGGGAGGGAGAGCCCACCTAGCGCTGTGGCGTGTCCGCCGCTGAGCAGTGAGCGCTGGGGAGGTCCAGTGATTTTCATTAAGATAGACTCTGGAGCGCTTGTCTTATTACTGGGTCATTAGGCTCTCCATGGCTAACAGATTGGCTCTAATAGGAAGCAGGGGAGCCAGGCAGAAGGTAATTGCACTCGGAGTGACCACACAGGTGCCGGGTCGCCCCTCACTCCTTGATTGGTTAATTAGTGCATTGTCAATCAACCTCCCCCCCCCCTTAAGGTGGTGCTCCCTAAAAGTAGTTAAAAGGTGAGGGAATGTTACTAATGAAGCCTGAAACTTATTTTCTTCCGACCTCATTACTGGTCCAATTAAGATAACCAGTTGAGTAATGCTTTCATGTCTCCCTCAAAGTAACCTGAGCTGGTGAGTATCAGCTCCAGACCATGTGACGGTTGGGAGGCCGGACCAGGGGCGTGTCATGTTAACATCATACTCTTACTTGATCAAATACGGTTCCAGTGTAAAGCTGCACTGTGTGGTGGCTGCTGTGTGTGTGTGTGTGTGTGTGTGTGTGTGTTATGTACTGAATATCCAGTGGGTACATTGTGGTACTAATACTGTACGAAAGCCTCTGAGAGACAGTGGTTAACATGACCCCAGCCCCCCCAGCTCGTTAGTCCTAACATCACTATGCTGTTCCTGACCCGGGCGCCGCATCGATCCCCAGGCTGTCAAACCTCGGGGGGCGGGGGTGTAGGGCAGAGAGGGTAATGTTGTGTTGTGTTGACTGACCAGAGAACAAAGCGCAAGTTTTGCCTCGTCCTCAGTGAGGGTCAAAGGTCAGGGGGTTGTTTTACGTTGAAGCCCTTCAGGACCAGCAGATCAACCGATCGCTCCACTTGAATCAGAATATTATCACTTGAGAGAAACGATCCATCACGTCTTTGATCACGTGTTTTAAGAAGAGTTAAGTCCTGTTGTCACAGTGACCGTTACCTGGAGATCACTGTTGATGTTAATCCTGTGCAGATCTGTAACCATGGTAACTCTACTGACACTAAATTCAGGCATAATTTGATTTTTGCTCAGGATTTATTTCTTCTTCTTCTTCTACATGATCTCTCTCTTCCTCCTTTCCTTCCTCAGGAGAGATGAGGCAGTAGTGGAATCAGTAGCAGGAGGTTTGAACACATTTACAGCACAACGGGACTCGTTTCATTACGCTGCAAGGTCGGTGATGAGGTCCGTACATAATAGCCCCTGTGTGAACGGGGCTTTGGTTTAAAGCCTGAAGATGAGATGCTGTGTTGTGTGTTATTTTCTCCTCCTGCTCCACTTTTCTTACCCAACATGAACACTAAGCTCTTTATCACCCGGGACCCGCGGCAGCCGGCCTACCTGCTCAGCCCAATTAGGACAGCAGGCCGGCCTGAAAACACTGTTTTCCTTTCCATTACAAAGACATAATTGCTGTGTAATTACTCCTCCATTGTGGTCTTTCATCGCAAAGAGCATTGGCACTAATAGCATTAAACTTCAAAGCGGTGGAGGAGACGAGGAGTATTCATATTCATAACGGAGAGGACGAAGCAGCGTGTCTGACAGGACGAGCCCCATTAGTGCTCATCTCTTCTGCTGCCACGCGATGAAGGACTTGAAATATGTTTCACAAAAGGCCGATTCTATGAGCGACGCTTTAACGGAAAAGCCTGGAGGGAAAACCACCAGCGAACCTCCTGAAACCGGAGTTTGTTTTCCAGACACAAACTGCAGCGAGATTTATGGAAGAAATACATTAAAATCACAATGTAATCTAATGAACGCGTCTGAGTAGGCGTGGCTTTGGTGTGTGTGTGTGTGTGTGTGTGTGTGTGTGTGTGTGTGTATTCCCAATAGCATCATCCTTTCATATGCTGCCCTGTACACTGTGTGTGTATTACTTTCCTGGCCTCGTTCAGCTCGTATTGATCCAGATTCGTTTCTCTGAGTTTCATAACGAGGACTTGAAGACGCTCGGCTGACCAATGCGTTTGCTGCACTGCATTGTTTTGCACTTAAGAGTGAAATGGATTATATCTCACATTAGAGAGCTCTCATTCTCATTGTTGATTTTGTGCAGGTTATTACCAGTTATACTTCTTAGACTTCAGAAGTTAAATTCAGCTCGGTCTCCCAAAACTTCATGAAATTAATGTTTTAAAACACAAATATCATGTATGAAAAGGAAGGATCAGGGGGAGGAGCCACAACTAGAAACAGGAAGTCGTTTGACAGTGGAGGTTGGGGGGGTGGATGGGCGGAGACATTTACCTTCATCTCTGACGACCCGGGTTCAATTCCCAACTCATGACAACAAGTTTTCATTTGAACCAGAACCACTCTGGTTTAGTTACCAGACCTGAACCAGACTAGTTTAGTTACCAGACCTGAATCAGAACAGACTGGTTTAGTTACCAGACCTGAACCAGACCTGAACCAGACTGGTTTAGTTACCAGACCTGAATCAGAACAGACTGGTTTAGTTACCAGTCCTGAACCAGACCTGGACCACTCGTGAACACGTGAAAATGGCGTCCAGTTCCTGCTGTCTGTTGTCCCATAATCCTTTGTGGTGGAGGAACATAATCGTTTCAGACTTTGTGCTCATCACAATATTTTGAGATTGTGTTGATTAATTGATTCGTTAAGGTAGTTTAGTTCTGTTAGTTAGTTAGTTTAGTTCAGTTAGTCAGTTAGTTTAGTTATGTTAGTTAGTTAGTTAGTTAGTTAGTTAGTTAGTTAGTTTAGTTCTGTTAGTTAGTTAGTTAGTTTAGTTCAGTTAGTCAGTTAGTTTAGTTATGTTAGTTAGTTTAGTTCAGTTAGTCAGTTAGTTTAGTTATGTTAGTTAGTTAGTTTAGTTCTGTTAGTTAGTTAGTTAGTTAGTTTAGTTCAGTTAGTCAGTTAGTTTAGTTCTGTTAGTTAGTTAGTTAGTTAGTTAGTTAGTTAGTTAGTTTAGTTCAGTTAGTCAGTTAGTTTAGTTATGTTAGTTAGTTAGTTAGTTAGTTAGTTAGTTAGTTCTGTCTCCTTACTGTTGTTACTGTATGTGAAACCATATACATTTCCTGACTCGGTCTGGAAATGTATATGTTATCTCTATCGCTGTTTGTGCCCCCCGGCCCAATAAGCATCTCATTGCGTGGCTCTAATTGAAGCAGACAGCGACAGCTCCTGTAATTACAGAGATAATCTGCCCATCTGACTAATTATATTTCTCATTAGAGGCTGATAATACTCATTAGATTAACTTTCCAGGCGAAATGAAGAAATAATCGGACCAGGGCTCGCTGACTGGAATCTGCTGTTGGACATGCAGAACAGCCCTGCTGGGAGCCGGGGGCCTGGCGGAGCTCTGGCGGAGCTCTGGCGGAGCTCTGGCGGAGGCCCGGCGGAGGCCTGGCGGAGGCCCGATGGAGGCCTGATGGAGGCCCAGCAGAGGCCCAGCGGAGGCCCGGCGAGAACGACCTGCTGATACTGAGACTTTAACAGTGGTAACAGTGGTAGTCGCTGTCAAGGTCCTTCTGAAACAGAACGGGAACCAGCAGCCGGTCATGTAATCATCGGTATTGATCAATGACCCTATCAGACATATTATGGTCTGGATGTGATATGGGGCAGGAAAAATCTGAACTATTGCACCTTTCATGTTGTAGAACCAATCAGGCATAAAGACGGAGGTGAGGAAAGATGGAGGGAGGGAGGGAGGGAGACCGGTAATCCCTGGGGAAATTGATCTGAACAGAGCGTTATGGATTATAGATTATGTGTTTGTGTGTTGGTAGCATGTTGCTGCTGTCAGAAGGAGTTCTGGTGAAACCTGGTAGAACTTAAACCAGCAGCAAGACGCAGCAAGATGTGTCCTACATGAATAAACCAGAAGAGGGAAGCTTCTGAAAGTCATGTGTGAATAGAAGTTGAAGATCAGCATGATCTGAACTCTCTCTAATATCTACTGAGCACATCTGGAAGAGTTCCCATTGTGTTTAACCGTTAAACAGGTGGACGTCTCATTTGGACTGAAGTCCTTCAGCTCTGTGCTGCACATTTCTTCAGTTGGGTTCATCTGGAGAAACAAGCCTCCTTCAGAGACGCTGATAGGCTGTCAGAGTATCGAAGTCCCGCTGCCCCGAGTGCCAAATCTCACATAACCACGCAAACGCATCTGCACTACCGCTGATGCTTCACAGCTGAAACCTGAAGGATTGAAGATCTGGTCTTTGTATCGAGTACAAGCCACTTATTTACCCCTGCAAAACGCTCGCTGATCAATTTATAATTGCTGGTATTCAATCACAGGAGCTTGGCTGCGCAGCACAATTTCCCCTCCCCTAAGGGGCCGAGTCCTCATGTACCGCTTCATCCTGCCCAGCCCTGCCCTCCTCTTCGGCCCGGGGGCCTTGAAGCCTGCGCTGACGGACTGTGATTGATGCTGCTGGTGTGGTCGAAGCCCGAGGTGGGATGGGAGGTGGAAACAAGGAAGTCCAAACGTTACTACCAACCCTTCTGATTCTGAAATGTGATTTGTATTCATTCACAACCTTATGAATGCAGTTTTGCAGTTTTGCAACAAATCACAGAATCTTATTTCTTCTGATTTCTTATATAACGGAGAGCTGCTGTTTGGTTTAGCTGATATGAGACGCGTCTATCTCAGCCGCCAGTCAACCGGCAGTGGTCTTGGTCAACTTCATTTGTTCAGAGATTTCGGGATATCCGGCTTCTCCACTCATTCGGTCGGTCCTGAATGCACCAGGCAAGACAAATGGCTGAAATAAATGGATTCACATTTTGAAATGTAAGAAAAATGCAAGAGGGTCAAAAGGTACAAAACTGAACATAACAGGCCGGAAATGAAAAGCAACTTCCACTATTTCGTTTTCTGTTTCAGGCTGATGACAGTGACAACAGGCCTGGTACACCGGTCCTCCTAGTCGGGGAGGGGACAGATCTCCTCTGGCCATGTGATTGGTCAGGAGCTAGCAAGGCTCATGGGTATTGTAGTAACAGGTTGAAACCTTCATAATTACAGACAGTTTAGTTTCATTGTCCAGCCGAGTAAAAGACTCAGACCACCTGATCACATCTGTTCTGTCCAGACAAGACATGGATGTGAGGCGGCGTGTTTCTCAGGGATTATTTCCATTTCCTCCTGTGGGTGTCAGGTGATTGACAGGAAGCAGAGTGGAACATCATGATATGGAAACACTCAACACAGTGAAATAACGATGAAACCAAATGAAAGCTTCACGTTCATGTGATGGATGATCTAGTCTGTGGAAGTTGAAGGATCAGGTTTGGGCAGGTTTGTCAAAATCCCAAATCTTCCGTTCCCTCCGAACCTTTTCCAGTCAAGGATGCCAAGTAGATCCCCGTCACACCGCAGACCACATTTGATCAGGATTTAGTGTGGAAGGATTTAGGGTAGGATTACATACAGGAAGTGTCTTTACTTTTAGAATAACCTCCCTTAAATATTCTCTCATGGTGTCAACGTGAACTATTCCTCATGTTACTGTTTCGAATCCACTGGATCATCTCATTCTTCCTGTCAGGTTTGGTGACGTGGTTTTAAAAGGTTCTAAAATGACGTCATATCCTGTAACGACACCGACGACCAGGCCGGACCGCCGCGGTTTAACCAAGCAGGTAAAAAAATGCAAAATGAAAAGGTCGTATTAGTTTTTCTGTCGGATGTGAAAACTTTATTGTTCAATATCTCAGCTGCCCTGGTACCTTCACACACACACACACACACACACACACACACACACACACACACACACACTCTGGCCTCATTTCTTGCAGTTTATGATGCACTTGCTCTCTCTCTTTATCATCCTGGTTTTTATCTGTTTTTGTGCCTCTTAATGGGAAACCTGTTTGCTGAACAAAACAAAACCTGATGCAACGCGACAAAAAAACAAAACCCTGAAGCTCCTGATTCTGTATCTACAGGCCAGAGGACTGAAAACACTGCTGCTCTTCAGCACTGCTGATGAAGTGACAGCGATAAGAGATCCAGAGATCCCAGAGATGCTTAACTGCCTCAACCTGCAGGCTGACTCACCGCTGAATCTACAGGATGGCATCATTATGGGATGTGCAGCCAACCAGAGGACGGTCTGAGTAACGAGTCGCTGGTCAGAATGGGTAGGGTTAGGGTTAGATTCAAAAGATTAGATTCTAACCCTAACCCTGGATTCAAAAGAGTCCGTCTTAATACTAGTCAGTCTTTAAGGGTGCTTTCACACCTACCTTGTTTGGTCCGGACCTTCGGACTTTTCAGTTTGGTCCGAACCAAAATGGCAGGTGTGAAAGGTGCCTTGGACCATGGTCCGGACTAAAGGACCAGAATTTGGTCCGACCAAAAGAGGTGGTCTCGGTCCAGATCAAACTGAACCATGGTTCAATTCGTTTGCAGTGTGAAAACACTTTTTTGGATGGTTCGAACTTTCGGACCAATTACAGGAAGTTGAGGCAGGCTATCATCAATACAAAACAATAGAAGAAGAAAAAGAACGCCTTCATCTCCTTACCTGTCGGCGACAATATCATTTTTGCACGACAAGGACGTTCATCTGGCGGATTCGAACTAGTCTCGAGAACTGAAGTTGGTGCTGCTAGTAGTATTGCCATAATAATAATACTATAGTGGAAACAAAATTAATCTGTTCATTCATTTCATTCAAAGGGAAAAGGCTACCCGCCGAATTGACAACACGTCGACGTCAGACGCACGCCCGTCTAGAAACCAATCAATGTCAAGCCCACGTAGGTGATGACGACAGGGTGTAGGTATGTCATCCAAAGGTCTTTAGTGCTCTCGTAAAATTGCAATGTGAAACCAAGACTAACCGGATCAAATGTATACAATGTAACAAAAACATGAACCTTGGTCCGAACTTTCAGGTGTGAAAACGTCGGATCATTTCACTTGGTTTCCTTAAAATAAGAGACAACTAGGAACAGGTTTGTCAGATGAATCAAGAAGATTCTTTAAACAAGTTGATTTGCAAGTGAAATTACTTCACATCATTGGAAGATTTTCCACTTGTTAAGGGAAATTAAGATTACGACTAAATTAAATGACTTGATGGATATTTTCCTGGTGCACCCTGATCACAGCTGATCACTTTGATCAGTGGATTACTGCTCTCTGTCTCAAGTCCTTGAAAAGTGTTTTTTGGTACAGTCAAAATGTTTATTTGAAAGGGAAAAAACTGCAATTAAAATGGTTATAGAAGTTATTCTCTACTCTGAAGAGAGATGGAAGCTTTTAATTTGAAACTCCTGATTTTATCCCTGCAGGCCGATCCCATTACATCTCAGCTGTTGATGTTTCAAGCCTTTTGGTTTGAGCCTGATTGGGGTCAGGACAGGACAAGGTTTGTTGGTTGTCATGTGATGTAATAGTTACATCATACATGTTCGGGGCGCCCTGTCAGCTCTCCTCCACTCTTCTTTTGGAGATGAATTTTCAGAGCGGTGCTTCATTACTTCCTAATCCTCACAAAATGAGTTGTTTTGGACACAAGGTGTTACAGACTTAATCCCCCCCCCCCCCCCCCCCCCATCACCTTAATCCGCACCTACCCTTATCCATCCCTAAATAACATCCCTTATCTTAACCTGGACACTTGTAACGTTCTCCTTGTGACGCGCTTCTTCCCACAATGCACCAAATAATGTGGCCGCACTCGGAAGACGTGGAGGCTGTTGGTTTATTGGAGAGCGAGAGTAAAGGACCCCTCCCCCACCCCCATCCCCGTTATACAGCCCTGAGGATCAAGTCTAATTCAGCAGAGATTCACATTAAGCCCTGTCACTCAACACCGGCTGCCCTTGAAGGAGAGGAATGGTGATGAGAGCACCGGGCTCTCAGAGGACCAGGATGAGGCCTCGTCTTCCAACATAGCCCCCCAACACACACACACGCACACACACACACACACACACACACACACACACACACACACACACACACACACACACACACACACACACACCAAAGCCTCCCCCTATCCTCCTTCCACAACACACTAATTATGCCAACGATGGTAAAAGGGTACACACTGTTAGACACTAAGGATGCCACTTCCAGTCTCTCAAAACTTGCTGCACATCTTTGACCTTTCTGGTGGTTTTCTTGTGCTGCAAAGTGATTTTCTTTTTTTACGTTTTCAGAATTCCTTATCTTTAAAACAGGAAAGTGAAAGTGCAGAGAATTTCCTTTCAATCCTTTCTTGACGTTGTAACTCAAAACACAAGAAAATCTTAAGCAATCCAGTACATTAATACTTTTTAATTCTTTTTCAGTAGCGTTACTGTTTTCCTCGTGTCTCTTGGTGATATCGTGGTGTTAAATTCTCTCCATCTGTATATTATTTGTCTCAGTGGACTGATGGAGACTGATCAGTCACTACTCTCTCTATCTTTCAGCTGCATGGAAACACCAACCTGACCTCTGATTGGTTAACTTCATACCCAATTATCTACACACTTGATTCTACTTACCTACTCGATTTAACTGACGCAGGAGGATATTCCCTTATCTCTGCACTTGCATTATTCCCTTTAAACTATTTTCATTTTACTACATGCACAATTTCCTTTAAAAACATGAATCAATATAGATCCTTTATTTCAGTTAAGAAAAGGTTCATTTTGGTACAGCAAAGCGACTGACCAGAGAATATTTTTCAGCCCTCTCGGGTGATCCAATTCCAGGACAGAGGATTGCATTTCTTTAGAAGTCATAACTCAAAACACAAAAGACTAAAGAAAATGTTGGAAAACTTGAGAGAACGTCTAATTCTACAATCTACAAGTCAGTTTTAGTGGAATCCTCCTTTACTTCAGAATGTAACCCCTGAATGTACCGAAGAATAAAAGAAAAAACTCCAAGACGCTTTCTCTTGGAAAAACTCTTTTACTTTACTGGCTCAAGAAAAGAAGGAACCAAGTTATACAGGCCTTCCTTAACCTTAACTTTAATATTCCCTTAACCCTAAGGTTCCCCTTAACCTTAATGTTCCCCTTAACCTTAATGTTCCCCTTAACCATAATATTCTGTATTGTTTCTTCATTGCGTTTGCGCTTTTTTCTATCTAACTTGTTGCAAAACCAAATTTCCCATCAGGGAGAATAAAGTCCTGAACAAACACCCAGCAGTGCAACAGCAAACCGAACCAAACCAAACCACTGCTGACATTTAGAGATCGCTGTGCTTCGCCAACAGCATCACCGGCTCTGCACCGGGTCGCTGGGGAGAAGAAGAAGAAGTCTATTCCAGGGGCGTCTGCTGCATAACTGTGTGTAATGGAGATGGTGTTTATTTACGAGCTGGACTTCACCCAGAGAGGCAGCTCAGGACTGACGGTTCACACATCAATATCATATGAACACACACACATTTTACATCATGATATTTAGAATCATAGGAGTAGCAGTAACACCATTGGTTGAGTTCAACCTCAGGGTTGGGGATTCGATTCCCACTGGGGCCACGTATGGAAGAGCGAATGCACTCATGGTCCTGGGAGGAGCTTCTGATAATAATAATATATATAATATAATATAAATATAATATAATATACTAACAGGGGCCATGTGTGGATGCTCTTATCCAAAGCGCCTCACAGAATGAGTTTATACATTTTTATGGTGGTTAAAGTAGGAATCAATACTAATAGTGCTGTTATTGAAATAATACAACCAGATGTTATATTATTATTATTATTATTATTATTATTATATTATAGTAGGCTTAGAGGTTTGTGGCTCTGTAGGATGAAGTAACGTGTCTAATATTGCCAGTTACCTTCTGACGCTTCCTGCCCACAGCCAATGCTGCCACCTTGTGGTCAGGAAGCACAACTGCTGTTTCTGTTCAGCTGCAGCAGCTTCATGTCTGAAGGTTTACGCAGGACTCGCATGTAGTACTGCTCGGCCTTTACGCGTTGCTGACGTGACGCAGCCTGTGTAGACTTTGCTTTAGACTGAAGCAGAGCAATGCTACTTACCGTTCTGTACCCTACTGGTCCCACTGTGTACCCTACTGGTCCCAGAGTCTAGGTACCCCTATCTAGTAGGGTAGGACCTTCTGCCTCCAACAGCAAGGTCCCTTCTGCTCACCACTGTTGTAAAGATGTTACTGGAGCATCTTGAACCAGTCTGCCCATCCTCCTCTGACCTCTGTCATCATCAAGGTGTTTCTGTTCCTCCACCATAGAGACTGTAGTGGTGAAAACCCCAGGAGGGTTCAGCTGGTTCTGAGATGCTGAACCAACAATCACACCACGGTCAAAGTCTCTTAGATCAGCATCTTGACGTTCTGATGTTTGGTCCAACAAGAAACTAAACCACTTCACCATGTCTGCAGGGTTTATACTGTATATTGAGCTGCAGCCACATGATTGGCTGAGCAGGAGTACCTAATAAAGTGGCCGGTGAGTGTATTTCTGGTTTGGGTTTCTGTTCAGGTTGGAAGGAAACTCGTCCTCTCTGCCAGCAGACCTGCAAAATGAGCCAGAACACAATCTGTTGGCGCTCCAGCAGCTCCTCTCCTCTCCTGTGATTTAAAGTGTATTCTTACAGTGAAACCAGATGACGGATTGAACTGAGCAGCAGGCGGGGGTTCAGTGCCTTGCTCAAGGACACAAACGGGCTGATGGGATTAAACCTGTGACTTCTAGGTGTCTGTCGGTCTCTTCAAACAGCTGTAGCACCCCCCCACCGGCAGTGTGTATGTGTGTATGTGTGGGTGTTGTAGTAATCCTCAGAGAGATCTGTACACTGGGATTTACATTTTGAGCTTTACGATCAGTGAGTTCACCAGAACGGCTTCAGTGGGGATTGAACCTGAAACCTTTTGGTTACAGGACGGTCTGCCTCACACACACAGCGAGCCGTGGTGCTGCTGACAAGCCGTAGAGGGTTATTAGCAGTCTGAAGCTGTGATGGGGCCGATGCAGGCAGAGTGATCTTCACAGCTGGTTGGTTCCTGCTGGGCCTCCGTCCTGCGGCTCCTCCAAACCAAACCAAGATGAGAAGCTCCACGTTTGAGGAGAAACAACCAAGTGGCGACTGATGGCACCACATGAAAACAGGGTTTGGGGCTTTGTGAATGATAGAAGGAAACTGAGCTCTAGATATTAAAGATTTAGATTGGTAATGGTTTGTAGTTTGTGTTAAGACCTGTTAGGCTTGATGATGTCATGATTGTTATGGGTTTCCTGTGGAAGTAACTGATATATAACAATATATAAGCATGTTCTGAGCATGGGTGGCCCCCGGGGGAATCGAACCCCTGACCCTGGCAGTGTTAGTGCCTTGATCCATCAGCATTCCTTCACCTTTTTGCTAATCAAATTCAGGACATTTGTGGGAAGTGACTCAACAAGCAGCCGAGCTGAAACATTCAACATTTCACTGGTTGGAGAGAAATTGAAACAGGTTTTTGATGCACATGTTCCATAACTTCGAGGTTTTCCTGTAGGAAGCGTCTATCCTTGCAGCTTTCCAGACCACAACTGACCAAATAAACCCTTCTGTGTTCCAACCTTTCCTTTCTCTGCTCATGATGTTGTGTTTTAGGACGGCAGCACAGTGCCACCGTGTGGCTGGGCTCCGGTACTGCAGCTCTCTCCAGTCAACAAATAAATCCAAGATACAATAAATCAGTGATTCAATAACATGTTTTTATTTTTCAGTGTTTTAATATAAAAACCGCACTGGACTCGGCCAGTATCCGCTCCCGTTGGCTATACTGTGGTTTTCCCAGAGAATCTAGTACCAAGTCTATTTACAACATCCAGAAGGGGAAAAGAAGAGGAACCTACCGTTGCTACCCCAGAATCTCCTAACAAAATAAAAGTCACAGCTCTATCACCTCACCTGTCTGATTTAATGCCATTAAAACAAAAACTGATTCACAAAGCAGAGGGGCCTCTACGCCTGGCTCCTACTGTGCCCATAGTATTTTCTTACAATACTCTATAAAGTAATGCATATATATTTCTCTTTTACAATAAATTAGTACAGGCACATTCTCCTACAGCTGACTCGGTAGTATCGGTCCCTCTAACACGGGCCAAAGAAATCATTCTGTGACGAGACGTTTTACAGGTTATCTAAACTGATCACACCAAACAAAAAGGCAAACAGGAAAACAAAACCCAACTAGAAAAAAAATGAATGGGAAACGTGGGAGAACTTTTTGGTTTCGGTGTGAATGATGCACTTTAGGCAATTTAAACATCGAGAGCTCTAAAAGTATACAATTATATAGATTTTATATAAATATGTACAAACCAAAATAAAGTCCAGTAAAAACATTCAGGTAAAAAAAAAAAGACACACACACACACAAAACATGTTAATGCCAAAGAGAGGAAGCTTGAGAACTCAATAACTTACAAAACCGTAAAAAAAGAACTGAAATAAAAACAAATCCATGTTCAGTACAGTATGCATGTTTCATATCCACTGGAAGTCGTCCTCAGGAGCCGACTAGCAGGGTAATAGATAGCACCAGCAGAAAACCAGGCACGTTGAGTGCCAACATGATTCGTCCTCCATCATAGAAATATCTGGAAAGAGAACACGTAGTACCAAGGACTAACAGAGGAACTGAATAAATTAGTGTCAGGCCTTGTACAGGTTATTTACAGGGTAAAAGTACAAGGCTGCTGCTGTCAGGGGGGGTGGGGGGGTGATGGCAGTGGGAGTTGCAGCAGTCTTGCAGCACATTGAAGGAGGTCAGAGGTCAACCTCTGGCACATTCATCAGGTAAGACCCGTGATTCTCTTCTCCAGTTGGTACTCGTGTGGTTTGTGGTTGTTGCTGAAAGAGTTGCTTGAGTTACAGTTGCATAGCTTTTTGACAAAACTTAGATGACCTGTTGCAAGCTGGGGGGGGGCTGAAAGACGTTGAGTGGACCCGGTTTGCAGGAAATGGTAAACATGACAACAGTGTCCGTGCATGTGTTGTGCGTACAAGGCAGAAATACTCAGTTACTGTCGTGTGGTATCAAGTAAACAACACGAGCTGAAGAAGAAGGAGGGGGAGGAGCTAAGTTTCAGTCCATGATGCTGGCGCTGCCGCTGGGCTGGTCCCTGACCTGGTTCAGGTGGCTCATTGCTCGGCTGAAGGCGGTCTGCACAGCTTTACGGACGCCGGAGGAACGTCCCTCCATTAGCTTGATTTTGTCGACCGTCTTGTGGATCCCAAAGGGAACCATCTTGGACCTAGGAAGCCATTGCCTGCAGAGAGAAACGTTCAGGATTAGGATGCGATGATGCAGGTCAAAGTGAAACCAAACTGTGAAACCAAAACTCATGGGAAACCATTTAGATTATTAGTCATTTTAAATCACGTACAAAGTATTGATGTTGATGAGGATGAATCGTCTATATTGTCTGAAATATAGAGTAATGAAAATCAGGTTTTGTTTTCTGACAAAAAATATACAACATTATGAAATGAAACCGAGTTCACATCACTAGCATCCACAGCTAATGGATTAGAGGTGACTGGTGCTGCTGAGAGGCTGTCTGTGTGTTGGTGCCTCAGAGAAACAATGATGAGGATGTGGTTGTTGTGCTGTAATATGGTAGGCTACAATCACAGACACATGGTGTTGGTTGTTAAAACGTACAGACACCATGCTACTGTGGGTAGCACATTGTGTATTTGGACAGTGAGTACCAGCCCGTCGCTCTGTGGCGCCCCCTACAGCCGAGTCTCCATCATTGAGACCAGTGGTTCCCAAGCCAGTCCTCCGGTCCCTTTTGTCCTGCAGGTTTTAGCTCCAGCTCTACTGAACCAACTAAGGCATCATGAAAATGTGAAGTCTCTGATTGGTTGAGGTGTGTCTGAGTAGAGCTGGAGCTACAAACTGCAGGACAAGGGAAGTTGAGGACTGGATTGAGAACCACTGATTTAGACGAAGGAGTAAAACCTCATACTGCTCTACCAATATGGCAGCAGCCTACTCTCCTCATCGGCATCGGATTGCTAACACCAATGACGTTGCAGCAATAGGTGGGAGGTGTAGCGACGCCAACCGACAAGTAAACGAGCCGACTGACTGACTGTCTTTTCTCTAGTTGTAGAAAGTGAACAGACGTCCTTGTTCTGATTGGTTTGCACTGTGAAGGCGTCGCTGTGCATGGCGGCTTCGCTAAGACCAACACTGAACCTGAGATGATAGATGGAGACTTCCTCACCAGCTGCGCTTGCTGTCGAAGAAGTGGACGAGGAAGAGTTTCTCGGCGGACTTGTACTGCATCTGCTCTCCGACCCTGAGGACGTCCTGCGGGGGCTGTGGCAGGGACACCCCGTTGTGCTGACACCCCGTCCTCGGCGTTTTGGGGTCCATGATCTGTGGGGGATAAAAGCCAGAGGGGGCGGGGTTGAGTCAGGCGGCCTCGCCCGGATGAAACAGGGAGCGTCCTAGTGACGGTGCTGCCAAAAGCTTGCACCAGTCAGACAGAAACATGCATGCAAGCCGGAGTCCCGCCGGAAAGCTCTAAGCCATCCGGGCGACTCTCCATACAAGCAGTCCACGACTCGCTAGCTTAACGTCCTGCATGGGCGTGAGCACAAAACACAAGCTACACCACTTACGATGAGAGAAATGTAATGATCATGACACAGAGATGGCCAGGGGTGTCAGGAGACACATACACACTCACTCACCAAGGCAGGGTAGGAGGGATATCCACTACATTTTGCCCAAACTAGTTTAAGAGGTTCCAGAACAAATGTTGAGGCACTAGTGGGCATCCATACATTTCCGCTGCCAACTTCTATGGGATCAGGAATAACGACAAGTAAGTTATGGGGGGTTCACTGCAACAGACAGAGAGTACAACTAGTCTAAAAATAAGAGCCATGCGTTCAGGACAGGGGATGACAACACTCACACAACACACAGGTCCAATATAACATCCTGAAACATTATGCTCACACATTGAACACCAGATGGGTCAGTATCTGCTTAATGTGATTAGTAGCTGCTCCACTGTTAGTAACAGGTAAGGAAAGATGACCAGCTGATGAACTATGAATAGGACCTAAGTAGACCTGCATGATCACGGCTCAGATGACCGTTTTGCTGGATCTTTTGATCATCAGTGGGAAACTAAAGCTTTTTGCATTTTATATCAACATCTTGGCCATTTTCAGTGACAACAGGCTGAATTCAAAACTAAAATACTGCTGAATTTATACAATTGTGGCATGTGATTATAGACGATTGTACAGCACTAGAAATAGGCCGATCTAGACATCGTGGCAGGCAGACAGTTGTTGCCACCAGGCTTGTAATTCAAGGAGATTTGGGTAAATGGAGTCAAAAAAGGGTCCATAACTGAAACCTTAACAAAACCCATGAAGCCACAGAGAAATGCACCAGTACTCCAATGAGGCTGAGGAAACCCAGATAGACACGACTTGGACGAAAAGGTCTAATCTCAGAAAGGTTGTTGTCAGGGTGGTTGTCTATAATGTCGCTTAGCTAAGTGTAGAATATAATTTCCTACTGTTCAGAGGTGGGAATAAACATTAGGGAAACCCAATCGGCATCATTCTCTGTATACATTCTAACATGACAGGGCAAAGGTGAAGACGCAGTTTCTAACATTTGTTTAGGCATCTGCTGTCTCCAACGGTCAGTGAACTAGCAGAAACATGATGACCAGATGTGCTTTATACAACCTGGCTACACATCGGGGACCATGATCAGCTCGGCCCTTCTCACAGAGGTGGAAGCTTCACGCTGTTCTGGTGGTAGACTAGAAAAAACTACCAGCCGCAATGTTTAGCAGCTTTTGTCTGGTGACGGATGGAAATGTCCCACCCTGCATGCATCATACAATAGCACGAGGGCTAGGTCTATAAGGTATTTAACCACTTCTCTGGGTTCCTCAGGACTCCCTGGAGGACCCCAGTTTGAGAACCAGTGATGTAGGCTATATTAGTGCAGCAGCCTTAACATGCCATACAGGTAGTGGAAAGGTAATGTAAGTTATAAAGCGAATAAGCACATTCAGTATTTCTATATAGCTTCTTGTTTAACGAGTTGGAGCTGAAGTATTCCTAGTGTAGTTAACCTTGAAGCTCTAGAGAAGACCTGACCAGTCAAAACAGACAGCTAACATGCCATTTCATTGGTGGTGATAATGCACATTTATTTGGAGTCTATTTTAAGGTTGTGTGTCACTGAACTTCAAAACCACTAAACCCCTCACCTGATGCAATCGTGGCTGCTTTGGTGAACTCCCCATTCTCAATACAGGTGATTAGAGCACTTTTATCATCCACAGTGCTCCGCCGAGCCACAGCCGGCCTCCCTTTGCCACTTTTTGGCACGATGACGGTGCTGAAAGAGATGAGGAGAAAGCTTCTCACTTAGCCTACATGATCTAGTAGAAGCCTGTGGTCGTACTGGGCAGTTCTCAGGCGTCAGTCAGGGTAAATGTGTGAAGCAGGGCGAGGGTGAAGGAGCATGGAGGCTCAGCAAATAAATAAAGGCAAGACAAAAAAACCTTCTGACATAACCTAGCTTTGTACTGTTGACTACTTCAACTGTTGCACTGAGTTGCTCTGGATAAGAGCCTCAGCTTAATATCTACAAAGTGTAAATTGGTGCTGGGTGGTCTTCCCAACCAGCAGCGCCCCGCCCCCCCCACCCCCCCAGGTCAGAGTGTCTAAACATACCTTGTGCTGCAGAGGACACTTCCACTGGATGAGATGCTTGACTCGGACGCACAGCGACGGCGAGGCTCCAGCAGCCTGGGAGCAGTGGTGCTTTCCTCCTCCTCCACCACGAACCCGTTGGCTAATCCTGCAGCAAACAGAGGACGGTTAGAAAAGTTCACCTCGTTTCCTCATGACACAACAGAGTTGCTGCTCCGCTTGCACTGACTGGTTTGGTAGCATCAGATGGTGTTTAGTTTCTCAAGAACTGGTACTCTATGTTGTTGTTTGAATTTATGGTTACCATGTTTTATATGAAATAGATATTCTCACTAAAATAAAACCTGATTAAAATTAAGTTTGCATTATGTTTTACCAGAAGTTCCAGGTGACATTAGAAGATAATCATGTGCTCCATTCATACGGCCATGCTGTGCATCCACAATATATGTCCAACGGAAAACACTTGGTGGTTTCTGTTCCTCTCAGTGGTTATTTAAAAGGAGGAAAAAGTTTACTTGTAAAATTATTTATTTTTAAACAAGTTGATTTGATATTTTTTTGTGATGGTTTCATTTTAGAATATAAACCACGACACCTGGGCTCGTTTCAAGTCTTGGTCAGGCCGTACCTGTGCCGAGGCGTTTGATAGGGGATTCCTCTTCCTCCTCCTCCTCTTCGCCGTCCGCGCTGGTGCTACGGGTTCGCTTCCTAGGCAGGAGAAGGGTCTCCAGTCGAGGAATCACAACCGAGAGGAAGGTTTTGGTGCCCAAGGGCGGGGAAACCGGTGACGTTTCCACCATCTTGGGCGGTTTCTGTGGGCTGGCACTCTTGGACTTGCGGAAGAGCACGTTGGTCCGTCGATTGCCGGCGCTAGAGGCTTCAGTGAGCATGGAGGTGGCCACAACGCCAAGGTCACTGTCGGTGAGCAGCGGGTCTGGAATATGCCCATTGGGAGCGTCCTGGGGTGGTGAGGTAGCTATCGTGGTGTCGCTTTCGCCTTTGACATCCGTTGGAGTCTCGTCCATGCTGGGCTTTACAGGCTTCAGAGTAGGTGGTTCTGAATCGCTGGTTGAATTATCAACCTGCGGTGGCGAGATTAGAGGCTCTAGCTTTGGCGGAGGTAAAGACTTCTCCTCTGCAAAATACAACATAAAAAGGAACAGGTAATATTAGCAGGATTGACTATGTGACCCAACGCAACCCAAAGTCAATGACGCGTGTATGTTTGCATGTGTACAAGGAAACATTAACACATTTCAGTGAGGAGTTTGATGTGATCTACACAGCAACTGGTCAGAGACTCGAAATAGACTGATACCTAGCCACCCAGTAACCCACCCATTACCATTCATTCATTCATTGCCCTGCGCTTTAGACACTTTAGCCACTCTCATTCCCCTTTCACATTCATTCACCCATTACCATCCTTAACTCTGTATACATGTACCATCCATTCATTCTGCTATTTATAAGTAGGTTTTTTTGTATTTAGTTTTTTAGGCCTTTGTTTTTTGTATTTAGGGTTCAAACCCCGAAGGGGTAGAACCCTATTGTTTTTCACCTCGGTTTATTATTCTTTGTAGTCTTATGCTGCGTCGCAAATTCCCGTGAGCTGGAATAAGCTAAAATAATGAAACTTAAAAAATTAAAATCAACCACTAGGGGGCGCTACAAATGCCAAAAAATGGGCGTGGTATAACACAAATCAGACTATAAATCAGAAATTGTTTGTCCAATCAATATAAAACTTGCAGGATGTTTGATAACAATGTTGAACCACGTGTGTAAAATTATTTTGAAATCGCTCATTAGGGGGCGCCACCAGTTCCAAACATGTACATGGGCCTGGCGCAAATTTGGCCTTAAATCAATGACAGTTTGTCCAAACATCACCACACTTGGTAGATATTTATGTTGAACTAAGTTTGTAAAATTACCTTAAAAATGGCCAATAGGGGGCGCCACAAGTCTTTTCCATATGGGCTTAGAGTATAGTTTTTTTCTGGGGCTTTTATGTTTAAATTGAACTTTGTTGTTCGAGAATGGAAGCCTCTGTCCTAGTGGCCTTGCTTACTTAAACATACAGTTAACTGCATATATTTTTTGTGGAATTTATCTTCTTCTGTCACTCTGCATGCAGTTTGCAGTAACAAAATGGTTTGAACCCGCGAATCGCCGCTTGCGGCTATATTTTGTACCTTGCCTTTGTATTTTGTACATTCTTGTGATACTGAATGTACCAGAATTCCCCCCCGGGGATCAATAAAGTATCTAAAGTTAAGTAAGGCCATGTTCACACTAAGGCGCTGTAAATATGTCACCAATTTGTAAAATTCCCTGATATTTCCCGACTTCCCCGGAGAGTTAATCAAATTCCCTGTCTTTCCCCGTCTGGACTATACCTCTCTAAACTCCTGGGAATATTGTGACCACTGCGTAATGAGGCCAAACTCCTACCCTCTTCCGGCATGCTGGGTCCGGTTGGGGGTTCAGGTAGTGGTTTCTCCTCTGGTTCCATGCGAGGCGAGCTGGGTTCTGGGGGAGGTGGGAGGGGCTTCTTCAGGCTCATCTCGCCGCGAACCTCCATGATGGTCTTTTTGAGCAGCTTGAGTCTCTTGCTGCGGGACGGGCTGTGCTTCATGCCCGTGCTGAGGTCCAGCTTCTCCAGCAGCTCCCTCAGCTGCTGCTCCAGGGGCATCTGCTGCCGGTAGGCTGGGTTCAGCAGCCGGTCCACTGCAACAGATAGTTGGGTGTGGTTAAAAATCCAAAATGAGATATCCACTATTTGTTGTTCAGGTAATTATTTTCCCCTAAAATGTACATATAGCATTTTGGAAATGAACTTATATGTGCAGTTGCACTTGCAGTTGTAACTACAGTCAGACCACTGAAGGAAACAAACTGACACCATTATTTCCTTTAAAAAAAGCTTCACGGTCTTGTAACACTGAACTGGATTGCATAGTGAACTGCCTCTAATCAGTTGAGTTCAGTGGGAGAGAACCGAATCATGTGACCATGGTGTGAATACCAGTTTTATGTATGACACTTTCAGTTGTCAGATTACCTACATGGTGGTAAATTAACACCAGCCATCAAATTCTGACTGACTCTAGCAGCCACTAGGAGGTCATCTTCTATTCTAAACATCACGTACCAGATGTTTCCCGTCATGCCGATAGCACTGTGGCTGGGGTTGCTGTGGTCTTACCGTCCTCCCAAGAGAAAGGTGGAAGCACTTCCAGCTTCGGTACTTCAGGGAGGTGCGTCCCACCAGGGAAGTCAAAGCCGATTCGCTCAGCGTCCCGCCGGGCCTTTCTAAGGATGACGCCTCCATGGTCCTGCATCCGCAAGGCTGCCCTGTAGAAGAACGTGTCCTTGGCATTGTACTTCATACAGTTGGCGATGATGAGGTTGAAGTCGGCCTCAAACTCCTCCAGGTTTCTGTAACCATGAGCATCAATGCGCTTCCTCATGGTGGAGAAGTCCATGGGGTTCTTGATGTGATCTACATAGTCGGGAACCTGGGGACAACAGAAAACAGGTTCTGGGTTCTGCTCATGACACTGAAGTTCAAGTTCCTCTGAAGAAAGAAAGAGATGGGTCAGGAACGACAACCTATAAGGTTGTAAAGGTTTCCTTCACATCACCCAGTGAAAAATTCCAAACTTGTCCACACCTTAATTTATTAACTTTGGTTCAGTTTGTGTTCAGTTGGTGTTCAATATGATGCAGCGGATAGTGGCAAGGCAGTATGGTTCTCAACTAGATTGATTTTTAACATACTTTCCTTTTGTTAAATTTCCAGTCTTTGCAAGACCTGGAAACTGTTACATTAGTTTCCACTACCTTTTCTACAATTTCCTGCCTAGGAACCTGTTTAAAGACACGTTCACAGGTTAATCTCATGTGCAAGGGAAACAGATTCCACAATGTTTTAGGAGGGGCGATAAAAAAGTAAAAAGTAGAGCTGAAATGTGATTGAAGAAAAACTATTTGGGGGGTTTGAGTGCAAATTACTGTGACATTTGAGATATATCTGGTTGTGTTAAGTTTTTTTTTCATATGGTCTATAGAACAGTAACTCTTAACCATGTGCAATTGAGGCCCAATGGTCCGCAGGTTTTCATTACAACCAAACACTACAGCAGCTGATTTCACTGATTAGTTCCTCCTCTCTGGCTGAAGGTGGGTTAATCAGTGAATGAGCTGCTGTCATCTTGGGTGGAATGAAACCTTCAGACTCTTAGGCCACCATGGTTGAGAACTGCTGCCATGGAGCAACTGATTTGGAAAAAAACATTCACGGTCATTTGTAATAAACTCCACCTAGGTATTAACATCAAGCTACTAAATGCTGATGGTAGCCACTATTGCTGTTCACTCGCTGACCTGCACACTGTTGTCTCTGGCATGTTGTTGTTGTTGTCGATGTCTTGATGCATGATTGCTGCCCTTTGTGTGTTTGTTGTTTTGTTCACATGAATGGGTTGAACTGTGAAACGAATTGCCCTTCTGGGATTAATAAAGTACTCTGAATCTGAATCTGAATCTGAATCTGAATTACCACATCTTCTGCTATGATCAATCACCACCAAATAGTCTGCTTCTATCAATCCTCCTACACATTGCTGACCTCCTTGATGCTGACGGGCTGAGCAAAGATTCGGTAGGAGTCCTTCTCCTGCAGCTGGCTCAGGACCGCTCTCAGCAGGATGTTGAAGGGCGTGAGCTGGACCTCCAGTACAGACTGCTGAAGCCTCATCTGCAGGGAAACACAGAATATGTTCAAATATGTCGACATGGAAACTTTAATACAATGCTTCAATTCATGTTAACAGAGGGGGACATTAACACCAGTCACCAGGCAAACACTGGATGTGTCTGGTTAGTGCTTCTGCTTGGCTGGTAAAATATAATCAACCATCATTTAGAGGTTCTTCTATTACAATACTCAACTTAGCTGGTAAAATAGCAGAAGTGGCTGAATTTTAGCAGGTGGGCGCAAAGGTTAAATTTCCTGCCCTACACGATTCTCGATTATACCTCCTCTCGTTTTAGCTTCTCCCTCTTCCTGATCAGCTCCAGCAGGAGGCGAGCTCGCTCCAGGTCGTGCCGTAAGCGGTGCCACTCCTTCAGCTGTTCCTTCAGTGCTTGGTTCGTCTCCAGCCGGTAGTCCTGCGAGTTGCAATTTTCACAGAGGCATTTCAGTTTGCATACATATTACAGAGTATCAAAAGACAAGTACAATTAATCAATAAACATATTACTACTGCAATATCTAAATCCAAAGAGGCAGCAGTTTCTCCTCAGAGAGAAAGGCATCCTAAACAATGTTCTCTGGGGCTTTGCAGAATCCCTAGCAAGTCACATGATGGAGAAAATCTTTAATTATATTCAAACCAAGCAAATCCATAGTATCTCATTCTTCACACAAGTGCTGAAAAACAAAATTAAAAAAAAAGCTGTGACCTGCATATTGCAATATTCAGCAAGAGAATTGCAATAAAAGAAAATCGCCATTATAGGACAGCCAGAGTTGCAGTGTAACACGACACAGATGATGAACAATTAGGTGATGAAAACAGTGATGAAATGTCAAAAAAGGAGAAAAAATACCAAATATTAGGAAAATGAGTAAAAAAAATCTGCAGATAAAAAAATCTCAAGAACCATAAAAGATCACTTAAAAAAAAGAAAAGAAATAATACTAAAATGCAGCCTTAGACGATTGTTCCACAAAGACGTATCCCCTAACATGCTATTTTCAGGAGAGTACAACAGTGGGGTGTGTGTAAGCACAGAGCTGCACAACAGAAGGGAGTCAGGTTTCCCAACAGGACTGACCGTCTGCTTTGTTTTCTTGGTTTGAGGCTGGGGGTTGGTCTGCAGCCGCCTGATCAGCGGCACGTTGTTCCTCGACTGCCTTTTCAGCACCCAGTAGCTCAGGACGCGCTCAACAAACGACCTCTTCCTCTGCACGGCCACCTGGTTGAGGATGGTGTCGAAACTGGTAGAAAGGGAGGGAGACACAGAGAATGAAGGGATGAAAGACAGAGGAAGAAAAACAAAGACAGAAACGATCATTGTTATGTACTAGCCATTTATTTTATTCAAGTGTATTTAGATGCTTTGATAATGGTACACATCTAACATTCATAACAATAAAACTGGATTGGAATTGAATTGTGAAGGCGGGAGGGGAGAAAGAGACAAGCCACTGATCGACTATCAGTGGGAGGAAAGCACGCTTGGGCTGTTGGCCTACCTTGAGGGGGTGATACTCGGCCCAGAATTGATCGGCGTCTCTGGTTCGGGCTCAGGCTCCGGCTCCACTCTTTTACTCCTCTTCTTCTGCCATCCTTTTAACCTTGCCCTCCCCCTTTTCCCCGCCCTCTTGTGGCAAGCTCCATTTTTAGGGTGAGCCTCCTCGTAAATGTTGAGTGGCCTCCTGTCGCAGCCTTCAGGTGTGTGGGCGCAGCAGTAGGCAGTCTTTTTCACAGAGAAAGTCGAAGAGCCCGACTCCGTTACCTCTTTGATCGGCTCCATCTTCATGTAGAGGCCAGCCTTTTGGGCGCAGCTGACATGGAAGGCTGTGTAACAGTTGACCTTGTGGCACTGGATGCAGGCCCCGGCGCCCTTCTCTTTACACAGGTAGCAGATGAGCTTCCAGCGGGCAGGCGGGATGTTGCTGACGCCGTCGATGGGCTCGATGAAGACCGTGTCAGAGAAACCCACCTCAGGCACCCACAGGGCGCACGCCACGTGGCCCCAGCGGTCGTCGTCTGTCTTCTTCAGAGCACCTCCCTGGTTGGGGCAGAAGACACACTCGGCGGGCCGCGACGGGCACTGGAGGCAGTGGCGACAAAGCCACTGGCCCTCAGGGATGTAGGGCACGCCGTAGCACTCCTGGTGTACTGCAATGTTGCACAAGTCACAGAAGAGGATGACGTTGCTATCGGCGCCATCTCCGTCCATGCAGATGCAGCACACCGCATCCTCGTCCACCAGAGACTGCAGGTCGCTCTGGCCCTGGGTGGCAAAGTACGACTCCTTCTCAAAGCGATCCATGAGGAACTCGAAGAGGTTGTAGGACACCTGGCTGATACCCTCGCTCTTCCTCTTCTCGTTTAGCAGCTCCAGCCAGGCGTAGTCCTCCTCGTCCATGTCGTACTCCACCTCCTCGTCCACCTCCTCAGCCGTCCTCTCGGTGTATTTAAAATACGCCAACGGCCTCTTTGGCACCACCGGTAGGTTGTACTCCACTGTGCGGAACCGGGGTTCCAAGAGCGTGCTCCCACTTCCTTGGGTGCTGGTACCATGTGAGGCCGTCAGCGCCGCGTTCTTCTTCTGCTGATTGTTTTTGAGGCGCACAGAGCGCACCAGGACTTGCTGGGGCTTCTCGTTGTTCTCCTTGTTGCTGTTACACTCCATTATCTCCTGAGCCGTCGGGTCATCATCACTGATGACATCCAGCTTGTCATAAATACTGAGCCGATGCACACGACCATCCACTTCCAGCTCCACCATGCGCTGAGCCTGGGCATAAGTCAGGGTCTCCCGGTTGGGTGAAGGCTTGATAGGTGAGGACGCCCTCTTCGGTGTTGCCATGCGGTGATGTCGAGCTTTTTTCCTCATCTCGAAGGCCAATATGACCCTGAAAAAAAAATCAGATGAATGTTGCAACAATGTAGATGATTCACCGAGCAGCAACTGAATAAAACAACCATTTAATGTTCTTTAGCTTCGGCCTGTTAAACAATAACCACACAGACTGTTTTTGGTTACATCTGACACCTGCATATGTACAGAAGTTGTATTAATGATTAACAGCCGTAACCCTCAGGGCTGCCTTGCATATAACATGATTACACAGAGATGGCATTACCCTAACTGAATCAAACTGTCAATTATCATCACTAGGCAGCAAGGTAAACATGGAGCACACTGAGTTACTGCTAACTAGCCTCTCCGTTGTAGCTGAACAACAGCACTAGCATGTTGATTTAAGTGACTACGGCACGCAGCTGGAGCACAGCGCTAATACCACGGGAAGACTATACTAGGACAGACCATACTGGGACAGAGCACACTGGGACAGAGCACACTGGGACAGAGCACACTGGGACGGGACAGACCACACTGGGACAGAGCACACTGGGACAGAGCATACTGGGACAGAGCACACTGGGACAGAGCACACTGGGACAGAGCATACTGGGACAGAGCATACTGGGACGGGACAGACCACACTGGGATAGAGCATACTGGGACGGGACAGACCACACTGGGACAGAGACCACTGGGACAGAGCATACTGGGACAGAGCATACTGGGACGGGACAGACCACACTGGGACAGAGCATACTGGGACGGGACAGAGCATACTGGGACGGGACAGACCACACTGGGACAGAGCATACTGGGACGGGACAGACCACACTGGGACAGAGACCACTGGGACAGACCCATTGCTGTATGGACAGCAACCCCACTAATAAGGGCAACATATGCTCGCACTTGGCAGAGCAGTGGCAACAAATGCAGCTAGCAGGGAGAGGGGGCGGAAACAGGGGAGATACTATCATAACATACAGAGAATGAATGAAACAAAAGTGCTGGCAGCACAACGCTTCACCAACTGAACTGAGCATCCAGCCAGCTCGGCTACCCAGACCGAGGGCGCTGCAAGTCTCTGCTGAATAACATTAGCTAGCATTAGCCGGAGCTCCGACCCATTCAGTTTCTCACCGCGGGCAGTTTAACAACGTGTGTGATCGTGAACGCTAGCTCGTGTAAACTGGATTGCACGGGTATTTAACCTAAATGAGTAAATCGGTGTACGATAGCAGACGTTAGCCTCCATAAAAAGACGATTTGAAAGCGATTTTTCCATAAAAGAGCGGCCTCTCTGGTAGCCAGCTAACACACCAGGACACTCCGTCCACAAACGGGCTAACGTTAGCCAGCTAACCCAACCAGGGGAGGAAATATGGCGACCAACAAAACAAGAAACTGCCTCGATTAGGAAAGTTTGCATTTTCTCAAAACACCCTGTGACGGCCTTCTGTTTAAAACAGATTGGGCTGTAGGGAATGGTCTAATCGTAGTCGTGGGGATAAAGAGAGACTGTACTTACCTTAGTATTTTCGTGAATTCGGCTTATAAAAACAGCAGTGCTTGCAAGCAATGGCGATGTGGCCTGCGAAGCGGCAGTTAAATCCACATTCAATCCGATCATCCAACGGTCGCCGCGTCTCAGGCTAACGTTGTAGTTTTTAATGATACCGATAAGTATCCACGGCGACGGACTAACGTCGGGTTTCAAACTCGAATCTTTTATCAGCATAGATAGTTATTTAAACGCCTGTGCAATAATACTATTTAGCACAGATCGAGCCCAGCGGCTGTCCGAGCCTAGCTTCTCTTCCCCCAACAACAATGCGGTTGTGCTACTCGCTACGTCATGACGTCATTACGTACAAACGAAAACCAGGAAGTTGCTGTCGATTAATTTCTAAAATTATTTATTAAAAACGCATCTCAGGTGATTGATGCAGAGTTTGTGGGAGTTAGTGGAATACGGTGTTTATTTGCTCTGGTATTTTAACCTAAAACGTTATAAGTTCCACTAAAGTTTGTAAAGTTGTTTGGCTGTCGCTAGGGGGCGTGGCACCGTGCACACGCACAGACCATGTGATTGACAGAGGCCCTTGAGGGGGTTCCCCAGCAAAATGAACACTATAAATTAATTAACTAGAAATTATCTCAATTAATTAGACAAGAATATGAGTCAACTAATGTTTGAACTTGAATTAACTTAATGTCTCGACTGGCTGTGAAGGTTTGGCATGGTTTTCAGTATGATGTCCAGAAGGCCATATCGCTCTATAGCTGAAGATCATTCTTCAAAACATCAAATATCACAATAGATGAAATGACAATGGGTTCACATTCTCGTAAAGTTATAGCCACACAAGAGTGAACAATATTTTGCTATACTTCCGGTCAATGATCAGATTAATTTCCCATACTTTTACATAACCCTTACCCAGCAACGATGGTGACAGATACACAGCTTTCTAGCTTTTGTGCTTTAAGTGCATGATGATGACTTCAATACCTTCTACTGGAAATATAGGACACGTTTCTACTCTTAGGGTTATTCTCTATGCCATAGATGCTGTTCCATCTCCAAGAAATGTTCTTATTTTAAAAATATTCAACCTTTATTTTTAGTTCCAGTGATCAAGGATCTCTTTTACAAGCTGACCAAGAAAGAAACAGCACATTAAGTTACATAAAAAAAAACAACAATAAAACATTTCAGAAATGTAATTATGAAACCTAGTTTGTGTGTCCCGTTTCTTCAAACGTTTCCATTCACTGACGTCTGGAGACTGGAGAGACGTTTGGAGACTGGACAGACCGCTCGTGTTTGCCAGAATGAACCATCAGGCCTCGTCTCTGCTGTGGTCTGGTAGTTGTAGAGAGGCCAGGGCCTCATCCAGTGGCGGTGAGGGCCCGTCTTCTTTGGCCAACAGGTTGTTCTTGCGGAGGTGACAGGCCTGCTGATAGGGGGGGCGTATGGGCGGCTGGGTGGGGGGCGTATACTGGTACTCCTTGCTGGCATCCAGCTGAGGAAAAACATCAGTGTCAGGAAAATGTTTTCATTTGCACATCCTGCAGAAAGTGTAGAGGTGTTACTCTGGATCCAAGCTAGCTGCTGACAGTCAACATTTACCTGGTTGAATAAATGGCTTCAGGTTCAAACGTGCTGTTGCATCAGTAGCACCGTGGTCTAATAAGAGGTGTGTGTGTTAGTGCATGAAGTAGTTCTCCAGGACCCAAAACGGATGTTGAAATCGACTTTTAACACTTTTTACTTCACTTTCAATAAAAAGCAAGTCCTGCCTGAACACACTGGTTGACAGTCCCTCATGGATAATGATTTTAATTGGTGGTGTGTAGCGCCGTCAGTTGGCTAGAAACTGGTATGAATGATGGAGAGCAGATATTAACTTGGTTGTTGTGAGGACTGCAGCACGAAACGTGATAAAACTTTACGTGAGTCTGAACAGCAGAAAACACATGGACTCGGATATTTTCAGAACCGACTTAAACCACAAACATGGTGGTTTGGGATCTCTGGAAATACAACTCAGTCTGACCACTCAGATCAGATGTCAAGTGTTTTTTATCGTTTCTCCCCACACGACTCGTAATTGACGTCACACGTTGTGACAAGAAGAGCAGAGGCCAACAGACATGGAGACCAGCGAGGGAACATCGGCGCCTGGACAGGAAATGGTCATACTGTCTAAACATGAAGCCGGTCTGGTCACTTGTTAATTACAGTGTGGCCTTAAAGATCTGCCTGTCTGATCATGGCCAGTCCTGCTCCCTAGTGGCCACTCAGGGTTTTCCACCGCAGGACACACCTCGCCCTGGACACGCCTGTTCCTCCACAAGTGGGCTCAGGAGTAGAAAGCTGGGGTTTAGATTGTTTCTGTTGCTTGTAAATGGTGCGATTTGCCCGGTCTATATATCCCTGCCTCTGCTGAATTATTTTTATCCCCGGTGGAGACAACATTGCCCCCCCCCCCCCCCTCACAAACAAACAAACAAGTAGTACAAACAACAATAAAATCAGAAATGGACTTTCACTGTCAGCGCTCGTGTGACAACAGAGATGACACAGCGTCTAGGCTACGTGATGATCCTGGTTCCAACGGCCTTGATCCATGCACGGCTGACAAGCAGGCATGTACTGTAGCCTATTTATTTTCATGTTGACAGCATGTTGTGCTATTGCATTTTGTGATTATTTTCTATATTGAAAGTTAATAAATAAGTGTTTTGGCACGGCGAGTGGCGCTATCCACGGTACTCAAGGGGGATTTAATTCTGGCATGTTAAATTAGAATTTAACCTTTTGTTGTGTTGTGTATGATCACATCCCCTATGTGTCCGCATGAGGACAGGACAAGGCATGAGAGTGAAAATATCACGCTACTTGATGAATTAAATTTTTTTTTAAAATGGTTTCAAATATTCCTGCAAATGCAGTGGTTAAGTTCAAGTTCCCAAATTGTTTTTTATTAAAGTTCCTAATTATTCTATAAATGTTACTTTAACAGCTGCAAGGAACAGCCTAACAGGCTTCATAGTCTATAGAGGCCTACTGTGGTTCGTGAGTTATTTTCATGAAAAAAAAACGTTTCAAAAACATCCCCCCCTCTGATTTTTTCACAAATCGCACCCTGCTTGTAACTTTGGTTGACATTTTGTTTGGCTATTTAATAACCTTTGCTTAATTCAGCTGTGTGTTATGTGGAGCAGTTGACTCACACTGACATATCAGTTGATTTCAACTCTTCAATTCAACTCCAAAATTCATGTTACCAAACAATTTGTGGAAAAAACTGGGATGCCGGTTGCTGCATGCAGGTACCTGAAGTGGATAGGTTCGGTCCGAATCAAAAGCACTGAGGTCCCCACAGGCGAGGAAGGGAACGATGATCCGATTGGGTCCCTCTAACTGGTTGAAGTCTACGTCTGAAAACACAGAGAGGTTGGGGGGGGGGGGTTGTTCAGGATCAAGCCGTCTTGACAGTAGTAACATGCAGAAGTTGTTTCTCATACTAGGAAACTTGAGTGTGTGTGTCAGATGTTGGCAGGTACCATAGGAGTGATCCAGCAGAGGGTTGGACATGTTGGGTACGTAACCTTCAGGAGGACAGAAACTCTGACAAACCACAAAGGCCTCTGCAGAGAGAGTCATTCTTTAGTCCTGGTATGTTCACATGAAGTAAAGTCAGACTTTTTTAGTTAGACTAGTTAGACTTAATAACTCCCATCGCCCATATGTCCTGCAGACATCGCACATCCATGGACTGTAGATACTGTTGAGTTCTGCACCAAAGAATTTCACTCTCTTTACTTGTGTAAATTGATGTGATGATAAAACTTGAAACTTAAATGAACCAGTCAGTCAGTGAGTCAGTGAGTCAGTCAGTGAGTGAGTGAGTGAGTCAGTCAGTCAGTCAGTCAGTCAGTCACTCAACCAGACATCATCTGGTGGTTTGGTTCGACTGTGTGGAAGATCTGCTGTTTGGTGGACGCTTCCATTCAAAGCTCCTCGCAGTACCTGGAGTGGCCCTAGTGGGAATCGAACCCCCAACCCTGACAACTCTACAGGACAACATTTTACACTCTCGAGTTTGATTAGATATTCATGATTCATGCTGCAGGAAACTCTGGAGCAGAGAGAGGGTCCGCATCTTGCCCAAGGGCACTTCAGCAGGTATCAAACCCTCAAACCCAGGCCCTCACCTACCACTAGGCAGCCAATATGGAACATAGTGAAGGTGTCTGGTAATGTCTGGGCGGGGGGCGGGGGGGGGGTGACGTAATCCATGACCTTTATCGACCTCTATCAGCGACCAGCAGGAATTACAACAACATCGATTGAGCTGATTGGTATTGATCATTAACCCAATCACCCCCAGATATACGGGACACAGCAAACACATGAAACTCTACATGGCAGCTCACCGATGCTGGAGTTCCTGCTGCTCCGAGGTTTAGCACAGGTCACGCTGCTGAAGAAGATCTTCAGCTGGGAGTACAGCAGGGTCACGTCCTTCCCCCTGAAGATCTGTAAGGACAGAGTTAACACATCCTCCATGGATCGATGGTCTTTGTCCCTGTTGCTGCCCGTTGAGCATGTGATTTCTGCTCCAACTATCTCTTAGGACCGATACTATCAGGATGTTTCTGATCTGGGTTTTTATTCCTCAAAGGGAAGTGGATCAACAAGCAGCCAAGCTGGAACATTCAACATTTCACTGGTTGGAGGAAAAGATCAGCAAGACACAAAACTATATGCACATGTTCCATAACTTTTCAGGCCTGGAAAAAAAAAAGAAACATTTCCATGATTTTTCTGTAACGTTATTGAACACATTGGACGTACCTTGGCCACAAATGTTCCTCCAGGCTTGAGAACATGTGTGGTAATGTTAAGAGCCTAGAAGGAAAAGAACGTTCATCTCATGAGTTGTAATCCATCAGTGGCTAACAGGACGTGGCTCCATGGAGCTGAAACAGAACCGATCACTTCTTCAGCGGCTCTGGTTCTGGAAGTAAACTTCACATTCATTTTCTCCAGAGACGTTTCAGAAAATCTCTATATAAAGAATTTAAAGCCATGAACCGAATCAAGGAGCTACCAGATGAATCAGGACCTTGGAACAATTCATTCAGAGAATGATTTTTTTGAAAAACGTAAAAAAGGCGAAGGTACAAAACAGTGTACCGAACGTCTTTTAAGAGGGAATGAACTACGTATCCCATAAGGCATTGCGGGTGATTTCATCGAATCCATTTTCCCTCACTTTCGACCGATTTCCGATTTACTCCATTCTCCAGTCATACTCACAGCCAGGAGGAGCTGAGCTTGGATGTACTCGTCCACATCATGGAGCCCGGTCACTATGGAAACAAAACAGGAAATGAGCCATACTATCCACCGATTCCCTGAGACTCCTCACAGCATCAGTGTTTCTCATCGCTCTCTGGACTGCATCAACTGCTCTGCTTCAGACAGGAAAGCAGTTTGACTGTATTCAATAACAAAGTGTGTAACCAGCCAGATGAAGCAACGAGCCACAAGTCTATCAGGTAACCTACCGTCTGGTGCTCCGTCACAAACCACCAGGTCCGCCGGCTGGCCCTCAAAATGCCTGATTATCTCTTGTGCTGTTGAAATCTGAAAGCAAAGGGTGACATTTTAGACCCGGGATGGCATTCATGAAATACAAGGGCGTCATGCATCTGTCCTAATGATAAAGTCTGAACCCTCCATTCTCTTTTTTCCTCCCCTCCCCAGGTCAGAGGTCAGAGGTCAGGGTCTGGAGCTGGGAGGGGTCAGTGTCTTGCTCAAGGCTCCTCCTTGAGGAGGCTTACCTTGGTGATGTCTCCCTGGATCTGAGTCACTCCTGGGAGGGGAGCCATGGCCTGGAGGTCCACCGCCACAATCTTCACCTCCTCGCTCCCCATCTCCTTCTTTTCCTCCTTTCCTCTGGTTGGGAGAATGCACAGTTTCAAATGATCACATGACTGGTGGATTCTAAAATTCATCTCACAAAAATCAGGGTGTCTACAAGTTAAATTTAGGACTTTTTCAAACCTTGTAGTGGAAACGAACTGCAGGTCTAGTTAACTACACCACATTTAAAACCCTAAGATAAGCTGAAGTACAATCCTACATGTAACTGTATCCAAGACCCTTTAAGGGCTTCATTTAGGATTTTATGACATTACTTCACCAGCCACAGTAAAGATTTACCGGCATTTGGCTTCTGGCTGTCAACCTGGCAGCTGATCCCAAGTCTGCTCAGAACAAGACTGAGCAGGAAACTAACCTGAGTTTGCGGCTGAGGACTTGGCTCCAGCTCCCCGGGGCAGCACAGAGGTCCACCGCTCTCCTCACCCCTGGGGGGAGGGGGATAGGGGGGAGAGGGGCGGGGGAGAGCGATTACTTACAGCGTCTGTTACCAGTGTCTGGATTCTGTCTGTGCACGTATGTGATCTGACACCCTAGAGAGCTAACGCCCTTTTTGCAAATCCTGTAGAAATGCTGTAAATGTAGTTTTCATGTTTTTATATTTTCTCATTTGTTATATATTCCATGTCTCTTTAGATTTTCATCTGTTTTCATCTGAATTTACTGCATATATGCAGTATATATGCAGTCACAGATGCAGTATATGCAGTAAATTAATATATTTCTCATATTTTTTAATCTAATGTGTTTTAGTGTTGAAACTGTCAGTTATGTCTATTATTTTCATCCTGGTTTTCTTTGTGTATTCTATTATCTGCTGCTGAAATGACACAGTTTCCCCCTTGAAGTTTCCTGTCATCATCTAATCTGAGTGTCCACCGGGTCTCTGCAGACCACCGGCTCCTTGCCTTTCAACAGGCTGAACTCCTCATCCAGCTGCAGCAGCTTGAAGGCGCTGCGGGCCCTCCAGCCCTCCTCCTTGGCCAGGCGGTAGTAGATGTCCCGCTTGTCTTTGGAGGAGCGCCCCATCTTCCAGTCCAGTCCTGTACTGAAGGACATAGCAATAACATCTAGTTAGATGATCATCTGACGAGCCACGAAACTCAGCATACATACAACAACATACAAAGATAAAGTGTCAGCTTCCAGATTTACGCTAAATTTAGATAAACGAATCTGTCTTTTCTAATGTCTCTGCATCAGGACCCGACACGTCCCGTTCTCTCCTGTAGGGAGACTAGGGACAAGTTGCGTTCAAACAACTGGCAATGTAAAGTTTTCTTGTTTTTCGCCAAATCTCTAAAACTGATAGAACATTATTGAAGACCTTTAAGGAATAGTCTGGATTCACTGTTTAATTCGGCATATATCGGATATACCAAGCGGCGCGTCTTTCAATAACTTTTAAACTTTTAGCATTAGTTCAACTGTTATTACCGGTCTTCTTCAACCGAAATACACCGCGGTGGACGGCGGAGCAGTAAGAACCAAATCTAAAAATTGAGATTTTATAATAGAAGTACTATTTGCCCTGCAGTGGCTCGCAGTGATCCTGAAAAGGTCTAAGAGTTGTATTTGATGAGCAAGAGAAGAAGAGAACGTCACCTATCGACTAAGGTCTGATGGGTTGGTTAGAAACATTCAGACTTACTATAAATAGCACACACTACAAATAAAACCACTAAAGCATTTAGAGCGGATTAAAAACACACATTCACTCACCGTGTAAGTGACGGCAAAGGTGATCACGTGTAGTTCCGTGTTGACGCCGGAAGGACCCCAACAGCAAGTTGTCCCCGGAGCGCCTGTTCAAAATGTCCCAAAAACATCAGCAAAACACACAGAGCGGGCTCCCAAAACACCTAAACATCAATCATCTAGTGTAAGACAAATGAATCACATGTTTCTACGTGAAGAGGACAGTGACTCTGAGACAGTGACTCAGAGAATTCGAGTTTGGCAAAACCTTGGTAACACACGTGCGTCCCTAACAAAACATCACTATAATAGTCCTGTAATAGACTTATAGAGACTTATAGACGTGTTTGTGGTACTGTTGTGAGCTTACTTATCGTACTTTATGGCGTTTATCTTCTATGGTATGGTATACAATTCTATAATATTCCGATAGGGAATTGTAGTTAGCTGTGACATTTGCACAGTATCCTTCTAAAATGTACTCTGGTTGACGGACAGGACACGAGCAGCCTCTGTAACACTCAGATGGGAGGAAATACGTCAAAATGTGTCTTGTTATAAATTATAAATTATAAATACTTGCTCGTCAAAATAAAATACTGGTGTTGAGAAAGTTGGGTACTAGCTTAGTTTATCTAATCAGTGGAACAAACCAGTGCAGGTGAAGCACTAGAGGCTTTGGGTGATTCAATAACTGGACTGTGTTTGATTTTTGGTTGAGTTTTTTTTAGGAAACTATTAATTTGATAAAACTCACAACTATAAGAAGATTTTTGTCAAACCTTCTGAAGACCACACGGAGGCGCTGTAGTCCCACAAAACAGAGATTACTATACAACTATCACAACACAAACCAGAAACTATACATCACATCCTATAGGAATATTATAGTGATACTACAAGAGATTAAAAACTACCATTAAGTACAATAAGGTCACTCTAAAGTCACTAGAGTACCACAGACACACTATAAGGCCCTATAGTAAACTTACAGGAATATTATAGGAATTATAGAGTGGAGTGGGTGACCGGGTGACCGGGTCACCAAAATTGAATCATCTGTTTTTGTTTCATCTGGTCTTTTTCATGAACTAAAGTTCTGCAGGCGTTTGGCGACGCTCCCCCTCGGTAGTCTGACCGCCTGCCGGCAGGTTTTTAGATTCCACCAGCTTTGGTCTTTATTTAGACTGAAGTTGGAGCAGAGCAGATTCCCAGTCAGCCTTTGGGTTTTATTCATTTGTTTCTTGTTTCTTGGTCCATTTGTAATAATAAATAAATCAATAGAAATAAATAGATAATTCCCCCAGAAGACGTCACTCCTCCATCACTCCTCCATCACTCCTCCATCACTCCTCCATCACCCCTCCATCACTCCTTCCAAGATTCAAGATTCAAGAAGTTTAATTGTCACATACACACACGAGGTGTGCAGTGAAATGTAAAGTGGCAATGCTCAGCAGAAATGTGCAAAATAACAGGTTCACACTATTTACAATAAACCAACACAATATTTACAATGTCACAGTTTTAAGAGCTCTATATAAAAAACAACACAATATTTACAATAAGAGCACTTTATAAAAATATAGTAAAAAAGGGAAATTGTATGTATAATATAATATAAATTATAAATTATGTGTAGTCTTTACCTAAGTGTGTGTGTGCATAAGAGGGGCAGTGTGTGTGTCTTGGTGGGGGCCCTGGTGAGGTCAGAGTTCACAGTCCTGATGGCCTGAGGAAAGAAACTCCGTCTCAGTCTCTCTGTTTTGGCAGCATGACTACGGAGGCGCTTGCCTGACCGCAGCAGCTGAAACAGTCCGTTGTTGGGGTGGTGAGGATCCTTCATGATCCTGCAGGCTCTGGTTCTGCACCTCCTGGTGTATAAGTCCTGCAGGGTAGGGAGTGTAGTTCCAAACAAATAGTGCGTTCGGCTGAACTATTTCTGCTGTTTCTGCTGTGAACTGACTCATCTCTGATTCAGTGGGTGTCTTTGGCACCTTCGGGTGCCACACCGTCCTCATGGCGCCCACACACGCACACACACACAAACACACACATTCATTCACATTCACAGGAAGCACAGTGCCAGGAGGAAGTGGAAGGTCTTCTCCACCAAATGGTTGTGATGTAATCCTGGAACCAGGAGACAGGAAGTGTTTTCCTCATCAGTCGATCTGACTCAAGAGGTTTGATCTTAGTTTTTCATATTTTTATTGGCCACATTGTCCTCATAGCTAGATGGCAAAAAAAAACTATTAGACAAACACACAACGACATTAAAAGAAGATAAAACTCAACTTCGGTTTCCATTTTTGATGTTCAATGCAGAAAATAATAGCAAGTACAGACATTCAGCCTGTCGCCACCAGGACGCTGCTGCAGCTCAACAGATGGTCAGACTCAGCACCATACTTTGAGAATTTAGGTTGAGGTTTAATTTATTTGCACATACAAACATTAAAAACTGAAACTAAGCAGAGTCCAAAATAAAAAAAGAACCAGTCTGTAACTTGGTCTGCTCTTCTCTGGTGTTCATACCAGTTAAGAACACATGAAGAAACATCTGAACATGAGCATCAGTCCAGACTGACCAAGTCTCCTTCTACCCATAATGCCTTGTGTTCTGGGGTGGTTTCCTGTAGCTGGTTGGATTCCGTTCTCTCTCCTAACGAACCACCACAGTTCTCTTGTTAGAGGACTGAGATGTGTTCAGGATGGTGAATGTTGTTATTCTCACCTGGAAACCAACCAGCTAGAGGAGGAAACGCTGCAGAGGTTAATAAACCCACCAGAACATGCTGGCTGTGAACGCAGCCTAGTCTGCTGACAGTCCCAGCTATAGATCAGCATCGTCTTCTGACAAGGCTCATGAAACCAGATGAGCCAGGTCGAGTCTGAAGCCACGTCTTCTATCCAGCCTGGAGAGAGAAACCTGAGCAGCACATCGATGAACCCGATGACTCAGATTCCAGTCACATTTATTGATTAAGTGATTTAAATGAGCAGGTTCATCGCTCAAAATGGAAAAAAATACAGATAAACGCAAGAGATAATATAATATATAATATATAATATATAATATATAATATATAATGTCATCAGCTCCTACTATAACGTGACATATATAATGGTCACGAGCTCCTACTATCGGGCTGTTGCCTCCGTGGCTTCAACAGGAAAAAGCAGCAGGATGTTTGAGAAGAAGGATCATAAAACATCATGCTTCTTTGAGTTTCTTTGAGATCTTCCTCTGATCTCATGGTTTCATATTAAGATCATGTGGAGATCTGTTGTTGTGATCAGAGTGAGATCAACATGATTAGTGGTTGAATCTCTGGAGTTGACTTGGAGAAATTAGCCTCATCTCTGTGTGTCTAGGAGAAGAAGAGAAGATGTCTTCCTGCGGTCATGAAGGAACAGGAAGGAGTGAGGTTCCTCCACCTCGCTGATTGCATCACTATGCTCTGTGATGACAGAGTGACATCTGTCACATCACACTTCCCAGGGCGTGAAGACGGTTTGCTGTTCACAGAAAGAAAACACCCAGAAATCCCTGAGCTGACGGCCAACTGGATCCTCCTGTGGAGAAACCCAACCTGCTTCTCCCACTCCCAGTCTACATCCAAGGCCACGCCTCCTCATACACAACGAGTAATTCATCAACCAGTAGCAGAGGAGGCCGTCTGAGGAGAAGAAGCAGGCCAGCGTGAAGCCGTAAGGTTAATGGGAGTCTTCTGTCATGTGTGTGTTAATGTTGGCCTCCAGCATGCTGCTGTCAAACACTCATCTCCATGTGAAAGGCCTCCAGACGGAGACAAGGCGCATCAGCATCTGCTGCTGCCGTAAAGCCGACATGCAACTAGAGTTCAGAGGAAGGTTACGATGTTGCGCCACTTTGACAGAATATGAACTTTGTGAATGAGGATAAAAAGTCTTTGTTGGTATCAGGGTTCCTACACTTTTTAATAATCAAACTCCAGGACGTTTCCAAGACTATTCCAGGACCTACAGCAGCATCTCCATGACCAGTATCCATCAGAGTCTCTGTTCTCTGTTGAACATGTGATGTGAATGTCCAGGTCTTATTTCTGCTCCAACTATCTCTCAGGACCGATACTGTCAGGACGTTTCTGATCTGGGTTTTTATTCCTCAAAGGGAAGTGGATCAACAAGCAGCCAAGCTGAGACATTCAACATTTCACTGGTTGGAAGAAAAGATCAGCAACACATTCACATGATGTTTACAAAACTATATGTTCCATTTTCCAGAACTTTTCCAGGCCTGGAAAACAATTTTTTAATCCATGATCTTTCCAGGTTTTCCATAACCGTAGGAACCCTGTGGTACCTTTTCCAGATCAACTTCCAAAGCCAACTTCCATTTTATTTTTGTATTTGCTGCTGACCCCCGATCAGGGATTAATAAAATTGGTCGTTTATTAACATTGTCTATTACGCCATCAGTCAATTTTTAACACTATTGAGCTCAGTTCAGCGCTGATCCCAGACCAGCAGCGATGCCTGAGAACCACCGGGGGCAGCAGATGATCACAAGGATCCCATGACTCAGTCTGTTGTGATCCAGCTCCATTGCAAGAAATGACTCATAGGTCACAAGTTACAAAACATGAGCATGGCATTTTCCATTTCCATTCCAGACTCTTTACAGGAGCAGGTCCAGGTTCAGCATCTTGACAGGGATCAAACCTGTGACTCATCAGACCATCTACAGCACGCCACTTCCTCTTTAATATGAACCACGAGGAAATGTCATATTTCTGAATTCTGGTCTCAAATGATGCTTTCATTTATAGTTTCATCTGGTCAGAATTTCAAACATACAACTGATGACATGTCAAATGTTCCAATAACCCTGATAATAATCCACAGATTATATAATAATCCTCAGATAATATATGAATATAATAATAATAATATATTAATATAATAATAATCCAGATAATATATTAATATAATAATCCACAGATAATCAGATATATGAATATAAGAATAATCAGATGATATATGAATATAATAATAATCCTCATATAACACATTAATATAATAATAATAATAATCAGATAATATATTAATATAATAATAATCAGATAATATATTATAATGATAATTATCATTATAATATATTAATATAATAATCCACAGGTAACATAATAATCAGATAATATATTAATATAATAATTATCAGATATAATACTCAGATAATATATTACTATAATAATAATCCAGATAATATGAATATAATAATCCTCGATATATTAATATAATTATAATCCTCAGATAATAATTAATATAATAATAATTTGAGATTTCTCACATTGGACCGAAGGAACTCGAGACGTCACAGAAATCGATTTATATACAAAAGGTTTATTTGAAATTCTGGTATGAAAAAATAAGTCTCCCACATTTTGAATTGACAAGTAGTTCTCACCTTTCAGCCACAACTGAAGCAATGAAATGATAATTAGAGTTGAGTATTCAGCAACATTAAACTGAACGTACAGCATCTCCCCACGGCGACCGGCGTGGTGACATCATTCTGTTACGGCGGAGGTTTACGTACAGGTTACAGGGACGAACAAAACTAAACCGAAAGGCCACGAAGAAGTATTTAGATCGAGGGATCAGAAAATAAATAAATAAATAAATAGCCACAGGGCGGGGAATGTCTGGTACAAATAAATAATACACGGGAGAACGGACATAAATATACAAAATATTATAAACCCAAGACAGAGAGAGACAGTTACAAACATCAAACACAACTCAGCCATGAAGGTTTGCATTGATTGTGCATTTCAGGCCCCGAGACCGAAGGGCCTCAGCAAAACATGGAGCAGAGAAACGCCAGGAGGGGGAATCGGGGTGGGGGGGAGAGAGAGAGAGAGAGAGAGAGAGAGAGAGAGAGAGAGAGAGAGAGATATTGTTGAGTATTGAATGTGCGTTTCAAGTATTCCACCATGTCGGTAGACGAGGATCCTTCGCCATCGTAACCCCGGTGTTGCCATCAGGAGAGAGGGTTCTGTATAGAACCAGGAAGCGGTTCTTCAGGTTTGTACCACAGCAGAACCCTTCATGGTTCCCTCCAGCACCATGCTCCAACCTTCATGTTGCTGTGAGGAACCTTTCAACCTTCAACCCGTCAAATATTAAAAGACATTTTAAGAACCAAACTGGGTTCTTTGAGTCATTCAGAACCGCTTGAGGAACCCTCCATGTACTGGGTGTGCCCGGGTCTCCCCAGTCCGTCCGGTCAACGCCGGGGTCACACGGCGAGGGCGGCGCCGCAGCAGCTTTCTAAAACAAGGCACTCCAAATCAAGACACGAGACAAATGAAAAGAAAACAAATTGTTCAAGCTCTATAAGAGCTGCTTAACTTCCTGAACAGAAGGGGGCGCCGTCGAGAACACAAGCCGACCCTCAAATTCTAGAAACCGAACAACGCCATCAGTCCAACTGGAACAAACACAACGTGCTCCTTCACGAGCTAACAGTTCCTCAAAATGACAACGTTGAGTCAGGGGGACGCCGGCGGTTGGCGACGGCAAGCGGCAAAAGTCAAGTCACTGGACCTGTCAATCAAGTCCAGTGTCCGCCTCTGTGCCAGTGTCCCGTCGACCAATCATAGGCTCTCCTTGCTGGAGTTTGTACTGGAGGACGAGGACGAGGAGGAGTCGGCACCGATGGCGTGGAGAGTGATGTCGCCGTCCTTGGTCTGCGAGTCGCTAGCCGTCGCCCGCACCCACTGGTGGTCAAAGATCTGATCCAGGGTCGGTCTGTCGGACGGCCGCAGGCTCAGACACCACTTGATGAGCTGCTGACACTCTGACAGGAAATAAAGACGATGAAACTTTAACGATCCGAGGGAAACAGACAAATACAGCAAGTGGAGGATTTAAACAAAACGCAACCGACGATTCTACGAACATCTTCAATAGAAAAAGATTTACAACATGAGAATATTCTAAAAAATGAATGAAATAAGAAAGACTTTCTAAAAGTGTCAAGATATAAATTGGGGTGGCATCTTGGTTTTCATGAGATGTTTCTTTGGGGTTTTCTTAATCCCAGTTGCACATTGAGGGTAACGGTGTTTCAGACTCACCGGTGGAGATTTTCCGCCGGAAGAACAGGCGTCCCCGGAGGATTTCCTCATCCTGTTCGAAGGGGATGTCGCCGCACACCATGTCGTACAGGAGGACGCCGAGCGACCAGACGGTGGCCGAGCGGCCGTGGTAGCGGTGGAACCGAATCCACTCCGGCGGACTGTAAACTCTGGTTCCTGTGGAACAAAAAAACAGATCATGAGTGAATCAACCAAACCAGAGAAAGAACAAATGAAAACAGACAGATGCAGTCCTCAGTTCTGATTGGCTGCCTTGTGAAATACCTGAGAAACACACCTGTAACCACATGACAGTTAACTACTGAAAATAATCATTTACACCAATTTATGTGTCGCTTAGCAACCGCTTAGCAACCACTTAGCAACCACTTAGCAACCACTTTTAGCTACTGTTGAAGAACTAAAGCAGAACATGTAATTATAATCAATTAAAAATAAGATTTATTGAGCATCGATGATCTTTCCTTTTCAATACAAGGGTGTTTTATCAACGTGCACAGTCGCATCTGACCACGCCAATCACCGGAAAGCCACTTGTTTATTGCTAAATTGAATCACAAGAAGAAGAGGGAGGATGTTTGAATGACAGCGTGTTTGTCTGATTGGGCTAAATTTGGATATGAACCACACAGACACACTATGGAGTAATCAGTCAGCTGACACACACACACACACACACACACACACACACACACACACACACACACACACACACACACACTCTTCCTGGCCAAAACAAAGCTCCTTTTTTTCCTCCTGTCATTAAAGGCCTCCCTCCCCTCCAAGGGCACGAGCAGCTCGGCCACCAAAACCAGAACAGGAATGCGTCACGTGCGTCCAGACTCGGGTTTCACAACAGACGCATCACATGCTGCAGCGGCCAGGAACAATAAACTCCAACTTCTCATCCCAACGGACTGGCTGGTCGCCAACATGCAAGATCACCGAGGACCGACCGGCTTTCTGCCAGGAGGAGAAACCACCAGAGAAGGAATCCTGATAACGGAGACGAAGGGCCGCGTCACCCACGTCTCATCCACAGCGCCTTTCTAAACTGTATTGTAAGACACAACCCAGACAGGATCCTGCAACAGCACCACAGACTCACCGTCAAAGTCGGTGTACACGGTGTCCTTGAGGACGGCGCCCGAGCCAAAGTCGATGAGTTTCAGCTCTCCGGTCCGCAGATCCACCAGGAGGTTTTCGTCTTTGATGTCCCGGTGAACGACGCCGCAGCCGTAGCAGTGCCTCACGGCCTCCAGGACCTGGCGGAGGAACCCGCGGGCCGAGTCCTCGTCCAGCGCCCCTTTCTCGGTGATGTAGTCGAACAGGTCCTTCACCGTCTCCGGGCGCTCCATGACGATGAGCCAGCCGTCCGGCCGCTCGTACCAGTCCAGCAGCTTTATGACGCCCTGGAAGGCCGTGCCCACTTTCTTCAACAGCACGATCTCCAGAGGAACCACAACGCCGTTCTGGGATGGGACAAACAGCAACATATCACCCTTACTGTAGGAAATCTATCGTCAATTTGATAGCCATTACCACTCAGGTTTAAAAATATAGGTTCCTATAGGAAATACCATAAGAGATTAAAAAGTCACTATGAACTGACTGAGTAGCACAGACCCACTATAGGAATATTATACGTTATAGATTATATAATTTTATAATTTTATATATTTTATATATCATTTTTTGATATGGGTTCACATTGTTAGCTAACTGGGAGGTGTAAGGGTAATGTATTAAATATTATTATTGTAGTACTTATAAAACTCACCAGAGTGCCCCATTCAGTGACACGCTCCTTGGACACGTGCTTCACAGCCACCTAGACAGAAACACAGCACGATGAGAAATGGCGGCACAATACACAAACACACGTTTCAATAAAGTATTTCCCACTAATTTGATGAGAAATGCTCGAAACGTTACTTTCTCTGTATTCCCATTACTTTGAGTTTCTCCAGCAATTTCATGTAATTATCCTGTTTTTTGAAGGGAAGAGATCATTCAATCGCCAATTTGGGGAGCCTAACGGAAAGTAACGTGACGAGTTGTGTAACGGATTACTTCTCCCAAGGAGTAACAAATGAAGCTATCACATTACTTTTGAAATGAGTTCAATAATTGATTACTTTTCCGATGACTTTTTCTTTAACAACCCCCAACACTGGTCAGAAATGAGCGGCGACAAAACAGTTAGCGAGTGTAACACCGGAAAGTAAGCATGTTGCCTTCAAAATAAAAGGTACAGTTTGTAACGTGGAAAAAGGAAAGTTTCAGTGGGTCATGAGCATCAGTAGCCCTGATACATGACCCTTTGGGTGTCTTTCATCATATGGCTGTTTACCTCAGAGGGTCCTGTCATGCTAACTTTTATACTTTGTTAAAGACAGGTATACTCCAACATTTCCATTGTAATTAAATCCAAGTACATATTGCGTGGACGCAAAGTGCCGAAGAAGAGTTTGAGGCGTCTGTCAGCCACCTTGGATTTCATTACAATGGAAATTTTAGAGTATACCTGTCTTTAACAAAGTATAAAAGTTTGTTTGTGCATTGGAGATGGAGCGCCGCCTGTTGCCATGCAAGTAGACAGGTGAAGGATTATGGACATCTGTTTAGGTAAGAGAAATTCAACGTATTGGTTCCGTTATCGGGCTAGCCGACTTTCGTGCTATGGGAGAGGTAAACAGCCATATGATGAAAGACTCCCAAAGGGTCCTGTATCAGGGCTAGAGCTTCAGTTGGACATGGCGAGGTGCAAAGACTCTCTAAACATCAACCCAAGTGGGCTTCAATTTGGAATGGAACATGGTATGAATCCACTAAACCCTGAGCATCCAACATCATATACCACCACCAACTGAACCTGCTGGTATCATTTAAATTTATGACTGATAACTGACAACATTATTTGGTTAATGTGACAGATTATTAGTTATCATTAAAGTTTAATAAACATCGATCCTGAATGCTGCATGATAGGATTTGTTTTCCTTTATGATTGTTCCATTGTTATGATAAAAACTACAAGGTAATATTTTTAATCAGGCAAAACCCACCTCGCCAAAACCCACCGACGCCCATGCATGAACACAAAAGCGCAGCAAAAGACGCTCGTCGATGTGGGTTTTATTTTGAAGGTTTGCCCGGAAATCGTATCGTATAGTGCGTGTAGCTTGACGGTGGTGAACCGCGACCATGTGCTCTGACCAAAACAAAGCGCAGCCTTGCTTACCGGCAGCCCGTCAGCCAGGCGGCTACCGGCGTACACCGTCCCGAAGCCGCCGCTGCCCAGCACCGAGTCCGCGTGGTAGAGCTTCTCAAACGGCTCCTTCTCCACTTTCGCTGCAAAACACAAGAAAAAAAAACATCATGATGTTATTGTGTTATTATACCGTTATAACCATGCGGGCCAAGAGAGGCGGAGCACAGCCGGCTTTCAAAATGGCACCAGACTCTGATTATAAGGTCACTCTGCACCCCCCTAAGACATCGGTTTACTCCTCAACGAGTCATTTACACTTCAAATCATATGTTCCATGTTACAATAACATCACTTGTTTCAAGGTTTTCTTCAGTTGTCATGTCCAGATCTAACTGCCTGTTTTCAACACACTGACGAATTATCAGAAAAGGCCTGCAACCAGCAGCTCGTCTCATCTCACCCCGCTGGCAGAGAAATGACTTTAAGGTAGAATATGAGTGAGATGATCGTTTTTCACTATACACTCAGTAAGACGCTTATTAAAGCAGAACACTACACCCCCTCCGCCTGTTTGGGTTTCAACGTCAGGGAGACGCGCGGTGCGTTTTCATAATAAACCCGGAGGGGAAAGCCTTTACCTGGCTGAAGCTGGATCTTCACCGGTAAATCCATACTGGACGAGCTGCAAATGTGAGAAAATGAGCCGAATTTGGAAAGCAACATATTGCTCGTATCCAAAAAGCGTAGTCCTAGAGTAATTCCTTCGCCGGAGTCACCAAATTTTAGTCCGGTTGCACGCGGCGACACCGTCACTGATCAAGGTTAAAAGGCCAAGTCCGTCAGCGGTTTTCACAGGCGGGACGAGGTGGAAAAGTTGTAGTCCAGTGACAGAAATATCATTCAAAAGGTTGAACTCGATTCCCACGACAGAGATCCAGAGAAATTGTTCCTTATTGCGCATCGGAATAGGCGCCAAGCTGAGTACGCGCGAGAGAAGCTGCAGCGGGACTCTGGCGCTCAGAGGGCGACGCTTCTCTTTAAAGATAATATTTACAGTCTCACAGGGGGTAGATCCCTCCGCCGCCCCCTCCGGTCGACTAAAATCTGCCTGATCTCCTTCAAAATACAATGAAAAAGGAGTTTTGAAAAACCATACCGGTCTGCGGCGAATCTAGGTTCGTCCACCTGAAAGGGGGTTTAAAAGAGAAGCATAAAACACAGGGACTATTTCCACGTAGTACGAGACGCGCAGGGATTTCGACTGAGTGGCCCGTTTGGCAGTGCTTCGTCTTGTTAGCGAAATAGAGGCACAATTTGCATCCAGTCCAATTCAGAAAGTCCTGCAAGGCTACACGTGCAAAATTGATTCTTTGATCACCAATATAATAATTTCAAATATATGATGAAAGCGTCTTCAATAAAAACACTATAATGGGAGACGCGACGAGCAGCCATCATAATAACAACTGAAATAATTCATCATCAGTTTGTGTTCATGAATAGAAGAATGCATTTTCTCCATCCAACTGGTTTCTGATTTATCATTTTCCATCAGCAGGGTTTGAGTCTGTCCACAGAGGGAGCTGATGGCACAGCCAGAGCTGACCCCACATCAGCTGGAACCATGAGACATCACAGCTAACTTTTCAATACTCAGCATCAAATCACAAATATTGAATTTATTAACTGTGGCGCATCCAGAGGTGCAGTATTACACACATTACTGCAGTACTACTGCAGTACATCAGAACAGGACGTACCACCGATACTACAGTACTTCAGACAGAATGTACCAACGGTACTACAGTACTACAGTACATCAGAACAGGACGCACCACTGGTATTGCAGTACTACAGTACTTCAGGTACTTGTACATCCAAAGCTTTCTAAACTCTGACTTGTAAATTCAAATCTCTTCAGTTTTCACACATTGTTATATTTTATTCTACATATACTAATTACATTTTCATACTGGTTCCTCTATTTCATACTATAACATATTGATATTTATTTTTAGAATTTATGATACTGTGTTTATCTCAAGGTTATCAAAAACTAAAACAAAAACTAAACTAGTTGTTAAAAAATATCATTGTTAACTGAACTAAAACCAGCTTGTCAACTTGTAAAACTCAAAAATGAAATAAACAAAAACAATACGTGAAACATAGTTTTAGTCTTTTTGTTTGTGTTCATGGTAAAGGAGAGAATGTAAGCTATTTTTACTGAACTCTAATTGAAAAATTAATGTAAATTATTTTTTTAAAGGTATTTATGATTTAGGTATATTACACAGTACCTGTTCTGAACTTCTATCATGATAGAAATACTAAAACTAGAACTGAAACTACATAAAAACTCAGCCTTAGTGAAAACTAAAATAAACTGAAATTATTTTATAAATTATTATTAAATTAAACTATAAACATAAAAACTGATATACACATACAGAAAATATGTTTATACATACATACTCTATGTACTTATATACATATTTACTTATATACACAGCACACATTTAATATCTTAATATTATAATTACAGTAATCCATACTTCCTGTTACAGAACCCCACAAATGTTTAGTTTTTATTTTGCTGCTTTTCCTGTTCTATTATTTTTTTATTATTTCTATTGTTTTTATTGCTTATTTCATATTTTATTTTTTATATCCTATTTGTCTTTTCCCGCTGTATCCCGTTTCTATTTGCTGCTGCAACCACATAATTAAATCCCCAATTACCAATAAAGTTTCATCTCATCTCATCATTATCACAGAAAAGAGTCAGTGGATTTCTGAATTTGTTGCTGATATCTGTAATATTGCACACAAACTCCGCAGTGTTACTCAACATTACATCTGTCAGGAAGAGGATCCGCTGGTCCCAGTGGGAAACATGCTGCTTCTCGGGGTGTGTGTGTGTGTGTGTGTGTGTGTGTGTGTGTGTGTATGTGTGTGTTAGGGTGGGGGGTTGACTCAAAGACAAGTCAAGGTCCATGGTTGCTTAGTGCCATGTTTTATTCATCAGTAGAAACCGGGTGTGGGGGTTTTGTGTTAATGAACGGTGGACGCTTTTACTATATGTGCATTTATCACCATTTAAAGATGAATGAGTTGGAGATTTAGATTTGGACTGAAACCCTCACAGGTCCCATTGGGACGCTTCTTGACCTGCGTTTGGACCAATCACACCGGCTTTACCTGCTCGCCCATCACTTCTCTCAACAACACACCGTTAAGCTAATGATTGTGTTGGTATGGTTGCTGTAAAAAAAGTGCCACCCCAGAGGAAAAATCTTTAGCTCAGAGTCTTTTCTTTATCTCCTAAGAAATAAGGAAGATCTCAATTCTGTCTCATGTTGTATTCACCTCCATCTGAAACGTTTCTCCTAAAATCCCAGAGGAGCAACGAGGAGACAACAGAGAGAATGGGTTAGTTTTTAAAAATGTTTTTCAGGATTTCTTTTTTCCCTTTTTTTGATAGTTAGCAGTAGAGAGAGACAGGAAAGATCAGGGACGACATGTGACAAAGGTCCCAGGCCGGATTGAAACTCAGGATGTTCTGTGGTCTGGGCCTTAGACCAATGAGCCACCAGGACACACAGGAAGAAGACTTGAGACTTTATGAGATCAATGTGAAGATGCTACCATGTGACATATATAATGGTCACCAGCTCCTACTATAACATGTGACATATATAATGGTCATCAGCTCCTACTATAACAGGTGACATATATAATGGTCACCAGCTCCTACTATAACAGGTGACATATATAATGGTCACCAGCTCCTACTACAACAGGTGACATATATAATGGTCACCAGCTCCTACTATAACATGTGACATATATAATGGTCACCAGCTCCTACTATAACAGGTGACATATATAATGGTCACCAGCTCCTACTATAATAGGTGACATATATAATGGTCACCAGCTCCTACTATAACAGGTGACATATATAATGGTCACCAGCTCCTACTATAACAGGTGACATATATAATGGTCACCAGCTCCTACTATAATAGGTGACATATATAATGGTCACCAGCTCCTACTATAATAGGTGACATATATAATGGTCACCAGCTCCTACTACAACATGTGACATATATAATGGTCACCAGCTCCTACTACAACAGGTGACATATATAATGGTCACCAGCTCCTACTACAACATGTGACATATATAATGGTCACCAGCTCCTACTACAACAGGTGACATATATAATGGTCACCAGCTCCTACTATAACAGGTGACATATATAATGGTCACCAGCTCCTACTACAACAGGTGACATATATAATGGTCATCAGCTCCTACTATAACAGGTGACATATATAATGGTCATCTGCTCCTACTACAACAGGTGACATATATAATGGTCACCAGCTCCTACTACAACAGGTGACATATATAATGGTCACCAGCTCCTACTACAACAGGTGACATATATAATGGTCATCAGCTCCTACTATAACAGGTGACATATATAATGGTCACCAGCTCCTACTACAACAGGTGACATATATAATGGTCACCAGCTCCTACTATAACATGTGACATATATAATGGTCATCAGCTCCTACTATAACAGGTGACATATATAATGGTCACCAGCTCCTACTATAACAGGTGACATATATAATGGTCACCAGCTCCTACTACAACAGGTGACATATATAATGGTCACCAGCTCCTACTATAACATGTGACATATATAATGGTCACCAGCTCCTACTATAGTAGGTGACATATATAATGGTCACCAGCTCCTACTATAACAGGTGACATATATAATGGTCACCAGCTCCTACTATAATAGGTGACATATATAATGGTCACCAGCTCCTACTACAACAGGTGACATATATAATGGTCACCAGCTCCTACTATAACAGGTGACATATATAATGGTCACCAGCTCCTACTATAATAGGTGACATATATAATGGTCACCAGCTCCTACTACAACATGTGACATATATAATGGTCACCAGCTCCTACTACAACAGGTGACATATATAATGGTCACCAGCTCCTACTACAACAGGTGACATATATAATGGTCATCAGCTCCTACTATAACAGGTGACATATATAATGGTCATCTGCTCCTACTATAACAGGTGACATATATAATGGTCATCAGCTCCTACTATAACAGGTGACATATATAATGGTCACCAGCTCCTACTATAACAGGTGACATATATAATGGTCATCAGCTCCTACTATAACAGGTGACATATATAATGGTCACCAGCTCCTACTATAACAGGTGACATATATAATGGTCACCAGCTCCTACTACAACAGGTGACATATATAATGGTCATCTGCTCCTACTACAACAGGTGACATATATAACGGTCATCAGCTCCTACTATCTGGCTGCTGGCCTCGTGGCTTCAACGGGAAAATGCAACAGTATTGAGTTTCCTTTGAGATCTTTCTCTGATCTCATGGTCTCATATTCAGGAGAGTTAAAAGAGGCTTATTTCAGATCATGTGGAGATCTGTTGTTGTGATCAGATCAACATGAGCTGATATGTGACTGTTTCTCCTGAGGTGAATTTGAGAAACAGGGGAAAATGCCTTTAGTCTCATCTTAGAAAGTGTGTAGGTACAAATATGAGATGTCTTCTTGGATTTTGCTTCCCATGGGATCACTTTGATCTCACTCTTCCAGTTTTCAGTGTTCAGAAGCAGTTAATGATTATTGTTTCCCGTTGGAGCGAGAAGCTCTCATGATGCAGCGTGGAGTCTTTGCTTCATAGTTTTCATGTGACTCGGCACGTGTTGCTTAATGATTAATAACAGACATCAGCATCACAACTATGCATGGGACTACTTACATAATGTCTACATCTATCATCCATCCAGTAACGTTCTCAGTAAAAGTGAACAGTGTGATCAGGTAGATTTGTCTCCAAATGTAGGTTACTGTGACTCAGTAAACTGTCTTGTCTTTAGCCCTAGTCTCTACTCCAAAACACTCTGAGTTGGAGCTGGAGAAGAGTCAGCTCAGTTAACCTGAACAAACTGGTAGCTAGCTAACTAGCCAGCAGGCTAGTTTAGTTACTGTTAACATGGGACTACTAGCCACTGCTAACGCTAGCGCCAATATGCCAATATGCCAATATGGCCGCAAGAGGGGGCGGGGCTACATCACCTAAAAACCTCTACAGAGCTGCTAGAGCCTGAGAAAAGATGGAGGCTAATAGACGTTCTGGGTTCTGGGAAATTCCACTTTGCCCGCTCTCTCTTACTCTCTCCCTCTCTCTTACACACACACACACACACACACACACACACACACACACACACACACACACACACTCAGGGAGGTTTTCTGGGTCATGTGTTTCCCCAACTTGCTGCCTGAAATCTCCTTACATAATGCAGTCAGCCGCCAGCCTTACACAGCCTTACATAAGCCGCCGAGCCCCTGACACATTAGACTGATATCCTAATGAATCAGATGCATGAATATCTGGCTCATCAAAGCCTCAACACAAAGACATTTAACATTTAAAGCATTTAGCTGACGTTCTGATCCAGAGCAGGTTACAGTAAGTCAGCAGGTACAGGCTATGGAGGGACCCGTGGCTGTTGGTGCAGGACGTGTCGTCTAACCTCTGAACCACCCTGTCACCCCAAACAGCAGTTAAAGGTGTATTAAAGGTGCAAGAAGTTTGATTTTTACTACCCATCACAAAACGACCACAATGTCTCTATAGGGTTGATAGGATTGGTGATCAATACCAGTGATTCAGTGATTATTTGGCTGTCAAACTCACTTTCCGGTCCGTACCCTATCCCTGGTGGATCTCTGCTCTGTTTAGCTAGATCAGTCCTCTACATTGGGGAAATGGGTATTAATGTCCATTACAGGCCACCGTACGCTGTGCCAGAGACCTGTCCGTGCAATTCCTAGATTGCCAATAGAGATTTGAATCAGTAACATGAACATGCACATATTGATGCTCTGATGAGACGGGATGTCTCACAGAAGAATCAGCAGGTCTCACAGTTATGCTTTACAGTGAATGGCTTGATGAATCTCTACAGCAGTCAGCTTAGGAAACTGATCTGATGTCAGATATTCAGGTCCTGATTCCCCAGAACCAGGCAGGAAGCAGCGATGGACAACTTCGGACGTTGTCTCAACGTTCATTTTGTGTTATTTATTTTCAGCATTGGTGCAACAACCTACCAACAACCTACCAACATCCTACCAACAACCTACCAAGATCTTAGCAACATCCTACCAACATCCCACCAACGTCCCACCAACATCCCACCAACATCCCACCTACACCCTACCAACATCCTACCAACGTCCCACCAACGTCCCACCAACATCCTACCAACAACCTACCAACGTCCTACCAACGTCCCACCAACGTCCTACCAACGTCCCACCAACGTCCCACCAACATCCTACCAACAACCTACCAACGTCCTATCAACGTCCTATCAACGTCCTACCAACAACCTACCAACAACCTACCAGCAACCTACCAACAACCTACCAACAACCTACAACATCCTACCAACGTCTACTCAACAACTAGACGTCTGCTAGGCGAACTGACTTGGTGTTGTGTCGTCTGTTTCGATGGGTCCATGAGCAGAAGAAGCTCTGAAGTAAAACAACAAACTTTTCCCAACTGTGTTTCTCCAGTTGCCACGATGTTCCCGGCGGAGAGGTTTCTGGCTCCCCAGGCTGCTGCTGACGCACCCACTGTTTACTAGTAACAGGCTGTTCTGAACAGCGTGTGTTTCCCATAAACACTGTAAGACGGACAGAAACGCCCGCAGGCCTGAAGCTGAGGACTTCATAAAAAACGAAATGTTTGATCAGCCTGCGTGGGGGAGATTTACAGCGTCACATTCACACCCAACTCCGCTTCACCGCTGTTGTGAAACGGCTCTGACTTGGCCTCGTAAAACAGCCCATGTAATGTGAAAGGTGCTTAAATGCAAGTTTGAAACATGAAACAGGTTTTTAATGCAGTTAATCATTAGATGCAGGGCAAAGAAAAACTTTTCAAACCGAGATGCTTAAATGCAAAGTTGCCATGTTTCTCCTGCATCTGACCAGTAAAGGGACCTGGTCAACTAATGAAACCTTTTGCAACCTTGTGCAGACAGGAAGTCCCTGAGACGACGAGGCAGAGCAAACACTGATCAGTCCTGTTTCTACAGACAGACCAGCTGACCTGCTAACATGGCTGATGAAGCTCTGGCTCGTTAAGTGATATCCTGTCAGACAAAATGACGGACAGGTAACAGTCCAGACGAGGCTTTTGAGGCCAATAGTCGATATTCAATATCTTTTAATATAAATGAATATACAAAAAACATGATTGAACAATAATTGGATAAATAAAAAGAAAAATTTAAATTAAATTTAAAATTAAAGTAAAATTAAAGTAAAATTAAAGCTAAACTAGAATTTTCACTATTTAAGTCTAAAAACAATAAATACAAAACCATCAAACACGAAAACACTGAGCAGCTCCGTCACGTCAGCTGGTATCTGATATTTAATAAATTATAAACAAACCGATATGTTGGTCTGTCCCTGGTCCCTTGAGTTGATCATCATCCCAGTAAATGACATCATAATGTCTTGCTAAAGGGCATCGCCCCGCCGCCGTCCGCCGTCCACCGTCCACAGTCCGCCACCACCTGCCGCCACCTGCCGCCATCCGCCTGTTTGAAGACGGAGGCCATGTTTGCGATAACCCTGTGAGCTGAATACAGGAAAAGGTTAGAGCAATCAGCCCGACCTTTAACGACGACGCACACCCTGACACACACACACACACACACACACATTCCAGTCCACTTCCCTATTTGTGAAGAGATGAAGTGAGAGGAGGTGGCAGGAGACCAGGAGAGGAGGTGAGGAGAGGAGGAAGGAAACGTTAAATGGCCTGTTTTCTGCAGAACGTTAAATGGCCTGTTTTCATCTCATCAGTGAAGTTGTTCTGCTGAGGAGGCCGTCAGCCCGTCGGCCCAGACGAACTCAGACCTGCCTGAACCTGCAGAGCTTCGTCCGCCACCGCTGCCGCCGCCGTTCGATGTCACGCCACCGCTAAACGCATGGGAAGAATGGGAAGAATGCAGGGAGCATGTGGTGGGATGGGCCCCTGGTTCCCAGCCTTGCAGCGGGGCGCGACGTGACTTGTAACATGAACAAAGATATCAGTCAGCGGAGGAACCGACTGCTGACATGTTGCCTTGAACACCTTTTGGACCCAGAGTGTTGTCACTTGTTGTACAGCCCAGTTGTGGAAACTCTGACACACCACATTGACCTTTACTGACCTTTAACCCACCGACTATCTGACGGTCACAATCCTCCTCAGATCCTCTTCAGATCTCATCAGTCTGTGATGTTCAGTCCAGCAGGTATTTAGTGATGAAGTGTTGTGACTTTCCCTCATCCTGCTTCTACTTCAGGTAGTGATTTCCTGCATTTCCCAGAATGCCTTTCAACAACCCCCAGTGAACGTTTGGCCAGTTATCCACAGGAAGAAAAAGAAACCTCTACACTGTGTAAAAAGTGCTAGGTGTTTACAGGTTCTCCAAGATGGAGACCAAATAAAATGAACGCAATCATACAGCTCAGACAGCTCAGTCGGTAGAGCACAAGTCTCTCAGTCTCAGGGTCGCGGGTTCGATTCCCACATAGTGTCAAGTACATTTGTAAGTCCCTTTGGATAAAAGCGTCTGCTAAATGGCTGTAATGTAATGTTACCTCATCAAACTTTATCAGTTCCCACAGCCGTCGCTGTAGGAACGCCTCAGCAGCCTGACCTCCTTACAATTACACCAATGACCCAGTGAATGAATAGAACTGAACATGCTCCATTCAGTCTCTCCGCCCCCTGCACCCCCCCCCTGACATGCTGCTCAGCTGTAGAAACTAAATTGACTTGATTTTGAGGATTAACAATTTAAATCCTTACATTGCACTGGAGTGACATTGGTTGGAGAGTCCAATAAAGGAGAAATCAAACTATATGATATATGTCTTTGTGTGTGTGTGTGTGTGTGTGTGTGTGTGCACGCAACATACATGCACTTGTAGGCTTGCATGCATGAGAAACTGTATGTGCACATCATTCATACTTGCTTATGAATGTGCTTGAGGATGCGCGCAGGAGTCTGAGTGTGTTGGGGGATGAAGCAGTAGGATATGAATTCACACACACACACACACACACACACACACACACACTCTTGTGCTTGGGAGGTTGGAGGCGTAGGAGCAGCCAGTCCAAATATGGACGTGCTGCAGTGGGTGGCGTGCCAGAGTGTCAACACGGGAGTAAAGACCACACACACTATCAGGATGGTGTGTGTGTGTGTGTGTGTGTGTGTGCGAGCGTTGGCGTCAGTTGGCTTTGAGCGCAGCCCCATCGACTTTTAAGGAAAGGGTCACAGAGCCGTGGTGAAACGAATACGACTCGTAGAAGGGCAGCAAGCTCAAACCTCCACCAGCTCTGCTTCAGGTACAACAATGTAGAAGAAGTAGAAAAGTGACATAATTCACCAAAACACCGGGTCGGGTGTAACTGTGCCTCGTGATGTTAAACTGGTGAATGAGTGAACTTTGACCTCCATCACAAGACAAACAACCTCCAATAGAACAAATGCAATTATATTTTAAGAAGAGCATCAATTTCTGCCCCGATCCGCCAGTTTGATACGACAAGCTGAGAAGACGATGATTTAGATCAGGAGGTTTTACATCGTTCAGCAGCTTCTATGTGTGTAAGATGTTCAGTTGTTAACGTGAGCTAGCTAGCCAGGTAGGCTAACGTTAGCTAGCTAGCCAGGTAGGCTAACGTTACTGTATTCTGTATGGAACAGATGAAGCGGATCAATCTAATAAACTGGTCATTCATAAATAAACTGGTTGTTAATGAACCATGTTACTCATCACATCTAGTCTCTGATTGGTCGACACCGAGGCTGTACGACGGTACATTAGCTGATGTTACAGACTAGGAGTATTATGGGCTGGCTGGACTTCCATAGTGAGAAAAAGGTGTCTCAACCCAACACAGTGGTGGACATGGTGCTTTGAAAAGGGAAGAGCTGTTTCTAAATATGGCCGGGACTTCAGCCTACCCATGGGAGACCTTCACACCCCCGTTAGCACCCAGCCGGTCGGGGTTGGTCGGGGTTGGTAGGGGTCGGTCGGGTCGGTCAGGCCGGATGGACTCGGCCAGGGTTGGACAGGGTGGGACGTCTACACATAAGAACAGGGCAACAGGTTGACTTGTGTTACTTGCTCCAGTGTTTTATCTCTTTACTCCGATGAAGCACTTTGTAACTCTGTTTTGATAAATTCATAGTTATTATTATTATTATTATTATCATGATACTCTGAAATGAACTCTCTCTCTGTCCAGACCCAGCAGGGGGTGTGAAGGGGATTAATCTGCTCCAATACCAGGAAGAGCGTTAATAAAACCTGATCCATCATCAGTACAATCTCATCAAACGTCCTCGGATTAATCGGATTACTTAAATCAGATTCCACCTGGAGTTTCGCTCCACATTCTCTGGAATAATGATGGACAGGACAATAAGAGACATGGTGACTGATGGACTTGGTTGATGAAACCAGAAGACTTATTTTAGTTTCCTCCATTGAAGAAGTGACAAACAAGAACAATGAACAATAACAAAATGAAATCAAATGATTTTTAGAAGATAGTAGCTGAAAACATCGGATTTATCTGACATGATGAGCTGGAACTCCTCATATATACAACCTTTAAAACCTGTACAACCCTTACAACCCTTACAACCCAACACGTTGCCCTCTCCGTGACGTTTGACCTCAGAGAGATTGAACAGATTTCCCTCCATAATCTGTGAGATCATAAGACCTCGCTGCGGTCAGCTGAAGAGGGATCTACGACGACGGTGAGGGATCCTCTTGATGTGATTAGTGGCGGTAAGGTGCCGATCTGGTGGACGGGCTCGACGTGTCGACCCGCTCGTGACCTTAGTTGAGTAGGGGTCAGGAGTTCATCCGCTGGCGATCACCTTGGCGATGAACTGGATGGACATGCATTGTTTTAGGGTTGTGGGAACGTGTGTTAAAGGATTATTGAGATTCTGACCTTTGGAGGTGAGACCTGCTGCTAGACGTCCTCTGATTGGTTCCTGCTGCCAGACGTTCTCTGATTGGTTCCTGCAACGCCTGAAGCCTCCTGCACCTTTTTCATCAGTTCTCTCTGACAGAACCCTCCTCCTCCAAACTCCTGCCATTTTGTGGTGCTGCCCTCCTCTTCCTCCCTCCCTCGTCGTCTGCCCCCCCCTGCCCTCCTCCTCATCCTCCTCCTCCTCCCCCCCTCAACCTCCTCCTCCTCCTCCTGTCATTATTTACCAGGATGTTTTCTTGCAGCTGCTGAGAGAAATACAAACAACACAAGTGGAGCAACACAGGTGCAATATTACATGCATGTGTGTGTGAAAGTAACTGTGTTTGTTTGTCAGTGAGTGTGTGTGCACAGGTGTGAGTGCATGTGTGTGTGTGTGTGTGTGTGTGTGTGTGTGTGATGTAAATATCACAGTGGGGTCTGATGTGCTGTTTGTCCAGGATGCTGTTGAAGGTCAGAGAAAGAGGAAGAGGAGGAAGAGGAGGAAAGGATGAAGAGGCTAGGGGTTTCCAGCAGGAGGAGGAAGAGGAAGATGAGGCTAGAGGTTGATCACTGTTGTGTTCTAGTGATCTCTGTGGGATGTTTTACCTGGATAGTCTCTGTGCTGGTCTTCCTCTCTCTTCCTCTCGTCTGTCTCTCTCACAATTCTTCTCTTTCTCTTTTCATTTTGCTGATCCCTTGTTCAAATCCAACATCTCTTCCTCATCTTTTCTGTCTTTCTGTCTGTCTGTCTGTCTGTCTACCTCCATCCGGTCTGTCTTTGCTGCTGTCTTGCTTGTCTTATTTTACTGAGCTGAGTCCAACCCTGGCGTCCATTCACGTGTGTTTTCATGTGTCTGTCTGTGTGTGTGTGTGTGTGTGTGTGTGTGTGTGTGTGTGTGTGTCCTGCTGTCTGATGGTTTTTCTCTCCACAGTAAGAAGGTTTACTGATGTGGCAGCAGAGCGACCAGACAGGAAATCCTCTGATAATCACATCAAGCCTCTGGAAGGGAAGTTGGTCTTACTGGTACATGAGTAGTAACAGAGACATGTAGTGATACACACCTCACAGTCCAACTCCCCATCCACCTCCAGTCTCCCTGCATGTTGACATGATCCCCCCATGGGTGAACTCAAACATGCCTGGTGGTCAAGATGAAACCAGGCTGCTCGTCTTACTCTTACTCTTACTTCTTATTCCTAAATGGATAACTATGGATAATCATTCAATATCTCTAAAGTACATCCAGCATGTAAAAGTGTTTTCATTTTATCAACTAAATTACCTTCTCTCCTTCAAAAATAATTTCATGCTTCCACATTTGACACGACAGATGTCACATGGAGGTACCTCCTGGAGGTACGAGGTTTTCACCCGACAGCCGCTGCATGCTGTAGTTTAATAGGCTGCACAAGTCAAGACGTATTGATTTCTAAAGTGCAAAGCAACGTTGTTTTACGTCATTAAACCTTTAAATCAAGTGAAGAATCTGCCGGTTTTCAGATCCTCAAGTATCAAGACAGTTTCACTGGATTCAAGTTGATTTGACCTCATCAGCATTTTTCAAAACTGGATCCTCTTCCTGTCAGAGCTCATCAGTCCCTCAACCTGCCTCGTCTACTTCTACTTCAGTTAGTGATGTCTTACGTTTCCCAGAATGCCTTTCACCAACCCCAGAGACACACAGACTCAGTACTGGACTAAATGACTTGTTAAGATGGATTATTTTACCGTGTAGCTTCACGAACCAAACCGAGAGAGAGAGAGAGAGAGAGAGAGAGAGAGAGCGAGAGAGAGAGAGAGAGAGAGAGAGAGAGAGAGAGAGAGAGAGAGAGAGAGAGAGTCAGACTATCTCCCCTTGAGACTGTAACTATGATTAAAGGTCATACCAATAAAGTTGACTCAAGTAAACATCCCTGCAACAAGCTGCTGTGTTGGAGCAAGTGAAATGATCTCATCTCATTGGTCGATTTTTTTAAGAAAGAAAACATTTCATGAGTCATTATTAGAACAAAATGACTTGTTGAGATGGATGTTTGTTGTTGTTCAGTCAGGGAGCAGCAGTTCCCATACCCCCCTTACCCCAGTCCCCAGCGAAGGCCGGGGGGGGGGGGGGGGCATCCTTATTTGTCTTTGTTTTGCCAAACCGGCCTGAGAACCGTAAACACCACATCGCTGACGCATAGCGGACTGACGCGGAGAAACCACTCATCTGTTGGGATTCCTGCGGTTGGAGCACGTCGCTGCATGCTGCAGCACCTGCAACCAGTTAGGGAGATCAAAGTTGTCAGGCATCCCACAATTCCCTCTGCTCCTGCCCCCCCCCCCCTCCCCCACCCACAATCCCCCACTTCAAAGCTTGAGCCAGGGGTATTGTTGTGACGGAGGTAGGGCCTGAACCACGTGACCCGTTGTATTATGTCTGGGAGCCTCGCTGAATCTAGGTCAGCCCCTCCCCCTTCCCCCCCCTTCCTCCAGCACAAGCCCCTCACTCGTCTTACGATGCACTTTATTGATCAAAATACCAGAAGAAGACACTGATGAGGACTTAGAGACAGGAAGCCGAGGAGAGCCGAGGAGAGATGGAGCACCATCCATTGTTTTATTGTGTCTTGGTTTAATCTGAATGTACATGAGGCCTTTAGGACAAACTGACTAGAGAGAGAGAGAGAGAGAGAGAGAGAGAGAGAGAGAGAGAGAGAGAGGTTCACCTTTCATTACCTCTACACTTGTTTGGCTTGTTGTCTGAGTCAACATGCTGGATAACTTTCATGGGTTTGCTGTTGACACCCAGGGTTAAGGGTGTGAGTCCCACTGAGGACACCACGATAAAGACCTCATGGTGCTGTGATGTTGAAGATAGTTGCTTACGCATAGCATGGGAATTGAAGCCCCAGCCCTGCGGTGTTAGTGCCTTGCTCTACCCATTGACCTCCACAGGACCAGTTATGTAAAAGTTAAGGCGTCTTCACACTATTGCTCCAGCTTCAGCCATGGAGGCAGAGGAGCCAATCAGCTTCCTCCGCAGCATCAAACCCCACCTCCTCTTCCTCAGACAGTCGGTCCATTTAATTGTTGATTTTGAACCAGAAAAGCATTAAATCGCATTAAATATTGTCTTTCAATGGAAGTTTTGCTTCAAAATGAGATCCACCATTTAAAAATGTCACTTTTTAAAGGACAGTGGTTAGCTTCCATCTTCAGTTGACAAGATCATTATTTTCTAGACTGGATTCTCTATACTGAACGACATTTAATTTTTTTTCCCCAAATGGATAAATAGTGTTATTATGGTGTTAGAGGAATGAATCTGAAACATGTTTCTGTCAATCAAAGGGGAAATGGCTGCACATCAGACAGCAGAAAGCCTGTTAATGTCCATCCAGCTTGTAGCCTAGAAGATAAAACCAACATGATGGCGACCATATGGAGCTACAGAGAGGGACTGCTGTCTGAATACAGCAGTGATGGAGTGGAGGGAGAATATTTGCCTCACATGGTTATAAAGCAATACAACATATTGAACTGCCTGATTCTTCTTCAGTTATGTCCAGTTTCAACTTCGTATCCTGAACCTGACAGATGAACACGGTGATACAACTCCAAGGGACATGAGGGGATATTACAGAGTAAAACAGCTTCCCCGCTGGGAGCAGGTTGGTAGCTGCAGAATGCTTAGTTTCACTACTGTGTTTCGTTACAGCAGCTGTTCTTTATAAAAGGTTTGTATTTGTACCTTTTCTAAAAGTAATTTGATTGTAACTGAAAGTAATCAGAATACATCGCTGAGTTTGGGTAATCCCTTGGATTACGTTTTAGGTCTTAAAGATGTTGTAGTTTCTTGGTGTTCTTCATATCAGACTGATTCTGATAGTCTACTGTTTACATTTTCTCGTTTTTTCCAGTGTGAAATGGGTTTTATATCATAACTGACATTAAAAAGTTCTTAAAAACTCAATTTAAAACATTTAAATTGATGGAATTTGCAGACACCCTGTGGTTTGGACCTACAACTCGAAACTCCAAAGCTCCAAAACTTCCAGTCCTGTTCTCTTCCCTCGGTCCTTTATATATGTAATATTGATCAGGTTAAAGCCTCTCTAACCGCTCATTAGTGGTGCGCTGCTGCTGCTGACACTAAACACAGCAACACGATATCAACGCTTCAGCGCCGGCAGGCTTTCCTTGCTGGTATCCTCTCGCCTCCCAAACACGTAATCCACGGCGTCCAGAGCACGCGTGTCATCTCCTGACGTTCACCAGGCAACATGATAGGGCAGAAATAAGCCCTTAACCCACCCTGCAGCTCTTGGGTTTCTCTATGACCTTCTGTTTTAAGAGCATGTCACCTTTCTCCGTGCCCTGGTAGAGGAGTCCTGCTAATAAATGAGCATTTAATATCTGAAACTTTGCACCTTGCTTTTAAATGTCTTCTAACTTTCAGCCTTTGTTTGTTTTCTTTTTCTCTATATTTTATTCTAATCTTGTTTTTTTTTTTATCCTTTGTGATTTTAAATGTTAAGCGTCTTTTAGTACTTAGAAAAGTGCTATACAAAATAAATGAATTATTAGTATTAATAAATCAATGAGAAATAAAACTAAATAAAACTAAAACTAAAAACTACTACTAATATAAAAGCTCAACCTATCGAAACAAATGTCTGCACAGCACTGATGCATACTGTAAGGGCTGATCCCAGGTCTTCTCATTACGCCACCCTGCTGCCTTGAAATGCTGAAATGTCATTCTTTCATTCCTACGCAACATTTACAGTCTACAGTAACATCAACCCCCCCCCCGACTCATGACTTGAGAGTTTACAGTTTCAACTTTGGGTATTTGCCAGGATTACGTCCACCGGGCCCTGTAAAGCCTGATTTATGCTGCTGCGTCTGCTACATGCACGGGTGTCATCCGCAGACATCAGCATGGGTGTTTGCCGACGCATGTGGCGTTAACGTGTCCTCTAGGGGGCAGTGTCGCATTCACTAGAACTACCAGACCAGAAAACGAAGAAGAACCCAGAAACCCCCAATAACAGTAACTAAAGAGATGTGCTCGTTACGTTGAGGTGGATCAATTTATTTTTCCTCATCAGTCGCTCCTCATTCTGCTCCGTTGCTTTTCTCCGTTTGATTTAGTTTCTTTCAGTTGGTTTTGGGTCTTGGCCAAACCCCCGACGCTATCGGCTATACTCCCCTGCTCAACCAATCAGTGTTTGTTTGACGCACATGACAGCAGCTACATGGGACGTGTTGCTGAGATTTGGGAGGTGTGCACATCAACCTGTCTGCTAGCATCTGTGGGCTACACCTACCCAGAAACCCCTTCTCTGTGTAGCTACGCGGAGACGTCTCCGCCTTTACCCTGCTTCTGTTAGTTTGGTATTAACACCCAGTTCTTTCTCAGTGCACAACTCATGAGAAAAAGGTGTGATGCATATTTCAAGTCATTCTTTTTTGTGATTAAGAAGTTCAATTGTGACACAAGGACGGACAATATATGAGATAAATATACACATATATATACAGACCTGTACGTTGAGGTAGCCCATTTTGACCCATGGCACAAGAGAGGCCAATGTGCTCTGACCGAGGCTAGTGGTGTTCAGGGTTGACTTCACCAGGAGGCTCTAGTGCAGCTCACAGCGACCTTTGCTCTTCCAATTAGCCTTCCCCATCCTCCACTAGGTATTTATACCTGATTACCACAGTAGCTAGAGAAGGCTCTCTCCTTGTCTGAGAGTAGTCTATGTTTTTAAGATTAAGGGTCACAGTGGAAATAAATCTTTTTTGTGTGTTATTCTTGATCATCTTTGAGATGCACTTTTAATGTGTTTGCTAAACTGTTCAATAAACTAAGCTAAACCTACAACTTAAACTAAGGGCATTAAACGTTTCAGCAGAACAGTTTAATGTATTTTAAAACTAGGAGAACTGATATGCACCTAAGAGTACATTTAACATTTATTTTTCCATCTTTATCCAATATACTTAATGAACCTGTACCTGATATGTAGAGGTGCAACATTCACTGTGTAAATGTGATCCATGGAGAAGCCTTATGTTTAACCCTTTGTTTCTGGTTTTGACCATCATTGACACGATTGTCTTATCCTGACACCAAATAAACCAGATTGACATGATCCATTCAATTTGCACCACAGATCACTTGTGTTCAGTGGGACACTGCTTGCCTTCCTGAGCACAACAAGCATTTGACGCTTGTCACTTGTCCTGAGCTATGTATAGCTACTTCTATTTTCATAGCTGTGAAAATAATTGAACCTCCCTAAGCAGTGGACCAGCTTTGTACAGTCCAGTTTGGATTCTCTGTGGCTCATCTTCAAGACTTTTGGAAATGGTTCAATCTCTAATTCTTGTGTTCTTACTGAAGACATTTTCTTGAGCGGTACAGCTAAAGACATAGCAAAGTCAGTGAAGAGTGACAAAGCAATGGAATGCAGCAGCTGCAGTGCAGACAGTGGAAGGTATTTGCCATGCGTTTCCCCTGGAGTCATCTCAACGACAGCTAAATTAACAATAGTGGTGGGAGACACTCATTTTTCTGAGGAGAAGTCTTTACTCGTACAGAGCTGTGAGTATTTCCAAGCTCTGTATCGCTCTGGAATGAAGGAGTGCTGGCAGGAAGAAATCCACCTCAAATGTCTTTGTGCTCGAGGCTTCCTCATCGCCCTGGCAGTGTTACGAGGTGCAAGGCCTGTCTTGGATGGTGATGAAATCGTGGAGGCCATCGAATGTGCTGCTTTTTTGCAGGTGCCGCAACTTACCAAACATCTCATTGACCTCACTGACTCTGACAACTGCTTGCTCATGTATCACACCGCTGCAACCTTTGGCCTGATGGACCTCTACCACGGTGCTGCAGTATTTATCCGAAACATGTTCCGTGACCTAGAGGCAGAGGTGAAGAAAACTTTATCATCAGAACTGGTCTCCTATGTGGAGTCCTTAACCCCAAGTGTTTTTGTGGCTGTAGGGGCGCATGTGACCTGTAGCATTGATGAAACAATACACACTGCTTCCAGAACAGTATGCTACCTGGATGAGGAAGGGAATAATTGGAAAGTGTTAACAGATCTGCCACTGGAGGCCAGTACCTCGATGGCTGGAGTGACCGTTTTAGACAACAAACTCTACATCGTCGGAGGAGTTCATGGAATCCACAAACAAGTCGTGGATTCTTGTTTCTGCTACAGTGTCGAAAACAATAATTGGACCATGATCGCCAGTCCGGCTCAGCAGCGCTACAATTTCACCCTTGTGGGTCAAGATGGTCGTCTTTACGCCATTGGGGGAGAGTACGAACGAACGGTGATGTCATCCGTGGAAATATACGATGTTAAGACCAGAAGGTGGACATTTGCTGCTCATCTGCCACGACCTGCTGCAGGAGCAGCATGCACCAAAGCCATGAGCAGGATATTTGTGTGTCTGTGGAAGCCAATGGAGACCACAGAGATCTATGAGTATCTCTCAGGGAAAGACCAATGGTCGCTTGTTACCACTCTGATCAGGCAGCAGAGCTACGGTCATTGCATGGTGGGGCACAGGGACAACCTGTACGTCATGCGAAACGGGCCTTCAGACGACTTTCTGAGATGCATGATGGACTGTTACAATCTGACCACGGGCCAATGGTCGGCCTTGCCAGGACACTTCGCCAACAGCAAAGGTGCCCTATTTACTTCAGTGGTGAGAGGTGACTCTGTTTTCACGCTGAACAGAAGTGAGACCCTGGAGTATGTCATTGAGAGTAAAACATGGAAGCCCAGAAGCCAGATGAAGGGTTTCCCAAGAAGTGGCTCTGTGTGGACATTTCTGCTTAGGCTGCCAAATGCTGCCAGAACAACCTCATAAAACAGCTTTCCAGATGGTATGGCTACTGCCGTCAGAGCAGAGTGAGCAGAAAAGATAAAAAGGGTCTAGTAACCTAAATAGCCTCAAGATGTCACTGTTATTCATTTGTATTCACTTTCATTTTAAAGAGTAAAATACAGTTCCAGTCTGGCTCCACCCACCAGATACTAGCAGAAAAACGCCAGTTTGAGTGTTGGAGAGCGAGGGAAGAAAGGGGCGTGTCTGTAAAACCTCTAACATCATCTGACAACATATTGGAGATTAGCCCTATAGCTAGCTAATGTTACACAACGGAGAGTGACGCTGAGTCTCAGTCTCAGTCTCATGACGGAGGGTCTTTAGAGGTGGAGGATTTCTCTCCTCAGTGGCTCCGCCCATCTCCAGTCGGGGGGCGGAGACATTATTTTGCTCATACTACCCCTACATCTTCAGTATTTCATCACCGATCAGGGCGGAGCCGGCAGAGCGGCAGAGAGGAAACTTTCAACCGGAAGGGGAGAGAGAAATTTCTGCAAATACAGCTTTGACCCTGAAAGCTTCCTGCTGCAATTCTATCTAACATGTTGATTTTCTGTCCAGTATCGATCGGTTTCATCACATAGAAGGCATACAAATATAATTGCAGCTCATAAAACATGATATAACACCATTTGGCTGAGAGACAGACAGAAGGTAAAGAAGACACCGACTATGTACAGACTCAGTGGCCACAGGAGATGCAGGCCGACCGGGATAAATAGGGTTCATCTAATTTGGTCACAACGAGAGGCGAGACAAAGCTGGACTTCCTGCTACACCGTGTGAGCAGTTCGTCCTCAGAATTACGAAAAAATACAATGAATTCTAAAATTGAACAGCGCCAAAGTAAAAGATCTACTAAGTGAAGGTTGGCTATTAAAAATGCAGCTAAGTGGCGAAAGCTGCGGTAAAGTCAGTCATTATATTCCTATGTGTACGCATGATTGCATTTACATTTACAGTTTGCTTGTATGTTGGTTTAATCTAGGTTGGGACGTATTGGTGTGTTTTGTACTGATGCCATGGCAATGTAAGAATAATCCTGGCATGCCAATAAAGCTTCTTGAATTGAAACTCTAGCACAGACTCAAAACCTCAAATAATTCTCTGTCTGAGGGTGTGGCTCTGGAACTCACACACCCAGAACGCTAGACACAGCAATGAGCTCTGGGAAGCTGTTCATGCTGTGACGTCCCTCGAAGTTTGATCCTGACTCCGGAGCTTCGTGGTTTCGGGTCTAGAAAGGTCAGCGTGACGGCGTCAGATCTATCTGACAGTTTGATTGTGCCGAGGCTGTTTTTCAGCTGATGTGTGACATTTTCTGTTCCAGCGTGTTGGATTTCTTGTGTGCGTTATGCTTCCTCCAGTGCGTTATGCTTCCTCCAAGGAATAAAGAAAAAGTCAAAACAAGGTCACAGGTTCTCCCTCTTGTTCCTTACGTCAATTCCTATTAATAGCTATAAGTGTCAAAGTGTGACAGACAAGGCCAAACAGAAGACATGCTATATAAAGCATCAAAACAAGTGTACAGCTTTTATTTATTTTGGGTGTTTTCAGCCTCTCAGTGTCATCACATCAGAGTGCAGCTTTCTACAGGAAGGCTTGGTGGACTGATTTCTGCTTTATTACCCAGAGTGCAGTGGAGAGCGACAGCAGAGATGGGAGACAGAAAATGGGGGGTGACATTTCTCAAAGGTCATGAGTAAAATTCAAACCTGTGACATTATACAGTACAGTACATGGTACGAACTGCAGCCCAGCTTCACTGTGATACAACGGGAATATAGCCTGACGGTAGTTCAGATTGTGATGGATATTCAGAATAAATGAGGTTTGGTAAATTGCTATGACTCTTCAGCAGATTCATCATTCCACCTGTAATGTAAAACCAGAGGGCCTGCTGCTCTCCGAGCCATAGGAGGGCTAATTGGATTAGAGAACATAATTAGGTTATGTTAAGACATATGGCATCAGAGGACTGACCCAGGGTCTGTAAGTCACAAGTGATCATTTGGAAATGGTAAATTGTGTTACAGCATGTTATTTATGGCCAGGTTGTGGGGCCAGATATCCACTGTTGCCATGGTTGTGTCAATGTAGATATTAGTCATTGCTTCATTATGGTGTGTTTTATGTTTTGTTTGCAAAAATCTTCATTGATTTTCAAAATATGAAGTACAACATCAACATATAAACAAACCTATCAATAAATAAATAACGAGCTGCTGTTATTAAACTGACATCATTTAAGAAGAGGTTATGGCCACTGAAGGGTTGATACATTTATGATATTTCCCAGTAGATCCATAATGTGAATTTGACATTTTCCAGTTTGTGCTGCACAGCGTCTTTAATCCAGGTGGTGTGAGCTGGAGGCTGAAGCTTCCAGTATAGAAGAGAGGACTGACCTCACCTGGGGCATCAAATATAGCAGTTAGGGTTTGATTGATTTGGGCTTTTGAAAATGATACCAACACCAAAATGTGTTTAAGTTAACCAATATTATGTTTCCCCCAGAATGTTCTTCTCATCAGGGTGAAACAGCATATATTCAATAAAAGCGATATATCAACAAACCGATATATATCAGTGTCCCAATATTGGTTCAGGTTGTGATTCTAAACCAACACTAACTCCTTATCGGTCATGATCCAGCCTGCTGCTGGCTCCAGTTCATCTGAACGCCAGTATTCCCGTAACACAAAGCTTCTGTTTTTCTGTTCGCTGTGGGCAGCAGCAGCCTTGGTTTCCTGTTGGCACTGAGTGAGTGAAGGGGCGGGGGGGCGGCAGGGTTTATGCCAGGCAGCGCCAGGCACAGTGGGCGGCTGGGCGGACGCCAGCACAGCCTGCGATGCTAAATATGTCCATTCTGACCCAAAATAAATAGAACCGGGGTCAGGCCAGGACAGCGCTCGCATGCGAACGCCCTCTGCAGCTCGGCCCTGATGCTTCTGCTCGCCGGCGGCTTGATGGAATCCCACAAGTCAAACACACAGCGCTCGGACTCACGCGTCGGAGCGCCGTCGGGGGGGTATGAGCATCTGGCCATGGACATTAATCATGTTATCAGCGTGTTACCACTCGATCTGTGGGGTTTCCTTTGCTTTAATTCAAACTGGTGCTTTTAAAGGAGTTGGTTGTGAAATTGTTTGCCTCGTTCATTCTTCAGTCCAGATATTTGGACGTGGAGTCTTTGTGTCACAGTGTTAAGAAAGTGTAGATTTGCAACACACATTCTGAGCTGCGTTCTAGTTTTGTTGCTGTCTGTTCATTTCATTGTGCTTGAAATCCATCAGTCGTTCTGTGATTCAGGCAGACACAATGCTTTCACCACACAGCAGAAGGCAGAAATGGAAACGACGCCCACAAATAGACGTTTCCCTTCATGTTTGCTTCGCCTCCAGTGTTATTCCGACGCTGTGCGCCCAAGGTCAACTGTGTGGACCGGCTCCCTGCGTACAGTACAGTCATCTGAGGTCACTGCAGCCCGAAGCCACATTGCCAGCTCAGTTTGGCCACTACAGGCTGCAGATGGCCGGCCATTCCTGCCGCCCCCAGACACAGATAATCTTGGATCTCTCTGCTTGGCCGGTAGAACAAGCCTAACTCGGCGTGACATCGGGGCTGTCACCACGGCCAGCCTCGTCAACTGGAAGAGGAAAGAGGTGTTATATAGCGTGAATGATAGAAAGTAGGGGGATAAACCAGGCTGAAAGCTCAGTGTAGCGGATTGCTTTCATTGGAAGGAGAATAGGGGTAAGTCAAGATCAAACGCTCCAGGCATCGCAACCTTCACTGTGAAGAACCGACCAGAATAATGAAATGACGTCTGCTTACGTGGGATTGTATCTCTTTATTGTTTCATCCAAAATAGCCTCGGGCAGCAAAAGGCTAACAAACACATCTTCAACCTTCTGAGATGTATTCTCTATAAATATCGTTTCTTTCTTCCCTCCGATAAAGACAATGCATTTTTTTAACCAAGATACGATCAATGCTTTGCTGCTCTTGGCACATCTAGACTATAAATACGTTTTGACAAGTTACGGAAGAAACCCTCATCTCACCTCTGATTCGCCTACGCAGCAGGAGACGATGATAAAAGCAAATAAATGGCAGGTGAACATTTGAACCGGAGCTCTGAGTCCACTGTGTTTCATCAGCTACTGCTAACTATATCTCCCCCTCTATTTATACTCAATGAGAGAGACTCAAAGACGAGTTGACACTCTTTTTTACTACGTTAGTAATGCAGTTTGAGGAGAGGGTGGTGATCAAGGTGAGACGCTGCTCAGAAGGATCAAACAACAAAACAGTGAGAGACGGCTGACGTCGCCATCACGACGTAAAAGAAAAAAAGGATTCAAGGATTCAAAAAGGAGTTCAAAATTAGCTCAGTTCAATAAAAGCATAAACTAATATCTGTAATTGTAATATTTATATCCCAACCTCAATGATGAATTATTAGACAGCCACAAATGAAGAGTTCATTTCCCAAATGCTGTTTTGAAAAATCATTATCTGAATTTCATTGTGTGGTGAGGAGTTTTATTATTCATTATTTATTTATTATTAATATTAGATAACCCCATGAAATCCTTCATCAGGGTTGAAAGTGCTTTAAAAAAAAGCTATAAAATGTTAGCAAAATAATACTAAATACTAAATAAACAAGAAAAAACAAATACTGTAAACATAAAATACAGTAAAATTTAATATAACTGAATTTTCCCTTTGAAGCGGTTTTGTTATGTATGGTGGAGCCCAGTCACCTTGGAACCAAACTCAAACTCCTCTGCTGTTGTTGTTGTTGTTGTTATTGGTGTTCTCGTTGTTGTTTCCATTGTTGTTGTTGTTGTTGTGGTGGTGGTGGTGGTGGTGGTGGTGCTGCTGGTGATCTGGCTGTGGCGTTCACTAACTGAACTAACTGAGGCATCCTAAATGAGTCCTGACAGTGTCACAGGAAGTCAGCGGTGACAAGACGAGCCCTGACAGGTTAGCTGCCGGCTAGCAGGAAAGAATCACAATCCAGCACATCCAACACATCCAACATAATACAACCCATCCAACCCATCCAACACATCCAACACATACAACACATACAACACATACAACATAATACAACACATCTAACACATTCAATACATACAACATATCCAACATAATACAACTCATCTAACACATACAACACATACAACACATACAACATATCCAACATAATACAACACATCTAACACATTCAATACATCCAGAGGGGTGTTCCACGAAGCGAGCTTACCACTTATCCAGGCTTATTTCGCTTAGTCTGGCTCATTTTCAGGTTTATTCGGTTCCACAAAGCAAGCTCAGCATAGTTCAAGCTAAGTTGCTGTGGCAACTTATGCTTCCTGCCTCGGGGCAGGCTAGATATCAGGCTAAACCACAGTTGAAGCTTAATCGGTACTCCCGTAACACTGATCAGACTGAAACGCAATGATTTTCAAACAAGGTTCCGCCATCCTAATGTTCAACACTATTACCCTAGACCCTACACTATCAGACATAAAATGTAATGTTAATAGAAAATAAAAAATATAAAATGATGTAGGCTGTATCGGGGATACAGTCACGGTTCAGAGCGTTGCTAGGCAACCCCATTTAACCATGAGTGTCCAGCGAGACCTCAAGTGCCATATTGCTTTTAGAAAACGGTTACAACTTATAGAAATAATTATTTGATGACACAATATTATTTTATTTTCTAAATTATTTTTATTTAACAAATTCATTGAAATAATAAATTATCTTGAATATATGTAAAGATGTTTCCACGGTTGCTAGGAGACGCATTCACTGTTTCTGTATGGGATTTACAGTCACTGTAGAACACGCTTTCAACCGATCAATTTCCAGGACGGAAACAACCGATTTCATAAAACTATAATAAAAGTAAGAAACAGCCCGAACAGCTCAGTCAGTAGAGCATGAGACTCTCAGTCTTAAGATTGTGAGTTCAATCCCCGTATAGGGTCCAGTACAGTACGATGATTGTAATGTAGTAAGATGAAACCTTACGTACAGCCTTTACTACATCATTTATGGCAATAGATAGTACATTTACAGTCTTGAGGTTTCATATATGGCATGGTTTCATTTATAATATTTTTAGCACAGCTTTTCAGTTCTTTAATATTGTTGGAACACATGATATTTAATAAGGTCTATACAATTTGTTTGTTTTTAATTCAACAATTACTTACGCATTCAATCTAGCAGCAATTCATTGCCAATCTTTCTCTCTCCCTTTATATATGGCAATCGTATTTCACTTTTCATTGTAATATGGCTGAATTCTCCATAGACCTCCACTAAAAGTCGCTGTTCAGTGGCCGTGAACATTGCGGCTCTGTCTTTACCGTCATTTTTCGCCATTATGAATCGATCAGATCCATGATCGACCTCTCGGGCTGCTTAAATAAACTGTGTATAAATGTGCACGCGCAATTATCTGGATTGCTTGAGCCTGGCTCGGTTTAGCCCGATCACGGTAGCTTAACTTGGGCTTCGTGGAACCGCTTTAGCCCCGATTGATTTGTTAGGTTAATTCAAACCAGGCTTGCGAGGTTAATCGCCGCTTTTCTAAGCCTGCTTTGTGGAACAGCCCCCAGCACAACATTTCTGTTGTTGTGGTTTGGTCGCTCAACAGGGAGAGCAAGGCACTAGCGCTGCCAGGGTTGGGGGTTTGATTCCCACTGGGGCCTCCCATGCTAAACATCAATATCACTCATGGTGCTGTATATATTATGTTATGTCTACTGGATGTGAGTGGATGTGTTGCTGTAGTATGTGAATGTGTGTATGACAGCCCTGAGGCCAAGCTGACAAACAGGAGAATTGGACGCAAAATCCACAGCTGCAAATATCTCCCATCAAAGAGTCAAAGAGTTTGGTTTATTTGATCTGATGGAACGATTCCTTGTGCTATTGTGTTTGGTAAATGTAGAAACCTGGCTTGAATGTTGGCTAAAAGGAGTTGGATGTCACGGGGTTATCAAGCGTTCACCTCCCATCACAAATAATGACTTGGACTCTGACACCTCCAGAACCTCTCCGTCCAGCCGCACAACAGGAAGCGTGAGGGGAAGTCGGTGGCATTGTCAGCGGGGATGGTTTGGCTAGACTGCTGGTTTAGCACAGCCTTTATTTTTCTAGAACAATGACTTCTGAAGCCGGCAGATAACGTTTCCGCACGGCTCAAAAACAACAGATTCAGCCCTGCACTGGAAAACAGATCTGAGAACAGTCGAACGGCTCTGTGTAGGAACGTGTTTAGACTAGATCTGTAGCTGCCATGTGAGGTCAGCGGGGCGGCGAGCGCTCTACGCTCTGCGACTGTTTACATGGGAGGGTTGTGTGTTATCGTCCAACCAGTGCTGCGTAAGCCAGAGGAAGAATTAGGTCATTCTAAATAAAGGCTTTGCTCACTGACACACACACACACACACACACGAAGCGGTGATGTCATGGTTACCGTGGTTGTGCCGACCCAAGGGTAACCCCTGACTTTAACCTGACACCTCTGGCATTCAGTCAAGCTCGAACCCCAGTCATGACCTATGACCTTTACGGGAAAATGACATTCTGTACCACCAGGCATGCTCATGCTCATCATTTGGCATGTATACTGTAGGGATTGAAGCTACTGTTAATCAATTACTGGTAATAATACTGGTTTAGTGTGGAATCTGGTCAAAACGTCTCACTAGAATCAGTTCAGGTCAGGAGCTGCAGTACAGCTTCCTCTGGGTGTCCGGGTCTCCCTAGCTTGAAATTCGACTGGATGTAAGTTGGACCCAGATGGAGACACAAGGAGGCAGATGGTGTGTCAGTACGATACTTTACTGGAGTGTAAAGCAAGCAATACAGGCAACCGCACTAGGCAGGGGTCAGGCAGGGGTCAGGCAGGGGTCAGGCAGAACAGAGCTCAGGTAACCGGTAGACCAGGACATGGAAAGCCAAGTAACACATCAGACAATCTGGGAGACACACTGGTATGGAGCACAGCTGGTGAGGGGAGGGGTGAGGTGATAGATACAGATGTGGAACAGGTGAGTCGTGGCAGAACACACTGGGAACCCTGGTGGACGTGACTGGTATGACAGGACCTGAAACAACACAGAACAGAGAGGAGACTAGAGGGACTGGGAGGTGGTTGGTTCAGTTCAAAACTTAAACCCGGCTGCTTCCAGACCAGCAACTTTGATGTAACTTCAGAAATCCCTTTTGGATGTGCAGGTATGTAACGAACACCAGCCACCCTGAACCCTGAAATATCAGATCAAACTGACTGAAAGGACGAATGAAGGAGAAACCATCAAACCACACCAAGAGGTCATTTTGTTCCAATTAGCACAGAGGTGACGATCAGCCATGTTAGCAGGTCAGCTGGTCTGTCTGTAGAAACAGGACTGATCAGTGTTTGCTCTGCCTCGTCGTCTCAGGGACTTCCTGTCTGCACGCTGACCTCCCACACACACACACAGACACACACACACACAAAGGCAGCGAGAGCAAGAAAGACTGAGTGTCTGTATTCAGCTCTTATTCTGTGTTTCGGTGCTTCACTCTTACCTGGTCGGTTTATTGTCCTTATTTTTCACGCCACCTACAGTTTCTTTGTCTGTTCAGCCATGGTGGCTATCGCTGCTCATGCTAACTACCCAGTTCTTCTTCTATTGAAAGATAAAACGCATCACTTCCTGTCTCCAGAGGGTTTCTCCCAGGAAAGACCTACCTGACACCGGGTGTTTAGAGCAGCAGATGGAGAAGCTTCATGACCTGGTAGAGGTTGATCACTGTTGAGGTCCAGAGATCAGAGAGAGGAGAGGACAGAGATCTAGAGGAACATGTATTCATTCAAGTCCTTAGTTGACAAAATGTTAAAACCTTTCCAGGCTGGATGCCTCGACATTAGAAATATTAAATAATGAGCTTCAGGTAATGATTCTCCTAAAATGGACAGATAACACTTTAATCATTATAGTTCAGGAGAAGAGCTTGTGTATGTTCACCTCCTGTGTGAATCTGGGAAACGCAAGACTATCATAGGATGCCTCTCTCCATGTTGACGGTGCGTTGGTTTCGCTGTCACGGTAACCGGCGAGGTCTGAGGCGAGGCGGGCCGGCTCATGAAGCAACTCTTTCCGTCCTAAGTATAGCAGTCTGTTTGTTTTCATCCTCTAGCCAGTGTCTGTCTGCCTCCCGGCTGGAGGAGGCCGGTGTGGTGGCGGAGCGGCACAGCGACACTGACTGAGTGCTTTAAACCCCGTCACCCGTCGGCGCCGCAGACGCCCATTGATCTCTGTCTGCAGGACAAGCCTATAAATCTGTTAAGTTACTGCCCTGCAGGGTGAGCAGTGAGGCTGTTTACGTCTTTTATTAAGGCAACCACAATCGCTGCTGTCGTGTGAAAACCTCATAACTGCAATTTTGGTGATTTTCCAGATGTTGCTCTTCGTTCCTGAAAAGTTGACGATTGAAGTTGCGTGGTTTTCACTTGACAGTGACAAAATCTAGCTTCAGGTAAATGTGTTGGAGTTGGGAGGGGCAGGAGAGTCCTGCCGATGTTCGATGCTCTGCAGCAGCCAATGTGCCCATCAAGGTATTTAAAGCTGCTCTGTGTCTTTTTAACATCAGTTTATCAAATTACTAGTTCTACCTGGTATGACTACCACCAACCAATGAGACCATGGTGGAGACCACTGCTAGCCTCTATCTCACCAGTGGTATTGTTACGAGTGTTTCTCCACATTAAGACTACATTTCCCATAAGCCCCGTTGCTTCGTGTCCCCCCTCCCCCTCCCTGGTGTCTTTGTCTTTCCTGAAGAGGATCAACATGTTGGAAGTGATTTCTCCATCTTCCTTTCTCTCCTTCCTCCATTTGGCGTTGCCAGAAACTCTTTATCTTTAGCTCCGTTAGCGCTGGAAGAACAGCGCCCTCTTCCTGTTTGGTGCTGTAAAGCAATCCAGCAGATTTCCCTCCAAATCAACCCGGTGGCCACAATGTAAAATGTAGAGTAGAGGCTGGTAGAGGCTGACAGGCTGGTAGAGGCTGGTAGAGGCTGACAGACTGGTAGAGGCTGACAGGCTGGTAGAGGCTGGTAGAGGCTGACAGGCTGCTAGAGGTGGAGTTATACTGATGACTCTACAGTAATGTGGTGATGATTCATTGAGCAGCTTTCCAACAGGACCCTGAAGCCTGTGACCTGTGAAATGCCAAGAAATGAATTCCTAACTTGCAGTGTGTGGTGATAGAGGAGAAACTTCTAGAACCCTGATATTCACCAAGTCTTCAGCCGATGAAGGAAACCCCCCTCCCCCGATCAATCAACTCTTTCACATTCCACATTCACATCCACCCCCCCACCACCACCATCACCACAGTGATCTCATGCCGGAAACTTTCCTTGCTTTTTTCCAGTGAAAGAAAAAAGCTCTTTTTGTTTGAGAAAACAGATGAATACCCCCCCAACCACACACACCCACACACACACACACACACACACACACACACACAGGGGAATCAGCTGGGACTGATTCTTACCCAATAGAGACTAAAGATGAGAGACAGAAAGACTGTGTGAGAAGGAGGATGGACCCCCTCCCCCATCACCCACCCCCCCCCATAACCTTTTCACGTCTCCACACGGTGACTCTTGTTTAGGTAAATCCCCAAACCCCTCCATCCAACACCGAGGAGCCAAGATGTCTAGCGAGCGCCTCAGTCAGGAACAAGAGGCGATTCTGGGCTGTACAGGTCCAGAAATAAGACCGCCATCCATCAAGAGACCCCTCCCTTCCTAGTCTTAAGTCAACCCCCCCCCCCCCCAAACACAAGGACGAGTGTTGTTCACAATCGCCTCCTTGTCAACAATGTACAAAGTGTTGCTCTCAGCGCCGGCCCCTAGAAGGTCTCCACTATGGGAAGAAAAGGGCCTATTTATAGACTGCTGAGTGAGGTAATAGAAAATTGGTCTTGTTTAAACAAATGTAGCATTAAGGAGGCGCGGCGGTGTGTGTGTGTGTGTGTGTGTGTGTGTGTGTGTGTGTGTGTGTGTTTGGTCCTGACCGGCGCTCAGGGTGGTAAAAAGAGCCGCTGTCCTTCCAGACTGGTTGTTAAACTTTGAAGTTTCATGGCAGATGTTAAAACACTGATATAATAATGATATAATAATAATAATAATAATAATAATATATATGATATAATAATGATATATTAATTATATAATATTGATATAATAATAATAATAATATGATATAATAATAATATAATAATAATATGATATAATATTGATATAATAATAATATGATATAATATTGATATAATAATAATAATATGATATAATAATGATATAATAATAATATGATATAATAATGATGATAATGATATGATATAATGATATAATATAATTATGATATAATAATAATTATATGATATAATAATGGTAATAATGATATAATAATGATGGTAATGATATAATAATGATAATAATGATATAATAATGATATAATAATAATATGATATAATAATGATGATAATGATATAATAATGATAATAATATGATATAATGATATAATATAATTATGATATAATAATAATTATATGATATAATAATGGTAATAATGATATAATAATGATGATAATGATATAATAATGATAATAATGATATAATAATGATAATAATACATTATATATTATAAATTCCTCTATAATACATTATAGTACTCCTATACCCCTAGAGCCACTGATCTCTGATCAGTTTCTTCATCTTCCTGGAGGATTTCCACCAACTCAGAAGGTTTGAGGGCTTCAGGTCCTGACAGCACCTCAGCATCTGAGGTCAGTTCCAAAACACTGAACTTCTTCTTCCTCAGTCTTTCTCTGGTAGATTTGTTTGGATGCTGAGGATCATCGTCTTGGTGAACAGACTCTTCCCCAAAGAGCCCCGCCCTCCTCCCCCTCAGCTGGTCAAGTTCCCGCCCCAGCACTTGTCACTCATCTTGATGAGTCTGACCTGATGATCCAGCACCGCTAACCTGCTACGTCGACAACATGGCCAACTAGCTAGCATGCTAGCTGTCTAGCAGTACACCAGTAGCTCTGTGTATCACAGCACTCTCATCCATCCCCCATCCCTCCCTCCATCCATCCATCCCTCCCTCTCTCCCTCCATCCTCCCTCCCTCCCTCTCATTCCTCCATCCCTCCATCCCTCCCTCCCTCTCATCCATCCATCCATCCCTCCCTCCCTTCCTCTCATCCCTCCCTCCCTCCATCTCATCACTCCATCTTCCCCTCACTCTCATCCCTCCATGCTCCCCCTCATCCCTCCCTCCCTCCCTTCCCTCCATCCATCCTCCCCTCCCTCCCTCCATCCATCCCTCCCTCCCTCCATCCTCCCCTCCCCATCTCCCTCCATCCATCCTCCCCTCCATCCTTTCCTCCCTCCCTCCCTCCCTCTCATCCATCCCTCCCTCCCTTCCTCTCATCCCTCCCTCCCTCTCTCCCCCTGTCTGTCTCTCTCTCAGTGAGTGTATTTTTGTTACAGACAGATCCAGTCTGCTGCTGTGATCGCTACTACACTAAAATCCCTCAAACCGTCTGTTTGTTCTCCCTCCTCCCTTCTTTCCTCCACTTAGTCTGCAGTGTGTGTGTGTGTGTGTGTGTGTGTGTGTGAGTTGAATGTGGAGTCAGAGCCAGCGTGTCCCTGGTTCACCTGACTGCCGCTGTGCTGAGGAGCGTCACGTGGTTACGTCTTAAAGGGAAACACACACACACACACACACACACACACACACATATTATATTACATCTTATAGTCTTTTTGTGTCTTTCCATTCCTTTTCTCCTTCCTCCTCCCCTCCCTCTCTCCTCCATCCCCCCAAGCCTCCATCTTTCCTCCTTATTCCCTCTCCTCCTCCCCTTCTTTTCCTCCCTATCTCTCCCCGTTCCTTCCCCACCTTCTCCTCCCTCTTTCTTTCACCCCTGTCCTTCCCTCGTTCTCCCTTTTCCTTCTCCTCCCTCCCCTTCCTACCTCCTTCTTACCTCCTTTTCTCTTTCCTCCCTCCTTGCTCTCCTTCCTATTCTTCCTCCTCTCCCTCTCCCCTTTCTCACCCTCCCACTTTTAGATCAGTGCTACATAAATACAGTTTATTACAAAAATAAATACAATGATGAATGGAATCGATCGACAGAGAGAGAGAGAGAGACAGAGAGAGAGAGAGAGAGAGAGAGACAGAGAGAGAGTGAGAGAGACAGAGAGAGAGAGACAGAGAGAGAGACAGAGAGAGAGAGAGGGAGAGCTGGACGAACCCCCTGACCCCCTCCCTGAGCCCAGGCCACGCCCCTCTACCCAGCAGCACCACTCCCCCCTGTTGGACGGATAAGTGCAGGTCGTGACTGCATGGAAACGATGCAGATTCATTGATCACACCTGATAGAAGTGATCAATACACTGGCTGTCTGGAAGCCCTCGACCTGGAAGGGTTACAACGAGACACAAGGATGCATGAACATGTCCTCCTGGGTTTCAGTGGAGAGTTTTAGTGTCCCATGATGCTTTGCTTCAGAGACGAGAATACAATACTTAAATCTGTTTTATTGTGGTGTTTAATGTATCTAGTCTAGTCTATTATCAGCCTGCTGGTTTGATACATGGAGGCTTTGATCTTGTTTCCCTCCTTTTGTTTCAGTCTCTGATTTCTGTTTTCTGTTAGTCAGCGTGTCCTCGCTTTCAATCCACATTCCACCAGTCTCTCTCTCACCTCTCTCTCTCATCTGTCTCTCTCTCATCTGTCTCTCTCTCTCATCTGTCTCTCTCTGATCTGTCTCTCTCTGATCTGTCTCTCTCTCATCTGTCTCTCTCTGATCTGTCTCTCTCATCTGCCTCTCTCTCATCTGTCTCTCTCTCATCTGTCTCTCATCTGTCTCTCTCATCTGTCTCTCTCTCTCATCTGTCTCTCTCTCATCTGTCTCTCTCATCTGTCTCTCTCTCATCTGTCTCTCTCTCTCATCTGTCTCTCTCATCTGTCTCTCTCTCATCTGTCTCTCTCTCATCTGTCTCTCTCATCTGTCTCTCTCTGATCTGTCTCTCTCTCATCTGTCTCTCTCTCATCTGTCTCTCTCATCTGTCTCTCTCTCATCTGTCTCTCTCTCACTCTTTGTCATCATGACCTGTCTATCATGATGTCATGATGTCACGCTTCTCTTTTTCTCATTTTGTTTTCCCCTATCTTTTCTTCTCTCACCACTTCTCTCGCTTTTGCTTTCTCTCTCCCCTCCTCCCACTTGTTTGCTGTTTTTCTCTCTTTCTTTCTTCCCTTTCTGTCCCTCTCCCTTTCCTCTCTCCCCTTTTCTCCCTCACCACCCCTTTTTTCTCCTCCACCTACTTTCTCTCTCCCTCTTTCTCTCTTTCCTTTCCTCTCCCACTCTCTCTCTCTCTCTTTATTCTATCTCTGTAACTCTCTCCCTCTTTCCTCATCCCCACCATCAGAGAAACCCCAGCCGGAGGAGGGACAATCAAGTGGCGTTCACTTCAATGTAATAGCTAAACACATACACCGTGTGTTGTAGCGCCATATTGATAAAGACTTGATGAAGTACAGCGGCTGGGCTCCGACTCCCTCGACTCCATCACTGAAACCCAGATTCCTCCATCTCTATGGACCCAGCCGTGAAGAGATGTGGAGCAGCTCCTCTCTTTCTCTTCTTCTCATAAGAAAGAGATCTGTATTCTGTGTGAATAAAAGCGTGCGGTGGCAGCCCAGAGCTGAGAGGCTTGTGACCGGATGGCTGTCGGTTTGAAGTTGCCAGGTCCATCAACAGGAACAAATGAATCTGTCGCCTCCCAACGAGCAACTAAATCCCAGCTCTCACCGTCCACCTGCCTCCCTGCCTCTCGTGGCACGTCGGGGCTTCAGAGCCTAAGCCACCGTAAAACATGTTGCCTATTTCCAGGACGGCTGAACATCACCTATAAATCTACACTACAACACCAGTCAGTCTGCAGACACCGTGGAGACACCTCCTCTGACACTCTAGGGACATGTGACTGGAAGGTCGACGGTTCAAATCCCCCCACCGGCTGGGAACATGAATGAATAACACTCTCCTCCTGCAACAACTACTGTTGAGCTGCCCGTGAGCAAGGCACCCAACTGCTCGTACTGAGCAGCTCCCAGTGTGAATGTGAAGTGGGTGGAGCTGAAGAGCAAACCCTGGCTGAAGAAGTGTGCTAGTGGTTTATACAGGGTGGGTGGGGGGGTCCAACTGTTGAGTCAGTGCAGTGTAGCTCAGTGTTGTAACTCACAGAATCACTGAACTAGATATTTAATAATACTACACCCTGAGATGTGTCACCCCTCTGACGTCACGGCAACCATCGTCATGCCAGCAGGGACCTTATTGTCATGGAGACCAGCACTACAGCGCCGCTCGGTGACCTTGATGCCGCGCTGCTTCCTGACGACCGCAATCAGGACCGGTGCTGTGGTTCCAACATCAAGATGAGTGACAGGAGTTGGGGTGGGAACTTGACCAATGAGGGGAAGGAGGGCGGGACTAACAATATACTTCGTGTCTCAAGCAGATGGTAGCTTTAAGGTTAGTTTAGGGTCCGGATTAGGTTTACATTAGGGTCTGGGTGAATGTGACTAATGAATGTAGTCAATGGAAAGTCCTGCCGAGGAAGTACAAGGATGTGTGTGTATTTGTGTGTGTGTGTGTGTGTGTGTGTGTTGGGGGGGGGGGTGTAGGTTTAAATGCACATTGTGTTTTCTGGTGAGCAGTTTGGGAAAGTGTTTTGTAAGCGTGAGCTGTGATCCTATTGGCTGTCACCTAGCTACTTCCTCCTTCCTGACCTGTTAAAACATAGGGTGACATCCACATACACACACACACACACACACATGCACACACACACACACACCTTCTCTCTCACTATCTGTCTCTGTTTCTTTCTTCATCACATAAAAACACACACACACACACACTCCCTCTCTTTCACGTGCACGCTGACATAATCACCACCACACACACACACACACACGTGTTAGGGTCGTCATAGCGACAGCCCACTCCACTGCGAGAATGCTCCACCGGAATTTACCAGCCGGATCCATCATCGCTTCCCACGCTGAGGGATGGAGGGAGGCAGGGAGGGAGGGAGGGAAGGAAGGAAGGAGGGACGGTCGGTTGGAGGGTTGGATGAAGGCAGGGAGGGAGAGGGAAGGAAGGATGAAGGCAGGGAGGGAGGGAGGATTTTAAAGCAATGTCATCTCACATTTGATATTTGTAACTGCTGTTCATAATGTCTCTGTATGTTGTCGACTGTTTTTAGTTTTCCTGTAAAAGGATTTTAATCTGAATGAGAGAATCTGAAAAATGAATTTGCTGTTTCAATCTTCCTGTTCAGCTCCATGAGGACAGGGACTGATGATGCTGCTACTGTAGAAACACACTGCTGGAATTTACTGTTACACACACACACACACACACACACACACATACACACAGACACACATATTGGCCACCTGTAAATTCACATACATGCAGGTTGCAGGTTGCAGGCTTCACACTGAGCTGAACACCGTCGTACTGAACGAGTAGTGTTGAGGCGAAGCCACAACAGAAACCTTTCTTCCAGCGCCAGCCCTCCACATCGTTCCCATGACCTCATTTTGGATCTGCGACGGCACTGGAACGGCAACCCAGCTAACTGTGCTCACGACCACCAACCACCACCACCACCTCTACCAAGGGACATGAAACACCAAACCAAAGGGAGGAGTTGAACTGAGAGTGTGAATACTCTGAAAGAGGGACTCTTGTTTCGAAGATCAGATAGAGTCACTAAGCACTTTCCCTTATTTAGGGAATATTAGAGGTAAAGAATATCCCTGAATGGTTCCTTGAAGAACCCCCTCATGATAGAGGTTCCTGGAAGTACCGTCAGGGTTCACAAACCTTTTCTGAATGAGTTCTTCAAGGAACCCTAACCAGAACCTTAACTCAGTTGACTCAGAACCTTTTGGGTTTTAATAGCACATTAGAACAGCAAAGAGTTATGCCTGGCGCGTCGGGGCTTCAGAGCCTAAGCCACCGTAAAACATGTCGTCTATTTCCAGGACGGCTGAACATCACCTATAAATCTACACTACAACACCAGTCAGTCTGCAGACACCATGGAGACACCTCCCAGCTCCCAGTGGAACCAGTAGAGACTATGGTTGTACTGGTCAGCTCCCAGTAGAACCAGTAGAGACTGGGGTTGTACTGGTCAGCTCCCAGTAGAACCAGTAGAGACTGTGGTTGTACTGGTCAGCTCCCAGTGGAACCAGTAGAGACTGTGGTTGTACTGGTCAGCTCCCAGTGTGGATGTGAAGCTCCATAAATAAATAAAGGTCAAAAACATTCAGTAACCATACCAGCCTGCCTGAGTGTCTGTTTAGAGCAAGATAGAGCTTCTAATATGCTTTGGAGGTCAAAGGTCGGCCAGAGCTGGAGTGCACCGCCATTATGTGGCCATTATAGTGAACAGTAGTGGGTATTCACAAGCCCCACGGGCACTTTCAGCAGACAGCTGCTTCTGACTGTGAACCTCAGGACCTGCAGTAAAGATCAGGGCGGCCTAGCCTTGCAGTCTGACCTTTGAGATGCTCTGATACAGGTCAAAGGTCAAAGCAGGGGCGAGAGGTCATCAGGAAGGGGCCTCACAGGGAAATACTCTTGAGTGTGAAATGGCTGCAGTCAGGAAAATGGGATTTAGATTCCTGGTTTTGGGGTACTGGGTTTGATTGACAGCGCTGACAGAGCCTGGCTCGTTACTGTAATTAGTCAGCTAATTAATAAATGCCGTGGGCCCGCCTCCTCCTATCCACTGTGATGTCACTGTGACAGTCAGTCAGTCTGTAAAGTGATATGGAAGGTTATTATACTTTTGTTTCTTCGCAATAATTGTTTTGTTTTGTCATTTATGTTTCAGTTGGAGTTTCAGTTTAAAATATTTCAGCGGCTCAATCAGTTGCTACTGTACTACTATGTTAGTCTGTTGCAGTGCTTAATTTGTGCCGGGGCTAGCCGGGGCACAGCCCCGGCAAATGCCAAGAATCTGATTTTGCGCCCCGGCAAATGTCTTACTCAGAATCAGAGCCCCGGGCTCTAAAGTGCGACAACAACGCGTATTTTAAACTGGTATTAAACAACGTTACGTCCAGTGAACATTACAAGAGTAGGTGCGCGAGGCCGCGAGCCAATCAGAGCCTAATATGTAAATAGATACACGCACACACACACACACACACACACACACACACACACACAGACAGACAGACAGACTGGAAGCTTAAAAAAATTACAACGTCAATGTTTAGTTAGCTACTGATAGCAAGCCGACAAAACAGATTCACGGTTAACGTTAATGCAGCACAAAGCTGGCTTCTGGGCTGGCATTGAATTCGCATCATGTCTAAAAGACAAAACACGTTATTTTCTTATTTTCAAAAGCCTACCTGTACAAAGCAGAACCATTAGACCAGAGGGAGGGACAGAAATGCAGGCGTTGTTAGGCGACACAGAGGTAGGAAAAGTTTACCCTTTTTCCTCCGCCGGGGGGGGGGGATTGGTTGGGGGAGGCGAGTTGAGCCCCAGCATCTCTTATTTTACAAATGAAGCACTGGTCTGTTGCCCTGGACCGTGTGTCAGTAGCTACTGCTCTGGGTAGGTAGCTCCTCCCCCATAACAGTGAGGCCAACAGTTCAGCTGAAATCAGTGGACCAGAAACACAAGGCAGCCTGTATCAGGATCAATATCCACTATCGGAGGTAAATATTAAATGTGTGCCAAGTATATCAATGGGAGCCAGGGGGCCAAATACTTTCCCCACTTATCAGTTTCCCCGAGTTGAGCAGCGTCAGAGGAAAACCACGAGCCAACAGGGAGTTTGCTGTAGGAGACACTCATGTAAAAGTGATAACTGATATAACTGAAGATGATGCAGGAAGAAGCTACAGACGTCGACTCAACGTCTTGAACTTCAATGCGTTGGAGGTTTTTGTTCCAAAATAAAGTGCGGGACAGAAAGTGGGGTTTCTCACCAAGTAATCAATGAGTGGTATTGAACAAACCCTGCAGACACATTATGGTCATTTTGTGCTATGGGGCAGGTAATGCACCTTTAACACATGTAATCTCATATTGAGTCCTAATGTCAGTACATATTACCAATAGATTCTTCAATTTTCAAACATCTGAATAATCTCAAAATCATTCAATCTGTTAGCATGCTGCCTAGTATCACTCAACGTAATGTATGCTAAAGTATTAGCGTGAAGCCTACTTTCACTCAACATAGTATATGCTAAAGTGCTAACGTGAAGCCTACTATCATTCAACGTAATGTAAGCTAAAGTGTTAGTGTGGAGCCTACTATCACTCAACATAGTGTATGCTAAAGTGTTAGCGTGGAGCCTATCACTCAACATAGTGTATGCTAAAGTGTTAGCATGGAGCCTACTATCACTCAACATAGTGTATGCTAAAGTGTTAGCGGGAAGCCTACTATCACTCAACATTATGTATGCTAAAGTGTTAACATGGAATCTACTATCACTTGAAACATGAACAAGTGATAGCAAAGTGTTAGCATGGGGACTCATGGATGATTTTGGCGTCCATGTTGTCATCACTTAACAGCTAAGTTGACCAATAGGACAATCTCCCTTTAACCCTCAACACAAGTCCTCACCCTAAACAAGCTCCCTGTTGAGGTGAAGAGCAGGTTAACGTATTTTCACATTGGAGGATTTTCGTCATCTTTCTGTCCATGTGAGGACATTTGGTGCTGATAAGCATAAAAGTACATGAACACACACACACACACACATTGCCACATGCTCATTCTATATTGGTTGCAATGGTTAGATAACATTCTCAGACAGTAAAACACACACACATACACACACACACACACACACACACACACACACATATATTCCAGTTTGCGGCTGTAAAGTGTCACATGGTGAATACGACGCCGTAACCGCCAACTTCCTGCTGCAGCCACTGTGGAGACAGGCTGTCTGAAACCAGTGTTTGGTGGTTGTGGTGTGTGTGTGTGTGTGTGTCTGCCCTTGTGTACATATTTAAATGTGTGTGTGTGATAGAGTTAAAGACATCTCGGTCTGGCTAAATCTGTTCAGAGCATATTTATCTCTCTCTCTCATCTTGATGTGGTCCGCTGTTGTAACTCGTCCGGCTGTGTCCTCACATGCCCTCTCCGAGATCTGAAACCAATCAGTGTGTCATCATCAAATCTGCCAAGCATGAAGAGGAGGAAGGGGAAAGTGAGCGATGAAGGACGACAAGGTGTGAAGAGAAGATGAAGGTGGAGAGAGTTTAGATGGTGATAACCAGGTTAGTTGGGTATATGGTGCTGATGACTATAAAGGTCACGACCTCATGGCACTTCAACCAGGACCTATGAAAACACTCCAGGCTCTGTTCACACTGAGCAACGCCATCGCCAAGTCAGCAGACGTCCATTCATTTCCTGTACAGCTGTAGACGCTCTCCAAGCTTTTCGTGGTCATCGACCGTCAACAGCCAATCAGATTTCTGCTTCCTTGTTTCTCTACCGACATGATTCAGATTCATGATCAATAGTTCAGACTCCCAGAGGTTTCTGTCTTCTCCCAGTTCACAGTCTGCAGAAACTCTTCTTTACTTTACAACAATTATCACAATTATCTGCTTTGTGGGCGTGCGGGAATGTAAATTATGACCCTTTTGTCTGTTCAGTTAATGCAGCGCAGTCTGAAGGCGTGGTCAGTCCTCCAACTGCCTCTGATGCATGTATGACAAAAGTTGAATGTCCAACATCACATGTCTTTATCTGTCATTATCCAGTAGACACATTATTACACATTTAAGTACATCTACTAACTATACTAACTATAACTTCTTTACAGATGTAAAAATCCAAAATAAAATAAAAAAGTTAAGAAATAAAGCAAATACTACATGAGCATGCACATGGTCAAAGGACAGTCCCAGCCTCTCGCTCAGCTGAGGCCTGTAGGTTTGTACTACTAGCTGTCTACTAGCTACTAGTACACACACACACACACACACATACACACACACACAGTGGGGGTCCATTATTATTTAGTCCCAGCCCCTATGGTAACAGGTGTCTCATCCTTTGTGTCTCCTTGTCCTGGGTGAGACGGGTGAGACGGGTGACACCCCCCCCCCCATGAATAACCAGACAATGACGTGTGACACTCATAAATATTAAACCTCTGAATATGTTTTAAAATGCAGGGGGTGTGGTGCACAACATTTTTCATCAGGCGGGACAGCCGAGCTTTGTCTGCTTAACTCGTCTCAATACGTTCCATACCAGTCAGTGTTCAGCGTTATTAGCACCGGCTGATTTATGGCATCTGCAGGCGTCCAGGCCGGAGGAGGAGATTATAGAAAGACAGACAAGTCATTTGTCATCCAGCTTGTGTTTTCAGATAACCCGACATGTTCATTTCTACTGAAGCAGATCATTGTGGAAGGTAACCACCGGCTCCCTGATAACAGCGGTAAATGTGATTTGTGACGCATCATCCTTCCTCTCATAAGAGCTTATTTTCAGTCGTCACAGCAGGGCAGCATGGGTAAAAATATCGCGCAGCCAGTGATGCAGCGGCCAATAACAAGGAGATAAAAGCTATTATATTTTCAGAAAAGCATTAATTTGTTTTTTTCCTTATGAACCTACATGTTCATCCAACAGTTCATCAGTTTCATTCTTATACAGATGAGAGTGGGTTCACCCTCCAATCCTGTCCTGGTCATGGCCTCAACGTTTTCTTTTAACCCTTTTCTGTTGAAGTTTGTCATTCAGTATTAAAGTGTTCTCATCTGTCAGTTCTCCTCACTGCCTTTACAAAACAACATAATCTGGTTTCATTTCAGTTTCCTGAATCACTTTTTTCCAGTGCTGGAGATCTCCTGGAACCAAACCCGTCAAATGGCAATGTGGTGATTGTGTTGAGGCATCGTGGTGCTGCTGACATTTTATCTACAAGGTGATGAAGGACTGTGGCTATGAAGCAATATGAGATAATTTTATTTATTTGATTAATATTTAAAAAACACAGACATGCATCCTCCAAAATGTTGGTATGTTGTAGGTAAAGGGCTCAGGGAAGCGAAGGTGGTCCATGATAGTCAATAGTTATATTTTCATGTCAGTAGTTTCAATACGTGTCAGATTTTCCAAATGGTGTTTATAGCATTTTGTATTGAAACTATTCAGTGGGTTTTCTTATTTTCCTTACTTGTGTGGTTGGTACAGTCGATCTCTAGTCGCCACGAAGCTGGAAAGTGTTGATGGTTCTGGTTCTGGTTTGGTGTCTGTTACTGGAATGACAACATATTTTACTGTTGTGTCTGTAATTAAATGTGCTGCTGCTGTCTTGGCCAGGTTTCCTAAATCTCAGTGGGAGTAATGTGGATAAACAAAGGTTAAAATAATTCTGAGAAATCACATTGAAAGAAAATAAATTGTGAAGAAAATATGTGTACAAAGAGACAATGTAGCGATTTGGTCATTATTGCAAAATAAGCCATTATCCTGCTTATTACACAGCTACCTACCAAAGATATTAATAATAAGGGAATATTGATTTAAAATGATTTATTACTAAAGTGATTTACAAAAAAGAACCAACTGGGGACACACTAACCATAGAAACGTCTGTAGCTAGCATCCACGCTACACTGTAGCAGAACTGTAACCATAGAAACGTCTGTAGCTAGCATCCATGCTACATGGTGGCAAAACTGTAACCATAGAAACGTCTGTAGATAGCATCCACGCTACACTGTAGCAGAACTGTAACCATAGAAATGTAAATAAATCTGGTCAGATTACCGTTCAGACTCAAAAGTTTCATGATCGCTGAATGTGATTCGATGTGAAAACAGAGGTTGGTTACTGGCCAATCAGAACTCAGTATTCAACAAAGCTGCGTAATAAATAATAATCATAATCTGCCCTCCAGCGTCTCTGTAGCACAATCAGGTCCAGACATAAACCGTCTGCCAAGGAATGCCAGGATTCCGGTTTGGACTGAACGCCAAGGGCTCTGACATCCATTATCGCCCCCAGACAGATACCCAGAATGCAATGGGGCTATGCTAAAGAGGTCCCAGAGTGCAGAAAGGGAAGGCTGGCTAGACAGGCTTTGTTGAGTTACTGTGTTGTCTATAGTCTGTATTGGAGTAATATGAAGCCAATATCTAATATATCTTTCACTTAAAACCAGATCGGTCCAGTCGGTGTTGTTCACCTCTGATATGATGGATATGATGATTAATCTTATTATTAGTAGTAGTAGTAGTAATGTAATAGTAGTAGTATTCAGTTCAGTATTCAGAGTTTTAATCTACCATTGCCTAAACACCGTCTCAAAAGATTTCATGAAATGAGCAGAAACTCTGATACATAATCCACCCTGACAAGAAAAAACCTCTGGAGAAACATTGAAAACTTCAACATTTATTGGCATGAAAATGGTACAATTTAATGGTATTGAGCACTGATGGCCACTTCAGTCCAAAAATATCAGTATCACTGTCAAAAACCCATATAGGTAAAAACCATTTGAAGGATTTCATTTCAAAACGTTAATGTCCAATTATAGAAACGATTCATTATTCACACTGGTTCCCAAATACAGATGATTCCATCCTCAACGAGTTCTCATGTATCTAATAATCCAAAATGAGTTTCACTTTCATACCACCGATAATTTTGCAAGAGTAAGTGAACCATTGGAACCAGTGGAACCAGTGGAACCATTAGAACCATTGGAACCAGTGGAACCAGTGGAACCATGAGAAACAGTGGAACCATTGGAACCATTAGAACCATTGGAACCATTAGAACCAGTGGAACCAGTGGAACCATTGGAACTATTAGAACCAGTGGAACCATTAGAACCAGTGGAACCAGTGGTTTGGCTCCCCTGTGGCGATCAAAAGGCCCCCAGGGGACAGATGGTGGTTTTTAAATGACACTGACACAGCACCACTTTGTCATTGTGTGTTCAGTCGGCTAACATCACAACACCACCAACCCCTCCCCTTCAGAGGTCAAAGGTGAGAGGGTATGGGGGAGGGGCAGGGTTACGGAGCCTCTTGTTTTTGTCTGTTTTCCATTGGTTCTCAGGGGGAGTGGCACCATGAGCCAGGCTGTATTATTTACAACATCATGATATATTTATTCACATGTTAGTATCTAAGTATGTATATACTACAGTGTTGTGTACTACAGTTTTATGTACTACAGTGTCCATTATCTGCTTTCCATTGGACAGTAGGAAATCTATCTATCTGAGTGGATCTAATGAAAGAAACATGCAGCCTGCAGCCAATCAGAAGCATTTCCTACGAACCCGATGACACTGGCTCAGGATCACCTTAAAGATCTCTCTCTCTCTCTCTCTCTCTCTCTCTCTCTCTCTCTCTCTCTCTCTCTCTCTCTCTCTCTCTCTCTCTCTCTCTCTCTCTCTCTCTCTCTCTCTCTCTCTCTCCTCCCCCCCCCCCAGTGGAATGCAGTACTGTTACATGCTATGCACTGCACATAGCATGCATCTGTTCTGTGTTTGCAGGCGTCTGACATGTGGAAAGGATCAAGCTGGGGCACGTCGGCCTCGTCCAGCAGGCAGGTGGAGGCAGGAGGGGGTTCGAACCCGCGGTACGCAGACGCTGACATCATACAGTCTGATTCCACTTGGCTAGCAGGCCTCACATGTTTCTGGTTTGTAACAGCAATGAGCTCATTCAAAATCCTGCTGATTTTGACCCAGATCTGTGGAGGGAGTTGAGTGCTGAGCTGTTGAGTCCAAACCCTGACAACATCGCTGCTGTGTGGCGAAGGGGTTTTCCTTTTCTTCACGTGTCTTATCTCTCGTATCACCCCATCTTTTTTGTTCAATTGTTCAGTAGGTACATCTGACACATTAGCTGTTGTGGGGATCAAACCTGTGACATTTTGGTCATGGGACGGCTACCATCACCCGGGTATGTTGAGGTGCAGCACTCTCCAGCCTTAGTGAGTCTGAATTTGTTTTTATCCACGTTCCCTCTGGTAGTTTGGTGTCTAGAAGACCAACGCGAGGCTCAGCGTCTCTCCAGATTCTCTGAGTAGTTATCTGCCTTTCTGTTTCAAGTCTGTTCACTACACGTCATACAGCCGACTAGAACCTTTGGATATTGGATTTAACAACCCGGCTGTACATATCATCATGTTCATGTTTATATCTAGCCCTTACTGTTTATTTAATATTTATCTACCACTATATATATATTACATACTCACACTGCACTTTACTGCTATTTGCACTTCTGGTTAGATGCCAAACTGCATTTAGTTGTCTTTGTACTTGTACTCTGTGCAATGACAATAAAGTTGAATCTAATCTAATCTAATCTAATCTAGACGCCACTCCTATCACGCAAATGATACGTTACACTGATGTCTTGACTCCCTGAGGGGTTTAGTTTCATAGTTGTGGCTAAAAGAATGAGAACCGTCTAATGGAAGAAATCCCAGATCCAGATCACCACCGAAATCTAATAAATTGACCCAAATCCGGCTCTGGTTTTCCAGTCTGCTACCAACCAGTCTGATCCATCCTGTTCTGCTTTCAGTACAGTAACAACTACTGGTACAATCACTGAATGTCTTTCACCTACTGGATAAATGTTATGCTTTGGGGAGGGGGAAGAAGGGGGGCGGGGGCGCGGGGGGGGGGGGCAGCTCTAACTGACTGTCAGATAATAATGATATTAATAATAATAGTAACACTAATAACTATTTATATAACAGAGTTACAAAGTGATTCACAGGAGTAAAAAACTGTTGCCACTGGGATAAAAAGATAAAACAAAAATAAATACAACAATAACATAATACAAATCAATAGAAATAAGTAATAAAAAATACAAAAACATTCTAGCACAGAAGGAGAGACCAAGCAATCAAAATATAAGAACATAGTTATTTAAAGCTGGACAAAATCAGATCATAGAAAATATGTTTTAGTACTCCTGATACATGAAGCTGCACGTATTATCTCATAAAGTGTAGTTTTTATAAAGGTGGTATCTGCTATCTATGTTCCACATCATCTGAGAAAAACCGTCTTGTATGGTTAGTGGATCAATTGCGCCACCTCTTGGTGGGACAGGCTCGTGTCAAGCTTGCAGGAGAGGATCCACCCCCCTTCTGTTGGAGAAACTTAAATTGAGCTGCAGGGTGACAAGATGACAGAATAACCAAGATAGTTCAGGTGGTGTACTAGTCTGGGCTCACATTACACACCTGACTTTCTATTATGGTAAGTCCATGTCATGAACACATGAACAGCATGTCTCTATTTGTAATGTATTGGGTTTCTTTTCGATTAGTCGACATGCATTTCCTGTTATCTGCTATATGATTCCTGTTGTCTTAGTCTGTGTCCATCATCGGACACAGTTGGGTGGGATTTCAGCCTTTCCTTCTACTTTCCGCGCCCATTTCGTCAGTAAAACCACAAACAAGCCACCGATTAATGTCAAAGTACTTCTCAAACTCTCTCTTATAATTCAGAGACTTGCCATACAAACATGAGTTTGCTGCGGGCGTCCATGTTTTCCCGAGCAGATGCACTGGAACACATTTAGATCGGAAGTCGGGAATACCGACTCGGAAATATCGACTACAAGTACAATCGAATGCGCCGTTCCAGTTTGTGTGACGCCATCACAGCACGCGCCTCGGGAACGCACATTTCCCCTACCTGGATAAGTCCAAAGTCTGTGGTGTCTCTTGGCTGATCCAGACCAGAGCAGAGCAGAGCAGAGCAGAGCAGGTAGAGGTGTTTTCTGTGCTTGTTCATGACATTAAGCTAACGAACTTAACGTGGGTCAGTCAGATTGATCTATAGAACCCAACTAACATGAAATACCTTCCAGCATGTTTGTAATTTATCTTCATGTTCAAATTAATGGTTTTAAAATAACTTACCTTCTAATAGATTTCTAATTTGATTTCATGATCACGGTCCATGGAGTTATGAGGTCTGGTGATCTGTCAGACCAGTTTACCTGCTTCATAGTGACTGTGTCTCTACTAGTTGATGTGCTTCAGACTAGTGACTGTGTCTCTCTACTAGTTAACCTACTTCTTAGTGACTGTGTGTCTCTGTCTTGGCCTGTCCGATCCTGTCCAATGGGACACTAACATGCTACATACTACATACTTATTAGTATGCACTGCATACTACATACTCAGGTGGTGAATGAGTATACTATTATCAGTATACTCAGCAGTACGCCGTCTGACTGGGCTGAGCCAACACAGATGGAAATCAACATTAGCTAGCTAGCTAGATAGCTACTATTTCTACACATTTTTCATTAAGTTTGTCTCATTTGAAGTCAATCTAAAAAAGGCCCATGGCTACTTCCCCATTATTTACAGATTTACAATTGTATCTTTCTGCTCAGGATGGAGGGAAAGCCGTGTTGTCTGCTACTGTCGGTCCAACCGTCCAGAGGGCTTGTGGACGAGAAGTTCACCGTGCTGATCCAGAACGCGCTGCCTGTTCACCAGCTGACCTTGCACGCCCTCCTGCACTCAGAAGACGGAGACATCTGGGAGGCGTTTGGTCACTACACCACTGATGCTGCTGGGGCCGTGAACGGTAGGGATCCCTGGAAACGTGTTCAGGGAAATTAATTGAAAAAATGCCTTGAAAAGTTAGAGAGTTGCACGAAATGTCTGGAGACGGATGTAAAATGAAAACATTAACCGTGGAATATTTGTCATCAGGTTTGAGGGCACCAATTTATCAATTTGTCACTTTTAGTTGCCAATGATCCAAGTTTGGGAGGGACATATGATGGGGTGGAAGCCATGGGTCTGCTGTGGAGCATGAGACCAGTACCAGGCAGCAGACCTGCGATCAGGTAGACCCGACCAGACTAGCCATACCTGTTGATACCGTCAAGTTTGTTTCAATTTGAAGGCCAACAGTAGAAGAAGAAGAAGAGTGTGGAGCTCAACAAACCTCTTAATATGAATTCTATTTAGGATTAATCACTTTCTATATCACAATGAAACGTGCTTCCATTCACAATAAATAAAACATTCACTGTGTCAAACTGAATTATCAGAAGTGATATTGATAATCTAATATTTATCAATATCCATACTAATAGATGAATCTGTCTGTCTTCCATCCATCAGGCTGAGGAAACGGGACGTCCAGACTCCCGTTGTGGTCACCATCTCAGTGTACCAGGGCCACCAGACTGAAGGCTTCAGGGCTCTGCCAGTGCTGGCCAGCGTGATGGTGGAGCGCTGGTACATGGCACCCAATGTCTGCAGAGTTGACATCACAGAGGGCGGAGTCACCGGGACCCTCTTCCTGCCTCGAGGTACGACCGTGTCATGTGCTCCTCTATTACTCCCTGTAGGGAAATAGTCTGTTCTTGTGCCCCTTCCACAGGGAGGTCAGAGGTCAGGGTCTGGAGCTGGTAGGGGTTCAGTGCCTTGGGGGTTTGAACCGAGGTCTTCAGGTTGAGGGGTGGTCTGTACTTTTAATATGCATTTGGAGTCATATGCTATAATGTTGTACTCAATGCACATCATCTCTGTATGTTGCCTCCATCTGTGAGTCTGATCATCTTCCATCTGTTCACCTGATGATGTGAACAGTTAGCGATGCTCACTTTAATTTTCTTTCTTTCATTTTCAACCTTGGCAAGTAAATGTATCTCGTCTCCTCACTTTATCTTACTGCATACGTTTGCTAATTTCAATCAATATCAGTAAATGTAATTTGAATCAGGTCAATATGATTTGAAATCATTATCATTAAACAAGGAATTACATTTTGAAACAAGGAACTTTAAGACAATTTCCATTTATTGAAACCAGCAAAATGACCTGAGATAATTTTGACTAAAATATCCCGAAACAAGTGGCTTGACAAGTGGCTATACTCTCTGTTTGTCTTATTCTTATCTGTCCTGTCCCCTCGTGGATCATTACATTTGTAATGTCAGACAGACTCAGCGGTCTGTCGAGCCTGTAGGCCGTTCTGTACCCTGTAAGCAGACTGTTGAACTCCTCTAAAGGTCCCGGACCTTTCCCCGGCATCCTGGACCTGTGCGGGGGTGGCGGTATCACGGAGTCCCGCTCAGGCCCTGCTGGCGTCCCATGGCTTCGCCTGCCTCACCCTGGAATACTTGGCCCCCCGGACCAGCCAGGGATCCACCAGTCATGTGGGGAATGAGTACTTTGAGGTAATGATTAGATTAGAAAGTTTATTGATCCCTGTGGAGAAATTGGGTCATTGCAGCAGTAAAATAGTAATAGGATCCCTCGAAAATACAATAGAAATAAGAACGGAACAAATAAAACATAATAAAACTGGGGCCCACTTACTCACCATCGAATTGGGAATTGTAGTTCTGAAAATGATGACCAACACATTGATCACATTTTCAGACTACAGTGTGGCCATAACAGTTAGAAGGTGAGAAATGTACTTGCACAGGTGCTCAGGTATGATTTTTCTCATTTGTAAAGGAGTAACAGCGATTTAAAATGTACTGTCAAGTCCTACTTAAATGTTTACTGCCTCACAAGATGTCACAAGATCACCATAAAATACTTGTGGGAGTTGGTAGGGTTGTTAATCCATGCAAAGTGCCAGAAATCGATGTTGTTGCTACAGGCTGCCAATAGAGAGCGATAGAAGTCATACATTACTGAATGCCCCTTTATTAAAGCCTTTTATATACTGGAGATGGCTACCCCACGTATCCTGAGTCCTTTGGACTGTTGGTTGGTGTACTGTAGGCGTGGTTGCACAGGAACAAACACACCAGTGTTTCCAGTGTTGGTCCTGGAATACGGCACAAGGGATAGTAACATTTTATCCTTGTTTATTGATGAGTGAATACAGTTAAATATAGCATTTTACATTCAGTGTTAGAGGTCTTAAAAATGTTTTCTTTTGGTGGGCTGTTGAGGAATTCGTCCAGTCATGCAGACCATAATCTAATATCCTGCAGTTGTTTTAATTTTCACGTTTTTTCCAAATGTGAACGTGTGAAACCAAATGTGAAACCAGCAGCGTTGTGCGTTGTGTTCCTGCAGGCTGCCTTCACGATGCTCCAGCAGCACCCTCAGGTCTGTAGCAACAGGATCGGCTTAGTGGGCTTGTCCTTCGGCTCCTCGCTGGCTCTCAAGATGGCTGTATACTCGACTGTGATTCAGGTATGGACACTTTTCCCTCTCTTACTGTGTTTTATCATTGTGATTTATCAGCTCACTTCATTGGTGTATCACCGTGCAATTATTTATTTGGAAAGTCTTAAGCCTAGCTTTGACATATTTTTGGTCTTTTATACCAGTATTATCAGTATTATCAAATAAATGTATCAAAGCTACACGATATCCTCCATTTGTCACATGTCTGCATAATGTGTTGTATTCTGCACAAAACACATTGTAGAGCATCATTTCCATATGCATTTTCAAAGGTTCATCCACTTTTTTGAGCTCACATTCATCATGCTGCGGTTGTGTGTGTAGACAAACTCATCCTACATACAAAGTACACTGCATGGATGAAGTCAGCTGTGTAGAATCCGCCTTTCATAATGAACAGAAATGGAGTCCAGTGTATTTCCCAGCCCTTCCTGTGTGAATGTGTATTTAAAGTGTGTGTCCTCTCCCAGCCCAGTTGTGTGGTGTGTTTGAGTGGGAGTCACGTCCAGAAGGTGGGAGGATCGCTGGATGACATCTTTGCTGAGTTTAATAGGTGCGTTTTAAGACGTCCGTACTGTGTTTTCAAAGAAGATATCCCCTGGCCGTTACTTTATCACCTGCTTTATGCTAGCAAGTTCCACTCTGGCTTCTGCGTTATCCTTCCTAGGAACACACAAACACACTGTAGCGGTTCTGCCTGTACCACTACTCATTAGGGGTGCTAGTGTGGCCAGGCACTGGAAGAAACTTTAAAGGACGTTGATGTATGGAAGAAGGGAGTCAAAAAACCCTAACCCTAACCCTAACCCTAGGTCTTATTAGCCAAAAATTATACAAAAAAACAATCAATCACAAATTCAGTTGCAGGATACTATAACTAACGGACTCAGCAAATTCTACAATATTCCAAGCCTGTGACCTAATTAGATCACTACATGTCATTTTCTGTTACAAATCTCAAAAAATGTAGTTTCTTTGGTGGAGACTGCAGTTTCAACCATTTCTGTAGAACAGGGATCAGCAACTGGCGGCCCGTGGGCCAGTAGTGGCCCAGGAAAAACAACTTCTGGCCCGACAGTAGTTTCCAGTTATTGTAGTGCCAACAATCTATCTACATATTTTTTTTTCTCCATATAGTAAGATGACTGTATATTCACTCAAAAGTATTGAGTGACTAAACAGAATTTTGGTAATCAACTCCCCCTTCCTTCCTGGTCATCTTAGAGACGAGCCTACCTAGCTCTAGTTAGTCAACGATAAAACAACACCAACAGACAGACAGGCTACCACCATACCACCTCATACGAGGTGCCAGGGTGGGACAAGGACCTGCTTATATGCCGCGTCGGCCCCAGAGATGAATGTATGAATGTGGGAAGGGGTCCCCCACCGGCCCCCGGGAGTAGGTTGCCAGATGGTAGGTTGCCATAAGGAAACGCAGATGGTGTCTGGCTGCAGCCCCCGCCTGTCCGCATGAAGGAGCTGCTGGGCAAAGATGAATGGTAGGCCTGTGCTCTCGTATCCCAGCCCCCAGAAGTGCCGCTGGCTCTCTTCATGGCCATGTAGTCCTGCCACGAGGCTGCCAGCAGGCTGTGCACCGCCCGCTGCACCCCTCCTTGAGTAGGGGACGCAGGCGCATGGCCCATGTGCGATGGTTCTTCAGCAGCTCATGCAAGGCATTGTGGTCCGCCACCTAGGTCTGGGCCAAAGCTCGGAGCGTCTGGGTCTGCTGGATCACTGCTTGTGCTTCCTGCATGATGACCAGGCAGCTGACGACCGATCTCTGTTCCTCTGTCATGCTTCCCCGTAAGGGCCACCACCGTAGCACTAGCTTGCTACCTCGGGGTCGTGACATACAGAGACAGACAGAGACAGGTTACCAGGAAGAGAGTCTACTGGCTGACCGAACTTCAGCTTTTCAGCTCAGTCCTTCAGGTTGGCATGCCTGCTGCCAGTCTAGTTCCCACTCACTAGAAAAGACAAACGGTTAAATGAGTTGTCCAAATGGCCGGTGTTGGATGCCTCAACCACACCGCCCCCTCTGCCACAAAGACAAACACATGGTGCTTCTGTCACTGTACGAGTCTTCACTGTAGTGAAGAATATGTAACAGGTTGGCCTCTTAGCAGATCCTCTTAGAATGGTTCAAAAAATAAAGCTTTTAAGGCAAAACCTATTTGCCTTAAAAAAAAAAAAACTAATTTATGCAATTTCTGCTGCAACTTATCCGTAGGATTTTGTAACCTGGTTTTATGTTTTTCCAGAAACGTCAAGAAAACACGTTACGATGAGGAGAATCAAGTGATCTGGCGTGATCTGCTTCTACCCATTCCCACCGACACAACCAAGAAAGTGGATGTGAGTAAAATCGGCTAGATATTTTTTCTACTGAGTTATAGCCTAACTCTAACAGAAGCATTGGTTTCTGTCTGATCAGTCAGAATGTATTGCCATCTAGTCAGGAAATAAATGTGATAATGTTTTTAAATGGGTTTGTTTAATGGGCAAAACCTAAAAAAAACTAAACCTCATTTCACTCACCTTTCATATCCCACCACCTCTCCATTCTCCTCCCAAAGTTACATCACCATCACCTCCCTAGTTAGAGCAAAGACAATCCACTGGGCTCTTTAACACTAGAAAGGACAGTGGATTTTAGGGGTGCCTACAAGTCATCTTGCATCTTGCATCAAGTCAGATTGCATCTACACCTTTTTAAAGGAAAATTACACATTAAAACACTTTAACATTGTGGAAAACAGCTATTGGTGATTTAAGTTGTATTCCTGGTCCATCTAGTTGTCTGTATTGTTCTTCCTCCAATCGTAGATGACATGACGTCACGTTGAGATATTTCCAGTCTGATATCAGAAAATGTTTCCTGGATCTAAAACATCAACGGTAACCGTCAGGTTTTGGTGTCAGCCAATCAGAATCAAAGAGCAAGGGCTTCTTTCTAGACCGACGATCAACAATCATACAGGAGAAATCCATCGGAGGAGAGAGAGAGAGACCAATTTCTCCACCGACAGTAGGAGATAGACCAGAATGCAATGCAGTAGCCAGGATAGACCAGAATGCAGTGCAGTAGCCGAGATAGACCAGAATGCAATGCAGTAGCCAGGATAGACCAGAATGCAATGCAGTAGCCAGGATAGACCAGAATGCAATGCAGTAGCCGAGATAGACCAGAATGCAATGCAGTAGCCAGGATAGACCAGAATGCAATGCAGTAGCCGAGATAGACCAGAATGCAATGCAGTAGCCAGGATAGACCAGAATGCAATGCAGTAGCCAGGATAAACCAGAATGCAATGCAGTAGCCAGGATAAACCAGAATGCAATGCAGTAGCCAGGATAGACCAGAATGCAATGCAGTAGCCAGGATAAACCAGAATGCAATGCAGTAACCGAGATAGACCAGAATGCAATTCAGCAATGACGAAGACGTGTGGTTTCAGTAAGGGCTTGATGCTCGCTTTGTCTCACTCGCCATCGCTCTGTCCACCTACACGTATATCCCACAGCTGAATGTAACAGGTTCAAGTCCATTCTCTGGGGGTTGTTGAAATGTTTCTGGGAAATGTAGGAAATCATTACCTGAAGTAGAAGTAGACAAGACAGGTTGAGGGAAAGTGGGTACAACAAAAAGTAAAAAAACACTTAATCACCAAATTACTCCTGGAATGTATTGAACATCACTGACTGATGAGGTCTTACAGTGGATCTGAGGGACATTGAGGGGGATCTGCAGGGATCTGAAGGCCTGGCTTGACTCTACTGCCTCTCCAGTTCTAATATGAGGATCTGTGCCTATAAACGAAGCACTAACCTGTTGCTGTGTTTGTCTGAGCAGGTCGGCCGGCTCCAGTGTCCTCTTCTACTGATCGTAGGGGAGGATGATCAGAACTGGCCTGCCTCTGAATCTGCAGAAGATGTGAGTTTCCTGCTCTTCCATACTAGATCTTGTGTGAATAACAGGGAGGTTTGAGGTTGGGTTTGATAGCGAGGATGACGTAGATTTAGATGAGATGAAACTTTATTGATCTTTTTTGATTGAAACAGGAGGTACACTACATGGCCAAAAGTATGCGGACACCCCTTCTAATGTATATAATGGAATAATGGTCTGGGCTGTTTTTCATGGTTCTTAGTTCCAGTGAAGGGAAATCTTAATGCTGCAGCATCCAATGACATTCTAGACGATTCTGTGCTTCCAATTTTGTGGCAACAGTTTGGGGAAGACCCTTTCCTTTTTCAGCATGACGACACCCCCCGCACAAAGCGAGGTCCATAAAGAAATGGTTTGTGGAGTGTGGAAGAACTTGACTGGCTACACAGAGCCCTGAACTCAACCCATCCAACACCTCTGGGCTGAACTGGACCGCTGACTGTGAACCAGACCTCTTTGCCCAGCATCAGTACCGACCTCACCGATGCTCTTGTGAAATGAATGTAGTGATTGAATGAAAACAATATGTGTAGATGACAAATATGAGAATATATTCAAATATATTCTCTACACTGGTTCCCTGTAGCAGCTCATCCAGTTCAAGACCCTGGTGCTAGACTACAGGGCAGTGAAAGGAACCGCTCCATCCCACCTCCACGCTATCGTCAAGCCTTACCACCCCCGCCCAACCATTTCTCTCTGCTTCCTCGAGGCGACTGGTTCGATCTACCCGGTCACAGCTCTTCTCTGTCCTGGCCCCACAGTGGTGGAATGAACTCCCCACTGATGTCAGGACATGTGACCTTAAATCGGAATACACAGGTATGGAAAATGAATGAATTAATGGACATCCTGTTGTTCCTCAGATGAAGGAGATGATGGAGAGAGCAGGGAACAGCCACCTCCTGACCGTCCTGTCTTACCCCAACACCGGCCACCTCATCGAGCCTCCTTACAGCCCACACACCCGAGCAAGCAACTTCGTGATGGGAGGAAGGAAAAAAGGTACGGTTAACCTTAGCGTAACCAAGCTACTGACACACTGTACAGGACAACAGACCTCTACCAGACTAACATAGTAGTACAGTAGCTACTGAGACTGTACAGGACAACAGACCTCTACCAGACTAACATAGTACAGTAGCTACTGACACACCAGGACAACAGACCTCTACCAGACTAACATAGTACAGTAGCTACTGACACACCAGGACAACAGACCTCTACCAGACTAACATAGTAGTACAGTAGCTACTGACACACCAGGACAACAGACCTCTAACAGACTAACATAGTAGTACAGTAGCTACTGACACACAGTCCAGGACAACAGACATCTACAGACTAACAAAGTAGTACAGTAGCTACTGACACATGGTCAAGGACAACAGACCTCTAACAGACTAACATAGTAGTACAGTAGCTACTGACACAGGGTCCAGGACAACAGACCTCTAACAGACTAACATAGTAGTACAGTAGCTACTGACACAGGGTCCAGGACAACAGACCTCTAACAGACTAACATAGTAGTACAGTAGATACTGACACAGGGTCCAGGACAACAGACCTCTAACAGACTGTTGTTTCAGTTGTGGTGCTGTGGGGTGGAGAGAGGACGCCGCATTCTCACGCACAGGAAGACGCCTGGAGGAAGATGCTGGACTTCCTGAAGGAGAATCTGTACCGCTGCACTGCCTCACTGTCACATCTGTAACCATGGAAACCTGCTCAGAAATCAGAAATCAATCAGTTTCTCTGTCCCACAAGTATCATGCTGTACCCACACTGGACCGCCTATTGAGAGCCGAAGCTGACATCACTTCTGCCTCGTCACACATGGCAAATGTGTATATGGTATAAAGGAGAGAGCTGCCAGGTGATTTTAATCGTAAAAATAATGGTGGACAGATTGTACGTCTTCATTCAGCCTATTGACACTGAGGTTCAGATTGAATTTAATGGTCTTTTAATTGGCGAACAATGATAAACAGACAAATCTATCATATCTTATAATACTAATAAAGAATATTATGAAATTGATCAATAAATCATAAAGTGCTGTTTCTCTGCCTTCGGTGGATTGTTACTTTTCTTCATGACTGTTGGCGACCTGTCAAGGGATTAAAACTACAACAGAGTTGTGAGAAACCACTGCACCACACTGTCTATATATTTTTCACAGATAGTGGAGGACACCCACCTTTATATTTGCCTAATATTTACCCACCTTATGAAGCTGACATACGAGATAAGAGTAGAGTAGATAGTAACAACTTAATGCTTTTCTGAACTTTTCTGGTTTGGTGGTTAAACATGAATAATTGTATCTTTGGTTGTAAAATCTCTCCAGAGTTTCATCATACTGAAAACGTTTCATTGTTTTCCCATAGTTTCATTAAATTATGACTAATATTCTTATCGCGACATGTAGTGTGTCTGCTACTCAATAGTGAGTTTGTAATGACCTCTACTTTATGGTATGTATGTCTTTAGTGTAGTATATAATATTCCTATAGTAACTTAAAGTTCTACTGTGTAGAACTATAGATCTATAGATCTTTTTCGTAAAGGATGCTTCATCCACAGTCCTTGGGGTGCAGTCCTAACTTCTACAAGTTTAGTTAGGATGCAGTTCCAATGTTGTCCACTGGGTGGTGATCTAGACCCGCCTCTGCTGCTTCCAGTCAGCCAAAGCCAGCGTCCCTTCATCAGCCTGTCCGTTCAACAGCCATACATGTACAGCCCAAAACTCAATTGTGACTGCGGGGGCATCAAAGAGACCATGTTTCCGACTCACACGTTTCGGTAGTTTGATATTTCTGTGTCTATTTTCTTCTCAAGATTCTCAAGAAAACTGTGATCAGAATCAACTTTGCAGCATCTCGTGCTCCGAGTGGACTAGACCTGCAGGGTTTTACTGTAAAAATCTTAAATCTCTGTGACTTGGAAACTTGATCAGACTTGCTGTGTGTGATGTTTTCCATCAGTTTGCTGGAGTGTGTGTGTATGTGTGGTAGGCTGTGACGCAGGACGGGGTCTGAGCAGCAAGACGCGCATCCATCCGCCGGCACCGCACTGGAATCAGCACTGAGTGAAAATGTTTATTGGGAAACAGTTTGTGAAAAATGTCTTTATGAGAACCTGTCCGACATACTCAGACTGATCTGAGAGCAGTAACATCGTTGCGGGAGGATTTGGAGCATCCCTGTTCCCTGCGCAGCGGCAAGATCTCGAACCGTCACCCCAGGTAGGTTCCACTCACATTCCTTAGAGAAAGAAATATCCTGTGGACAGGAATCGAGGATATTTTATTTCCACTTGATCTCCGCGACTGTTTTAGGACGACCCGCGTCTTCCATCCAGTCCAATTTAAAAAAACAACTGACATTTGCTTTTGATTTGAAAGGGGGGGCAGGAGGATCCCTGCAGGGGAATTTTGTAGAAAATATAATGCCTTTAAATGTTGGTCTAACCTGACAGCCTGCAGTGTCCAAATGGATGAGAGCAATGTGCATCTAATGGATATTGAGAGGGAAGATTTTCATTGCTGCAAAAAGGGTAATTGAACAAATGTGTTTCCCAAAAATGTGAGAGCGAATTTAGAAAACTCACTAGTTTAAAAGAAACATTCCTGCCTCATTGTCTTTGATTCCGTGAGTGCTGATTGCATGACACAGGCTAATACATGTCCTACTTGACTTATGAAATATAATGAATAGTGTAATTAATGTAATGCAGCTGGTCGGTTGACTGCAGGTGAACCGCCACACCAGGTGATGATGAACCTTGATCTCATTTCCATCCACATTCATTTCTGCTGGACGCAAGTTGCGCCCAGCGATTCTTTTCCTGCAGATTTTGTGACTGCAGGTGTGTGCGTGCGTGCGTGAGGTTTTGAGTGCCGCAGATCGGCTCACTATGAGGGATTTTTTATCCACTTAAAACCAAACCAGTAATCACCAAGTGAACCATTGAAGGGTTAAAAATCAGACGAGGCTTTTAATTGAACCAGAGGGTAGAAAATACTAATTCCATGTTATTTAAGCTTTTTAAATTTAGCTCGAGAAACCAAACAAAAATCCCTCCAATATTCCTATAGGGAGTGTAGTCTGTCAGATTCTAACCCCACTGAGCTGAGATAAAGTTTCCTTACGGTGTAATAATCAGAACATTATATTCTATTTAATATTGTCTCATGAACTTTACAGCTGCACCATAAAGTTTGCAACCCCTACAATTTCTGCACATTGCGTTTTTATGTCATGCTCTGATTGTAATCATTCTCATGCACTTGTTTTTATGATGCGTTCATGATGTCTTATAATGCCTTATGAGCACCACCTCAAGTCAACTGTTACCCTACTTTTATCCCTATGTATCACTATAATAGTCCAAAGGGGACTCATCTGCTATATGGTATTACTACATTTTCTGTTTGTGTTGCTGTTTTGAAACCACACAACTTGTATCTTGTTTCTGTCAGGGAAGAGACGGTAAAAGCAGGCCTAGGGCTTTAAACACACTTTTAATGCACCATCTTTGAAAAGATCTTCCACTTGTATGTTTGCTGAGAGCAAATGGGATATTCAGCCTTTTTAGGAAGCATCACTGTTTTCAGACAACCAGCCTCTCTCAAATGGTAGTAGGTGATAGTAAGTAGTTCATTGTAGTTAGATAGTAGTCAACTGATGGTAGGTGATAGTAAGTAGACAGGGTAGATGCTGGATGACTTCAACAGCTGCCTAAGCTCTACCTATATCTTTGTAGTCACTTTCAAGTGTTTGATAAAGAGATTTTGTTTTCAAGGAGAGTTTCCCAGTTTGAGAGAAATAAAACACATTTACAGTCTTCTTCTTCTTTGTATAATCCCAAACAGGTTCCTTTAAGATATGACACTCTGAGCTCCTGAAACACAAAGACAGCAGCCAGATCACCCTGAAGCTCCCATTTCACCCTCTCCACCCCCTCCACAGGGATGCCCGGCATGAGAATCTGTAGCTTCGTAAAACCCAGAGGTTACCCTTCGTAGGTGGGACCACTGTGGTCGACCCTGCCCTCGGTAGGGGACCCCATGGTCTGGCCCCTCCCGTCCACGCGACATCACCAACGCTGCTGCTTCAACCGCCACCTAGCCGGTTATCCAAGTGCAAACATACCACCGCTCCTTCACCCTGCTGCCCTACTCTCCCCAACATGGCGAGGGGTTCAAAGCGTCCCTCACTCCCTGGTCACTGCTTCCTCTCCTTGCTGATGTTGGAGAGCTGTTGGCTGCTGGGCTGCTGGGCCCAGAAGCCCATCATCATCGCCGACCCCCAGCAGCCCCTGCAGGAGTACGCCCACTCCATCCGCCTGGATGGGGACATCATGCTGGGCGGCTTGTTCCCTGTGCATGCCCGTGGCGAGAGGGGCGTAGCCTGCGGCGAACTGAAGAAGGAGAAGGGCATCCACCGGCTGGAGGCCATGCTGTTCGCCATCGACCTCATCAACAAGGACCCGGAGCTGCTGCCCAATGTGACGCTTGGAGCGCGAATCCTGGACACGTGTTCGCGCGACACCTACGCCCTGGAACAGTCACTCACCTTTGTCCAGGCCCTCATTGAGAGGGATGGCTCGGATGTCCGCTGCGCCAACGGAGACCCACCAATCTTCGCCAAGCCGGATAAGGTGGTGGGGGTCATAGGGGCAGCGTCCAGCTCTGTGTCAATCATGGTGGCCAACATCCTCCGGCTGTTCAAGGTAAGAGTAAAATGTTTTTGTGATATTTTTGTTGTTTGTGGTGCCTTGAATGTCTTTGTACTTTGGATGATTGACACATCTCCAGTAAAGTACTGTGGTCCTGTGGAGCTCACAGGGTAGAGCAAGGCACTACTCCTGCCCAGGTTAGAGGTTCCACTCCCACCAGACCTTGGTAACTTTTGCAATGTTAAATTATCTCTGATGTCTGAATACTCGCTGAAATATTGCCTGTCAACGTTAGTCAAGCAACGTCAGGACCTTTCTATGATGTCAGCTAGCTGGCTACCTAGCTCAGTAGCTAGCAGAACTTCAGATGTCTGTTGACAAGTGTGGAAATTGATTGGTTTGAAGAACCAATCATCATTTTAGTGATTGACAGCTGGTACATGATGAAAACTTGTATTTATTAAGTTCCCACATCACTCAAGACTCTGTAGCCTAGTTTAGGTTCAGATTTAGTGAATATCATTTGCAAAGTTCATATCAACTGGAAAGCTAGTCATCTTCTGTTCATGCAAAGTCACTGTTTGTGCTAATGCTTTATTATTGTTGTTATGGTTTGTTACACTGAAACCTCAGAATAGCATCTTAGTGTTGATGATCTATTGCATTTCCATGTAAAATACATGTAAGTGTAGATGGAATGAATTGCTTTATAATACAGGAAATCGATATGAAAAGTGTGTACAAATGGCCCTGACTGGGGTCAGTCATGCTAAACATGCATGAACTCACGGTACTGGAAGGAGCCTTGTATAAAATGGCAACCGAATGGCACATGTAATGTTATTGGATATTCCTGCTGCTGTTCCAGATCAGTGGACTACTAAACCACCCGTCTGAGGCTAGTGCAGCGAAACATGTGACCTCTTATTTTGCAATCAACGTACATCAGGTGTTTCCTTACTGGACCGGAATAACAAGGCGGCTAAAGCGCTGACTGCAGCCCTCAGGGACCAGACTGTTGGCATCTGCTGTGACACTCACAGATTCAGTACAACCGCAGATGCTCGTTACACCGGGGACGTCATTTGTATTAAGTCAAATCACCAACAGCAAATCCTTTACAAAAAAGGTCAAACTGTCGTGCTTGCTAGATAGAGTGGATATGTGGTTTATGGCCTCAGCTAGCGTAGCCCTGCAGGCGTGGTCATCATTAGCATGCAGATGGAGGCTACCTTGGTATCGGGACGTCAGCTTAAGAACATCCTGCAAAGCCCCCTTTGTATAGCTAATACTTCTCCTTTCCTTTGGCGACTGACTCTGGCTTTTGTTGAGAAGTCAAAGATCTTTTTGACATAAGTGTCACACCCTGCCAATGGATGATAGAGCGAGTGCCAGGGTGCGGCGCTGACATTTCCTGCATGGCATCAAGGCATTAAGGCTACATGCGCGACTGGTTCATCATGAGAGCTGATGGAGCTCAATTATGACAGCCCATTACAATATATTCAGTGTTATTGAGGTTTCCGCTGCGTCCTGAAGGCATGAGGGTGACCCGCCACAAAATCAACTTGCAACAGGAGCTATTAGTCTGGAAGTGACAGAGGTTTTTCTTAATCCAAGGAAGGTTTGCTGAGCACCTATGCTCCATTTCACCGATGCCGTGCTTCACATTTATGTAGTTACACACATTCAATTACACACATGCTGATGTATGAATAACTAGCATTAGATCCATGACAGACCAACACAGTGGTTCAATAGTACGCTGCAAAAATCTGTAGTTATTGTTCTTGTTATCAGTCCTAGAGTCCTTTTTCACTGCCAACTGGGTGAGATAATTTCACTTGTTTCAATGTGATTCAACTTCGAAGGCAGGTGGCGATATCTTCAGGTCACTCCACCTGTTTTAAGATACTGTCACTTGTTTCTTTCAGTTGAATATTCTTCTTCAAACAAGCTGAAACAAGTAAGATGATCCCAGGTGAATGTTTAAAGGTAAAATGTGGCGTTAAAGAGTCAGTACAAGATCAAATTACTTGCAATGATGGATATGTTTTTGCAGTTTACTGGCAGGGAATAATAGAAACTATGTTTCCTATGGGATTAGAAGGAAGCCCAGAATAAACTGAAGTGAGTCCTCATCCAATCAGCAAGAGTCTCAACAAGAGCATCCACCGTCTGCTGCCTCTATTTTTGATAAATTAGTCTGTTTATTTTTGAATGGAAGAAATACAAGAAATGCTACTTTAGTATTCTGTTTAAAGGATATGACATGCCCTATAGTCCCAGTTGGTGCTGTGCCCTGCGCTTTTGATGCCGTGTGTTCGGATCCGGGAGAGCCACAACCTTTGCCACATTTCGCTCTCTGACAACTTCTATGGCTCTTTCCACCGAGAGCTAATCAATGAGACATAGAATAAATATTGTAGATATTAGAAGATAGTAATGTGTCCTGCCTGATTAATAATGTTTTGTAGATGGTTTCTATACACTGATCAACAGGATGTGGTTCAAGAACAGAATCAGAGCGGTCATATTTGTTATGGGATTGTAATTACCTTTCCTCGGGGGAAAGGCGCTCTAACCGCTTTTTAATGTCACCATGTCTTTATCTTCATCACAACTTTCTTTTGTTCTTTGAGTAGCAGAGGAAATTATGACTAAGCATAGCAGTATTAACAAACTGAAGACATGCATTGAAGATGCGTCGATATGGCAGCATTTGATCAACCGTATCTAATACAGCCGCTAGCTATTTTCACAGTCAGTGGTGTATGCCTCAGGCGACATGGAGGACTGTATAAATATTCACTGATCTCCTCAAGGAGAGAAGGTGACTGTGAAGAGTGACCTCAGTACGGAAATATTGAATGAAGCCCCAAGTGTAAAGCGGTTGCATTAGAAATGACTTGGCAACAGCGGTGAATTGAGAGGCAGAGAAACACCTCTCAGGAGCTGCATAGGTCAAATGGAGAGAAGAAACAAGTTGCCAGGCGTCCTGTCAAGGTGCTGCCCTGACAAAGGTAAATGTAAGCAGCGCGCCAGTTACACGACGGCAAGTGTAATGAACCTCCTCATCTTTGAGAGAATTGAAATCATCCCTGTACACCCAACCTGTCTCTCCTCCCACATCACCTCTAGGTGATGCTGCAGCTCTCCCACTATCGGTATCGTTGTCTTGATGAGGGATACGTTACATCCCGGACACGGACGCTCACATTTCACACTCCATTGACTTACATAAACAGGCTAACCTTGCCTCCCTCATTATCGATCAGTACGCCGAGGGCTGACCCAATTACAATCTCGGTAATGGAAGGGATATGCACAGCTTCATCCTCGACACAGAGAGAGAGAAAGAGGGATACCCTCCTGGGAGTTGGTTTCCCCTAAGCAGTGTTCCTCGATAAGCTTTCTTTGCTCAATGCTAGCCCTTAACCACTGGGGCTGATGGTCCTTGGTGATGATAATTAAAGCCAATCAGCTGCTCTCGTCAGGTGTGAAGAATATATCCCACTGGCCCGTTGTTCCAAACCTTCTCCATGACCGTTTACCTGGTAACCTAACCTAACCTAATCTAACCCAATCTAAACTATGGAGAGCTGTATGGCTCTTATGGCTCTTATGGCTCACATGGTACCCATGTGGTATTGACTGATTGATTGATGTTGATTGGTTGGTAAAGTGGTCAAAGCCACTAGTAACAAGCCTTTGCATGTTGGGTGGTTTGCCCAGACATGCATGTCTACCCATTTCTTAACCATCGTCTTGTATTACAGCAGCAAAGCACCAACATGGCCGCACTCCTCTAATTGGCTGGGATTATATTTTCCTGAGTGTTTCCCCTCGCCACAGCCATCGAGGTGATGCCATCAACACGTGACCAGGCAGGCAGAAATCACTTCTTCTGCATGGTTCGATGGCCCTTCAGACGCCCGGAGGTGATCTCCACGTGGCCCCGGACCCTCCGCTGTGCTCTCTGACCCGAATCAGAGCTGAACCATCAGGGCTGAGCCGTGGAGTGTGCAGTGTGGGGCATGAATCATCAGAAGAGCCAGAGAGGTGTGTGTGGTCCTTCAGAGGCTCGCGCCATAATCGCATCCTTTATTTTATTAGTTGGGTCTTACACCGTGACGGCAACCCCCGGGGCACCGTGAGCTCCACACCAACACTGACGGTCTCTCATTAGGGACAAAAGAGCCCTGAGGCTTCAGCTTTACGCTCATCGACCAGAGTGCACAAATCTTGGAAATTGTGTGCAATCAATAATGCCAAGTGATCATCGCCATCATGCCTTCTGCAGCGTGTGGAAATAATTGAGACAAACTATATCTGAAGGCTGCGTATTGTGCATAGCAATGAAAAGATATACTTTGCTAAATTTGTAATGAGTCGCATGATTCATCTTTAACAGACGAGGCTCTGTGTTTGTTAAAGTCAGGCATGCCTAATGAGGACAGAAGGGCCGACCAACATCAGTTATATAAAATTAGCTTTAAATGACTCCAGGGAAGCAGCGAGGTTGCGCTGATGCAGAGGTTTTCGCCGACCACCAACGTTGTCACAGCGTTCAGCAGAAGTCAGGAGTGTGAGACCCAAGACTTCAGTGATGCCATTACCCTTTGATATATGTGAGGCTCTGAGGTTGGTTTCTAAAGGGCAGCCTGAAGCCACTTTTCATCACTCCCTCAATGTTCTCATCACAGCTCTTATACTATCGCTTATTTTGGGGAGCCTGGACTTAGTTCAACTAATCAGATGTAATATAACTGTCAAACCTGCGGTCTGCTCCAGATGGACTGCAATAACACAGTCAGCTTGATCAAAGATGGTGGTGAATTATGGTTTGATGAATCATATTAGACATTAGAATCAAATCTAAACATATTAGTCAAATTATGAAAATAACAACTGAGGCACTTAGCTAGCTATTAGCATTTAGCAGCATTAGATGTGCATTTGTGTTCTGCTCTTGACCTTCGTTGAATCATTATTGTCCACTCCCCATGTTGACATCCATCCAATCCACCAAGCAGCAGTGATTCTTCACCTTTTAAAGCAATAGTCTATAGTTAGCTGTGATTCTGACAGGTATCTTTTTCTATTGTAACTTTATTAGTTTCTATATAATAGATACTAGTTGGTACTAGTGACTAATTTAATAATTTAGTAAATACTAGGTTACGCTCAGGGATTACATAGCTTCTAGAGATGCAGCAAACAGTCAAATGACACTTTGTTCAACATCTTTCATCTTTCTTTCTTTGTTCATCTCTTTCATCAGGCTATCTCAGTAAAGTGTTAGCTCTAGTTCTTTTTAGGGAATAAAACGGCCTTGTGGCGGCGAGAGAGACTCGTCCGTTTGTCAGAGCTTTTCTCCATAATGTGAAATGGTGGCATTAGAGAAGGCATGGGAATAATTACAGGGACAGAGGTGGTACATGCATTGCTGCATTGTTCTCCGCAGGACTGACCTTTGTCCTGTTAGCGGCTCTTCCTCAGTCATGAAATGTTAATGAAATTCCACTCTGGCCCGCTGTTACTCCATGGATGATTTATTGCTTAGATGATGTACTTCTGGTTGCTGCCCACACTTACAGGTGATGGTGAAGAAACTGTATCTGCTAAATGTACAGGAATGTGTCTTCATGTCCGTTACATCTCCACATCGCCGACTCTCCATCTCTTGAGCAGTCAGGGTTCAGTGTCTTGCTCAATGGCACTTTAACAGGAAACATGGGTGCTGTGTGTGCCACCCTGCCGCCTATTGATAATATATTAGGCTTCCTACGGTCATGGAAAACCTGGAAAAGTCAAGGAATTCAAAACCTGGAAAATGGACCATGGTCATATATATAGTTTTATAAACATCATGTGAATGTGTTGCTGATCTTTTCCTCCAACCAGTGAAATGTTGAATGTCTCAGCTTGGCTGCTTGTTGATCCACTTCCCTTCGAGGAATAAAAACCCAGATCCTGATGTCCTGATAGTATCATAATAAAATACATGACAGTACTTTTGGGAAATTCACTATATCACTCAAACAAGCATTCAGGAGGCAGCAGAACTTTATTGTCTTTGCCCTTGGAGCAAAAAACACAACCCTTTGTGAAGTAATAACCTCATTGCGTCTGGAACAATTAAACGATTTAGATGACAGATGTTGGTAATGGTCACTGCGGGGTGGCGGTGTTGTATGTGTGGTGCCAGTCCAGCACCGCGTAGATTAACATGACTGAGGCTTGATAGATATTATAGTGTATGGTTTTAATCTTGTGTGTGTGTGTGTGTGTGTCTGATTTTCATTATAGAATTAGATTGCTAGAGGTGTCGCACTGCGGTCTTAATCAATACGACCTCCAACTGCAAGAGTTACACTTACACAGTTACACAGTTACACACTTACACAGTTATACACACAGTTACACACTTACACAGTTAAACACTTACACAGTTACACACACAGTTACACACTTACACAGTTACACACTTACACACTTACACACTTACACTTACACTGTGTACATGCGTGCATAGGGTGTATACATGCACAAATTGTATATGTGTGTGAGTGTGCGCGCTTGTGTTCACGTTCACGTTCACTTCACAGCCCCCTAGTGGTGATTACAACTAGGACATGTCTCTCACTCGGCATCACAAAAATGTGGAATTGTCTCAAAACAGGCGGCAAACGCGGCAGCGAATCCCCCGATGCCAAAGGAGTAAAAAAAGTTATTTTTCAGTAATAAAATCAGCTCTACTTCAGGGAAGTGAGTCCTGTCTGCTGTTTAAAGCTGATCTGGGATGTGGCCGCTCCAAGTTGTGCGTTAATGCCTCCAAGTTGTACAACAACATGTCGTGCTACTGTTTCTCAAAATGAAGACCACATTCTCCATAAAGCTTGCTGCTTCCTGTTGTCGAGGCTGGTCGAGGCTGACAGGCTGCTAGTGGTGGAGTTATACTGATGTCTCTATATTAATGTGATCATGATTATTGATGGTTAAATGATACCTTGTACCAGTGATATATCTGATTCATAATTCACAGCCGTGTAGTCCACAGAAACACTGGAAGTAACAATTAAGCCAATATCATATCATCCAATACTGTGTATACTGTATAGTCCAACCACCAGTTTCTATTCAGTTAAGTATAGGAACCCTGTAGATGAAACGAAATGAGCCCACAACAGTGATGACAGGCAAGCACTAAGAATCTGGACCTGCTGTAGATGGAGTGGATTGCTGTTGTGTCTCTTCGCCACCTCCCACCCACCCTCATAGGAAGTGTCAAAACCTACTCTGACACACGCTGCTCAAATCCGTGAGACTGATTGGGAATTGAATGGAAAAACTGAATCGCTGTGAGACCACTTAACGGTACCACAGTGGGAAAATCAAATTATCTGGCACAATGTTAGTGCTCTGTCACTCCTGATTGGAATCCGGCGTAAGGAAGGGTCGGCCCAGATTGCCTCAGTCTGCCTCGGCAGGGACTCTCCTTATCTTGTCGGTAAAACGCCTCTCATCTGACACTGATTTCAGTACAGCACTTCCACCTGGATTCGTTTAAGATTTTCTCCTGAATGCCATCTTTTGTGTCGCTAAGACAGGTCTAAGAGAAGGGCAGAGAAAGGGACATTTAAAGTACTGGACTAGTTGACAGAGACTGGCTTCATGTATGTCTTGAAAAGGATCATTTAATTTTGTTCTGATGAACAATTGTAATTTATCTTGCTGTGTATCCATCCTAGACCCTTTCCCCCTAGACATCGGGTACACATACAGTATCAGGGTAGAAATGTGTAGGTCAAGTCAGGAGTACAAATTGATGGTTTGCAGGAAACAATTTGAGGTATTACTTGCTAACGAGCTAAATAGCAACATTTTAGACAGAGTGTGGTGATATCATGGCTGTAACGTTACAAGTAGGGGTTCAGACTCTTAATAAGGGCACGTAGCTGTTAATGGATGGATGCTGGCTGGGGATTGAACCTGCAACCTCTCGGTTGTGGGACAGTCTCGCTAACCAGTGACCACGCTGCTCTCCATCCAAAATGTGTCATCAGATATTTCATTTTCTGCTGTTTCCCAGTTATTATATAATAAAACATCCTTGATGACCCGGGGAGGTTCCGATAGGTTCCTGCTGCAGGAGGCAGTGGAGACTCAACACATCTGAACCACAAACCTTTTATGCTTCGTGAAAATGTTCACACCATATCATAAGTCTTGCAATAGTGTCAATGTATTTTGTGTTTGCTGGGCACGTTCCCTGGCTCCTCACGTCGTAATATACTGCATGCTGCACTTCAACAAGAAGCGGAAATTCCTCGCAGGTTATTATTCAACGTTGATCCACCCCATGTGGAGTTTACTGGAAAGCAGAAGTAGCGTTGAGTGGTAGCGAGGACTGTTTACTATCATACTACTACGACATGAAGGAACATTTCCTTTCAGGTGTGTGTGTGTGTGAAGCTAATCCTTTAGTGTATATAGTGTGAATAAATTCAGATCTAGACAAAAAGTCTTTGAGTCATGAATTACTTGAGCAACATTTATTAACACAGAATACAATACTGAGCTCAGGAGAGATACACACACATGGGTATGGTATGCGGATCTCTGCCAGAGAAGCCTCTGAACAGAGATTATAAAGCTAAGGAAAACAAAAAAAGGGGGGGGGGGTAGGTTCAACACAGTAGTTTCTAAACAAGGGGGGTTGCTTCTACATATTCTTCCACACTAATCCTTTAGTGTAAAGTCAGAAGTTTTTTAAGTTTTTCCCATAATGCATTATTAGATATTTAATGATATCATTTTCTTTTTTAAGTATATTTTTTTGGCCTTTTTATGCCTTTATTGATAGAGACAGGAGGTATGGGAGAGAGGGGAAGACATGCAGCAAATGTCTGCGGGCCGGATTTGAACCGTCGGGAAGGACTGAGCCTTGTGGTATGCACTCTACCCGGTGAGCCACCAGGGTACCCCCAATGATATCATTTTCTGATACCGTTATAATTTAGCATATATACTTATAAAGTACCTACATTGTCACTATCCATAGTGTTGGCATGACATCATACCAGTCGGCGCCATATTGCTGACCAATTAAACCAAACTTCAAATCGAATTCGTGAAATTAGCTTTCTACTTTGCAAATGTTAGTTCAACAATCTCAGCTGCAGCGCTGCCAGAGTGATGTCACTGTCATGCCTGTCAACATGCAGTTATTCTCATGCTCTTTAATATTTCACATTGCCCAGTAGGTTATGTTTGTCTAGTTTCTCTCTTCAATCCTTTGCAGAAATGTTCCTTGAAATGAATCAGAATCGCTTCATTCTCCCTCCACAATAAATGTACAGACATTTGTCTCGGTGGTATTGATGCAAAGACGCACTGATGAGCAGCAACACTGTAGCTACTGACACACACAGTACAGGACAACAGACCTCACATACAGTAACTATATATATATATATCATCTATATATGGACAGTAACTGTATGAGTCTGTGTAATATAGTGTATGCCTCCCTGTCACTGTTCCTCTGTAACCGTCTGATCCAGGATCAGCATGTCAACTGAATTACCCCCATAGGACCGTCACTCCTGGGTCAGTCCACCTACGGATCCCACTAAGGAGCTGGAGGTCCAGAATGTGACAAATAAATCTCTACTGCATGTCGACTCCCGAAGCCGAGCCTGAGCCCAAAGTCAATATCTTTAAATTTGACCGTTTTCATGCTAAAGAAATTCAAAGTATTCTGTGTTAGTTCTTGTCAGGGTGGAAAAGCCTCTGAAACAGCACTTGACCACCGTGGGACACTAAAACTCTCCACTGACACCCAGGATAATGATAAAAATAGAAGTCAGGTTACAGTTTTTCTCAATTGCTTTGGCACATTTCTCGAAACATTTTTAAAGTTCTCAGCACTGAAGATGCATTTCCCAAAACAGCTCATACGTGCAGCAAAACACTATAGTTACCCTGCAAAAGGCTGTAACTCACCCAGAACCTTTAATTCATGTGTCAAAATGAAGTTATTGTGTCAATGAAAATTTCCTTGCCACCAAAATGACTCGTTCCTTTTGACATTGTGTAAAACCAAGGTGGTCAAAGGTAGATGTTTTGTCAGAAAGACAGTGGACTCTGGAAGTGTGTTCTTGTCTTGTCCTACATGTTTTCACTGACGCTGAATGCCTACTGAAGCTAACTGACTGCTATTGTGTATCAAAGTGAATGCTGAATTCAAGAGTCCAAGGTTTCACATTCTACTTTGTAAAGCAATTTTATTTTTCCTGCAATGGTGACACAACACAGTACAATACAGTACACAGAAAAAAACTGAACATTTACACAGCACTGCACAGAACAAAAACATGTAGCCTATCAATACCAAAAAACATGAAACAAAACACAGGTCTACTATATGCAGTAGTATACTACAGTAACACAATAAAGTTACAGTGTTGGGAACCACTGGACATCCTGTCGCTCCTGTCTGTTTGGCCACAGATTCTCATCGACCTCACACCTAATGCTCTCCCTTGCCATGCCACGGGGGAAGCATCGCCGTGTATGCCTCTGCATCTTCCTATATTCTGCTGTCTTCCTCTCGCTACACCGACACGCATCCTTACTCCTCTTCCTCTTCCACGGGCAGGCTGTTTATCTGAGCAGGCTCCTCCATGTTCGCAAACTGTAGTAACTCTGTTGCGCTCAAGCTCTATGAATGTGTTTTACCACACCCATACTCATGACTTACACCTGTAAACTAACTGGACAGCACGTGCCATTGGTTGATCTAAGATGTGACAAACTCCTCATTCGTTAGTGAAGTTCGAGTTTCCCCTGACCTTATGGCCACTCCATATCAATTCAATTCATGAAATGTGGCCTCTGCAGATTTTGACAATTAGATGGACTGTTCTGCATGTGATGACTTACACAATGAAAGAATTGTAACATATTTTGGAGAGTAAAACTATTCAACTGATCAGAAACATAATCTATTATGATCACTAAGACATACACAACCAATAATTGTTCAAATTGTGCTTAGTCATTTGCCTCAATGTGCTAAAACATTGGTAACAAAGAGAAATGCTCTTTCTGTTGTGCACAAGTAACAAAATGTTGTTGAAGAATTTCACATATTGTATTGACGACTTCAACTGTCATTCGAGAATTGAGCCAAAGCAACCGACACAAACTGTAACAGACAATAGTCAATCTGTAGTATTGATCAATTGTACCATAAATATGCAACCAGTCAAACTACATCATATCCGTATTGCAGGTGGACGACGCTGAATAACCCATATGAGTCTAACCGAGCGGCTAGCCGTCCCCTTCAAAGTTGAAGGAGTGATACTTTATTTTCTCTTCTGGATGGAGCCTGTCTCTCTAAGCCTTGCCCGCCGCTGCCAGGGGTTTAGCTTCTTCCTGCTAATCTTTTCGTTCCCTTCTCCGTCCATAGTGACAGTTTATATGGAATGATGCACAAAAGGCTCTCTCTGTTTTCTCCCTGTGCTATTTTCTCACCACTTTTTTTGCCAAGCTTGCAGTAAGCACCAAAACAGAAGCCGTGTTGTTCCATCTCTCCCACGCATGGAAGCAAAGGAGCAATGTGGAGAATGACGAAGTGAAGCGCCGCTTACAGACGAGGCGATGTTGAATTGCGTGATGCCGGTGTGATGTTGTGAGAGCTGTGAGAGCAGTTGGAGCATATTGTGGAGCTTCAGATTGACTATCTCGCTCCGTCACCCTCACTGACGTTTCTAGGGAAGCAATATTTCTTTTATTATTGGCAAAACAGGAAAAAAACAGAAGTATAAAAAACCTCAATGTCTATTACTGAATCAAAGCCCTCATGCAGGGGGAGTGTAGTGTCGCTGGGTGTGCTTTCATGCTCTGGAACTTTATCCACATATTCCTGGTCAGGGTCACAGGGGGCTGGAGCCTATCCCAGCATGCACCCCAGACAGGTCGCTAGTCCATCACAGGACGGGCAATGTAAAGCCTCCAGTCCACCTGAGGAAACCCTTGCCAACATGGGGAGAACATGCCAACCCAGGACCATGGCATGAGGCAACAGCGCTAACTGCCTGCGGTCCGTCGTCTCAGGCCTGTAATGCAGCCAGACTGGATGTTATTACTCTTATTTCACTTTTCATCTGATCTGGCATTGCTCAGGCGGTCTAGATGGCATCAACCCAAACTCTCCTGAAAGCGGCCGACCAGGGCAGCCAGAAACTAACGGGTTCAGTCAGCTGACGTCACTCGGCTCTCAGTCTATGTAATTCTGTTGGTAATTGCTAGGATGGTATAGCATCATGTACATAGTTACACTGCAGGTCAATACTCAGACATGTGGAGGCACCAGTCCTGTGTGTCCAGAGTGGTAATTACATCTGTATTGCTCATGGACTGATAGTGAGCATGGCAGGTGATCTCTAGTACGACCTCAACATCTCATTCTGAGGAGGAATGTCAAGTTCAATCAGGATTCTCATCTCATTTTTATGTGCTAAAAATATGGATGTGAAAGCGACGCCACTCTACCTACTGCAGAATGAAAAATTAATCATCGCTCTGTGAGGATGAGCGTCCACGGGCAAATCTGTCTCGATTACTTGATTACTCCGTTGTTGAATAACAAATGCAATTTCTTTTTCAGAAAAATGATGGAGTAGCGGGCGGATAATGAAATTTAATAGAGGGAATTTGCTCATTGCACCGGCAATTCATTTGTGGAGCTGATAATAGCGTCCTCGTTAAGCTGTCTGAAGCAATTGTCTTCATTTCTTTCTCAGTTTTTATAAAACGTTTTGTGTTTTCTCATTTGTACGCCCTCAATTTGCATTCCACGTTCTATCCCGACCTGGCGTGCTGCAGCAGACGGACAGAATGGCCTGATTCCAGTACAGTCATCTGTGGATTAACCTCTGGAAAAGTATTAGTGAAGTACACAATAATGCCATGCAAGTACTTGCAAATGAAAAGCTCACTTATACATAAATACACAAGTACTAAGTGTAAAAACATACTGAAATAGGCAGGTTGAAACAGGTTGAAACAGGTTGAAGCAGGTTGAAACAGGTTGAAGCAGGTTGAAGCAGGTTGAAACAGGTTGAAGCAGGTTGCAACAGGTTGAAGCAGGTTGAAACAGGTTGAAACAGTTTGAAGCAGGTTGAAACAAAGCCACTGTAAAGTGTCAGTGGTAAACCCAATATATTGATCCTATATTTCTCCACTCTAATTGATCCTAAAGGTCATTTTCTTTGCCCTGCATGTTCTGATGATCAATTGGAAGTGAAGGATTCCATGTTGCTGCTAATTCAGACCAGTCTCTCAGTCTCTCCTGATGCACGAGGCCAGAATGCAGCTGAGGCCTTTTCTGCGTTTGCAAAGGGTTGATGGGCTGTGAATGAAGGATTTACCGTCCACAAATGAAGCTTGAAATTCAATTTCAGCAAAACAGCGACTTCTCCTCCCTACTAATACTCAGAATTAGGCAAACGGCAGGCGGGGGTGGGGGCTGGGAGGTGGGAGAGTGGGGGTGGGGGGCTAGCTGGGGGGTAGCACATCTTCCTCCAGAGCTCCCTTGTTTATTAACTGAGATATCATGTCAGTGTTACTGAAGAACAGGGATTCTCCTGTAGCCAGACAGACAAGAATATGATATATAGCTGAAGGGGGAGAGAGAGCGAGAGAGAGAGAGAGAGAGAGAGAGAGAGAGAGAGAGCGAGCGAGAGAGAGAGAGAGTGAGAGAGAGAGACATATAGATGGATAGAGAGAGAGATAGATAGATGGAGAGAGGGACAGAGAGAGAGCGAGAGAGACAGACAGATGGAGAGAGACACAGTCAGTCAGTCAGTCAAAACCCTGTTGTTTATTTTCATGAATCCTGAGAACATCCTTGTTCCATCCTTGTTCCATCCTTGTTCCATCATTGTTCCATCCTTGTTCCATCATTGTTCCATCCTTGTTCCATCCTTGTTCCATCATTGTTCCATCCTTGTTCCATCATTGTTCCATCATTGTTCCATCATTGTTCCATCCTTGTTCCATCCTTGTTCCATCATTGTTCCATCATTGTTCCATCATTGTTCCATCCTTGTTCCATCTTTGCAGAAACAGTGTGTATTGATACGCTGGGTTTGTTAGAGTAACATATGGTCTCAGATGTGATGGATGTCTCCGAGGCGACAACCAGTCTTGATACGAGTGTCCAGTCGCATGCAGTCACTACCCAGATGATACATGGAGTCAATGAACAGATATGACCAGATATGTCCATGATGAAACCATTACAGCTGACTCATGACCCTTTATCACCATCAAGATGAGGAAAATGTCTCGTCTCTCGCTTATTGTGGAGAATTGTTCCAATAACAATAAAACATTTGTGCCAACAATAAATCAAGCAGTTTACTCTGGATCAGCACCACGGACAGCAGATTCATAGAGACAGATTGCTTCAGAAAAACACTTATTTTCTGTTTCTCACTTGAATTGTGTATTTTCATGGTTGTTTATGTGTATTGGCCATGTAGTAAATAGGGAGTTAGTTAGCATTATGTCTTCATTTCTCTGTTTTTCATTGAAGACAACCTTTCAGACAGCTAGCTAACGAACATAATAGTGGCAACAGGGTAGCATCAGGGTGCTGTGGGTGCTTGTAGGGGGATGTAGTGGACGTTAACCCACCTCAACACAGTTACCCACCTTTTTGGACATAAATCATTATGATATGAAATTCATAGTATGCCTCATAGTAATGAGAGTGATTTGGTTTGCCGGTCATAGTTCACCCTCCTATTGATCTACCACTACATCAATGCAAGTATCCGTCCCGCTGACGCTTTCCTTGAGCGAGACACCAGATCCCCTCCCTACCAACTCTCCTCTGCTACTGTACTGCTGGCGACTGCCGAGTCCATTAGGAATCAGCGCTGGTTGCAGCAGGGGGAGGCAGAGCAGATATGGAAGAGGAAGGCTGTCAGGTTGGATGAACAGAGCCTGTCAGCAGAGTGACACTGAGACCGGCCCCCCTGGTCAGCACCGTCAAACCTGATCACACACCACAGCGGCCATGTTACACGTTCATATCCCATTAAGGCCAGCACCACTCCGACGTCCACAGCAGCCCAGTCCCACTTTTTACTACATGCCGGTTGAACTACTGCTGCATCTTGGCTGCAGCCCAAGGAGGAATTGATTGGGGGAAATAAAGTTTTGCTCTGATCTCAGGCCAGTTGAGATTTCAAGCTTCATTGTGCAGCAGTCTCAATCAGACAGTATAGATATTATAGTATAGTACAGTGGCTACCCCTGTATACAGTGTTATTGCTAGATACATGAATGAATGAATGTATGTATATGGGTGCTGAGAGGAGTATGAGCCCTGTGGAGAGTTATCGACGAAAGAATAACATCCAGTTGTATAAGCTGTATTTGAAGCATTGCATTAACTATCATGCTGTAATAGTGAAAAGTGGCCCAACGACATACAGGAATATATCCCTGAGAGGTTGCACAGGTTGCACACTTAGTATCTATAGTATTTGATAGTGTTGCAAAAAGAAAGGTCACCAGACTGCCGAGATGTGAAATTCAATTCACGTTGGGAATAAAGCATAGCGCTGAAATTTAAAACGGCTTCGGAGTTCAGGCGGGCTGACGTCTGCAGATAATCACGAGTCCTGGGAGTTTGGAAGTGTAAGGCCAGAGGACTTGCCGGTAACAAGCCGTCAAGTTCATTCATTACTGGGAGTGAACAGGAACCAGTGGTGAGGAGTTTTCACGACATGTCAGATTCAAAACGTTGCTGCTTTACTCGGGCAACGCAGCTTGGTGAGAGATGCATTTGTGTGCACGCAGAACGGCACGTTATCATTGCCTAAGGCGTGGTTTTCAGAATGGGCAGGAAGTGGTGTGTGTACCCCAGTGTTTCCTTTCAGCTCCACTTCCCTCCATGACACTCGCAGCACTGTGTGATCACCTGCCTCAAGGTTTCTATGGAGTTTATTAGCGGCTTATATATGGAAAGCTCCTTACAATTCCATTTTCCCACTTCCACGATCCAACCAAATTCACCGAGTGGATACAGAAGGAGGCTGATTCATGCTTTGCATAAGATTGTCATCAGCCTTTAGAAGCTGGCCTAACCCCCCCCCCCCATCCTCCCTTGTCATCACTATTCCTCATCTTCCCTTTATCTCATCACTGTCAGAAAAGCTTTTAGATTATGTATCTCGTTGCAGGGCTGCGTTGTGAATAAAGCTAACATCCTGGATTCAAAGACAGCTCAGATGAATTATACACAGTCTTCCTCCTCCATTCTTTCATTCTCTGCTTGATGAGAAGATATATTGAGAAAGGAAAACTGTTTGTGTGCAGATGGTGCTGCTTGAATCCACCAGCACAGCAGTTGTGGTTAAACATAATATGTGTTCTGTGATAGGTGTAATTTCTTCCAGCTGTTAATTGCATACTCACATTTCTGCTGGCAAAGAGGCGCGGGGGCTTTTTTTTTTTTTTTTTGCCAAACATGTGATACTGCATTTTCTCAGAAGAGCTTCTTTTAGCCTAGGAGTGATCACACACAGAGAAAGTGGCAAAATGTTGAGCTATTTATTTACCTTCTTCTCCTCGAATGTTTCCAAAGGCTGTTTGAGTTATTACATCCATTTAGGGATGAAATGAAAGTTTCCTTTCTCAGTGAGGCTAATGTTTTTGTATTCTAATTAATGTAACCACCAGCATCCATTTAATTGGAGCTCTAATACGAGCTCTAACACGTCTCCCCCGAGGATTCACAACTGTTGGATTTGGCCAGAAGTGATAGCTCAGCTGTGAGTACTATTACCCTTTTTCCACTTTTTTTCCACTCCGCCGACTTGAGTTGGAACTGGAGCTGTCGCCGAGATGTGGTTGTGTTATTTAGATGGTAGTACCAGTCTGTACATGTACATGTGTTATATATATGGTAGTACCAGTCTGTACATGTGTTATATAGATGGTAGTACCAGTCTGTACATGTACATGTGTTATATAGATGGTAGTATCAGTCTGTACATGTACATGTACTGTTCATGTACTTCTACCACAAGGATGTTTTGAGCTCCAGTGGTATGGTATGGTGGTATTGTGGTGCACAAAGTGTCACTAACGTGGCAGTGGGAGTGTCCTTACCTCCCTATTGGTGGATGACAGCACCCTGGAGGGGCTAGGTTGCGCAACTGAATTTTGACCCATCTCCTCACCCTTACTCGCTGTTATTTTAGGTCAGATGAATTTGGTCAGGACACGCTTAAGGAGGAAATGACTCATAGCAGCCATGGCGCAAAGTTGTTCACCTTCAACCTACTGTGTCTCTGTGGATGCACTGCCCCCCCCACCCCCCGCTCCCACTATAGATTCATCTGAATAGAAAGCAGCCATGAAACACTTGGTTACTCATCAGTGGTTGTTTAACCTCCCATAATGGCCCCCCTGCCCTCTGACCTGAAGAAGATGGCGGTTTCGGTGTGTGTCATCGATTCCTCCTCCAGTCCTTCTCTCAGTAGCCTCTTTATTAGAAGGCAATCACCTTGCCCCCCCCCCCCCCCCCCCCGACCCCCACCCCCACCCTGTTGATTCATAGGGGAATTACAATGAAGTCACCACCTCCCGCTGTCCAGCAGGGCAAAGTGCTTGACTCACGTCCTTGAGAAGGTCCAGGCTGCAGCCCATTCATCACCACCACCAACAAATCCATTACAGTCCATCTCCATCCAATTTATAGATCTCTTGTGCTACAGAGTACATTTGTGGGGAATAGAGATGTTAGAAGAGCCGTGGTGGTCAATGACATCACGCCTGTGTTGTCGGGTACGGCGATGAAGTGATGGAGGTTTGTTAACTTTTCTTTTGTTAACCTTTATTTTTACAGGGAGGATCGATGGATGCTGTTTTCCAACAATGCCAGCTTCACACCCAAGCATTTCCATCCATTTTGGGAGCTGCCCAGTACAACCACAGTCTTCTACTGTTGGCTAGCAGCTCTACTGAAGCAGTTTGGGGTTAAATACCTTGCTCAAGGGCACCTCAGTAACAGCTGTTGAAGGTCGGTCTGGGGTTCGAACCGGGGAACTTCCGGGTACAAGCCCCCTTCTCTAACATTTAGTGAAATGTGATGGTAAAATGCAGTGTCACTGTATATTGTGAGTCATTGTATTAAGGCCTCATGATGAGCAGAGATGGTCGGCTAACATTTACTCGGTTGTGGATGGAAATTGTTTTGCTTGGATGACTCAGCTGAGAAACTGTCATCTCGGGAGGCTTGGTCATAAGTGGAGCCATCTTCTTCTGTCTCTGTTCATACTTCATGCATCATTTGTGTTTCTTCTCCCCCACCTGTCTCTCTGCACCGTTCTGTAGGCTTGGGTGGCAGGAGTTGAAGGAGTTGCTATATAAGAGAGTTTGTTGGTGAATACTGGTTAAACTGCATAAAGACAGCAGGAATACAAGCCGTGTGAGAACCTCAAGATGACAGTCAAGTTAAATATGAAATGAGAATTGACAGTCTGGTATCAGCTTGTGGTTGGAGGCTGAAGTCAACTGAAACAAAAGGTGGAACAAGGAAAAAGAAGAGGACACATGTCTAGTGTTTGACAGCAGAGGATTGACATAGTTCAGTTCTTCAGGTTTGCGTTCCACCAGAGCGTCAGGATCAAGACAGGCCTCCTCTGGTATTTGAATCAGAAGCCTGATGGTGGGCAAGCCAAATGGTTTGTCCTAAAAGTGACTTGTGACTTAGGAACCGGCATGTTTGTGTCGGCCCCATGCCTCCTGGACAAAGCCGCATTCAATTCATTTTTAAAGTGCTTCAGGGACAGGAAGGAACAATCAGTTCAAGGCAGTGTAATTCAACAACAAAGGCAAACCTTTAAAAATCATTGTTCCAAGCAGTCAAACAAATCACTTCTCGCTCTGCGGAGCCTCTGGCCTTCAGTGCCGACTAAATGATTTTCTTTACAGACGTGGCTATTACCTGTATGTTCCTTCAGCGGCGGTTTAGAGCGTCCCCGTTTTCTCCAGACTGCGTTCCCTACACAACGGGGTCTCTATAGATTTCCCTTTTGTCTGCTTTGTCTCAGATGACTGTGAGATCAATGCACAATTAGCACTGATAGAATACAGCAAGCCGTGGCCTGGCATTTTCATTTGGGAGCTGATCAATACCCATCTTTGTTCTGTGTAAAACTGACAGCGCCATTAGAGTCATTTGAACTGATCTGGTAACACTGTACTTTACAAGGCCTTAATGTATTAACCTAAGGAGTAATGATAATACACAATAACAGTACGGTGTGATTAAACTCTCAGTGGTACCTGATGCAGTAACAACACATTGTCAGTGTATGTACAGTAATTATTTGTACTTGTATGTTGAGCCATTACACCCTTAAGTATATTACAGGTGAATTACTGCTGCTCTGACTCCGTCCTCAAGAGGAACTCTTACAAATGTCTCTTTTCAGAAAGAGGAACCACAAATGATGCTATTCAATACACACACTTGCAACGTGATAAAAGATCAACTGTTTCCCTACAAGCGCGATCTAGTGATGCTACAGATCCCTACAGTCCAAAGGCGAAGGACTGCAGATGGTCACAGGCAGCCAGGTCCGACTGAAAACCTGTCGCTCTGTTTTATCACAGCCTCTGGATGATGTAACAGCATGTTGTCGGTAATGTTGTTCTTTCCAATTATTATCAAAGTGCTCCTAAAATCCACCTCTTAATGTTTCTCCGGCGTAAGCATGTGTTGGTTTGACGTTTCTGGGCTAGCCGTGGGAGAGTGGCGGCCCCTGAACATCGGTGGATGTAATGAACGCTGGCAGGCTTCTGTTGGCGCTCAGCAGCAGTTCAGTCATCACGTCGGCTTCAGGAGCCCTCAGCGCTCTTAAAGCAGACGTCCTGGTAGAGGGCAACACAACTGTTCCTGCGGCCGCTGCCTTCATCAGATGGACATTAAAGTTGGGATTGAGAGTTATTGAAAGAGTCTGCTGAATAAAAGGCTTGATTTCATTGAAGAATTGAGTTTTGTTCCAAAATGAGATATGAAAAAAGTCACACCTTCTCAGAATGCCAAAAATCCTTTAAAAATAATCTTACTTTTTAAAGTAGAAGTCGTTCTGCCTTCTACAGAGTGGATCATCTGTACTTTTACTGAGATATTGAATTGATTGAGGCATTAAATGATGAACTTCACATAATGATTTTCCCCTAAATGTCCTATATATCCTGCTATATCTCAATGTGACATTTTAGAAACTCTTCATCTGATTTCAGTTGTTCTTCACTCTGTTTTCACTATCAGCCTTATTCCATCACCGGCCTCTACACTTCATTTTTGCTCCTTCAGCCGATGACAGTGTCTATGATGTTATTCCAAAAGGAACAAGGCTCACCTTTATTTACAGAGTGCCTTAAACACTTTTTACGAAGCACCTCAAAACTTAAAATAAAAAGATAACACTAAATAATCAAAATAGACAAAAGACCAAACACATTACAACCAAATATGTTTCATTTGATTCTTTCACTTTGGACTGCATACCGAAACATAAGTAACTAATAAATACAGAGGCACTCTGATTGGCTGGAGAAGTCGTTGGATCCAGAGTCAGACCTGCAGGATGAACAGAGCTGTCACAGTGATGGCTGATCTGAGACAGAGCTTTTCACCTCGTTCCTTTCCTCCATCAGCTCCTCTCATGCCCTCCTAGAGCGCTGATGCTCATTGGTCCTGACATCTCTGCAGCTGATTGGACAACTAACTAACTATCTCCCATCGGCCGGGGTGACTGGCCCACCCGACAGTAGCTACTGACACATGGTCCAGGACAACAGACCTCTAACAGACTAACATAGTAGTACAGTAGCTACTGACACATGGTCCAGGACAACAGACCTCTAACAGACTAACATAGTAGTACAGTAGCTACTGACACATGGTCCAGGACAACAGACCTCTAACAGACTAACATAGTAGTACAGTAGCTACTGACACATGGTCCAGGACAAGAGACCTCTTACAGACTAATACAGTAGTACAGTAGCTACTGACACACTGTATAGGATAACAGACTAACAGTAGTACAGTAGCTACTGACACACTGTCCAGGACACCAGACCTCTACCAGACTGACTTATGTCAGTACTGTCAGTACTTTCCAGTACTTCCCTGTTCAATATGTGTCTGCTCCAGTGCCATCAAGAGAAATTGCACTTGGTGAATGAATAAATGGATTCTGGTCCTGATGAGGTTCAGCTCAGCGGAGGCAGTTTGAGAGAGCGAGAGCAGCGAGAGCAGCGAGCCTCCGAGACTCCAGCAAAAGTATTTGTCTGAAAAAAAAATTCAAATGCCAGTGAAATGCCACAGAGATGCCGTCCACATTTGGCACTCATTTTAGCACATTGAAGGCAAAATGCATGTCGTCTGTATCTGCCTCAGCAGCCTTTGTCGCATCTCAGAGTAACTGCATTTCCAAAGTGCTGCGGCAGGTTTTCTCTAATGATATGTTTTAAATGAGGTCGCAGGGCATTCGGAAGGAAAATGACAAGAAAAGCTACGTGATCTTTGCAGACCATCTTAGTCAGAAAGTAACACATCACATATTACTTTTTACTCAGAAGTAACAGCTGAAGCATCAACCGTCATGTGTCCAGTCGAAGTGCCCTTTAGCAAGACGCTTCATTGCTGAGAGCTTCAGCTAAATGACCTAAAATATAGTGTGAACTAAACTTTAGGTTAGTCAACCATGTGCCGAGTTTTCATTCCAACCAAACACGACACCAGCTGATTTCACTAATTAGTTCCCCCTCTGGTTGACGGTTCAAATCCCCAGTCCAGCCGGGGAGATGTGGGTGGGGTAGAAAACTGGGAAGCTCCCACGTGATGTGAATGTGAAAAAAGCTCAGTTTGCTCAGTGGACTTTTAAAAAGAAATAACCTTCTGGAAGACCTGTACACCGTTGGGTCATGATGGATGACTGACAGTCTTTTGTCCAGCTCTCCTCGACCCTGAAGGTCTTGGGTCTCAGTCTTCAGGAGAGTTGGCTTCCCCTCCTCCTCCTACCTCTCATCAGTATGCTGACCCCGGCTCCCTGCCAGCTCTTATGGGAGACTCGGCGGCGATCCAAACACCGGCAGCCTGTGGAGACAGACAGCGGACCAGACTAGTTTCCACATCGTAGAGCCGCTCGTACCTGTCATCCCGCCGTGTAAAAACAAGAGCAGCATCTTGTTGCTTCCTGTTTCGTCCGAGTGCGAGGTTGCGGCGGACAAGGACCTTGAAGTGATCTTGACTCTGATACGGCTAATCGTATACGTTACATTACACCGAGATCCATTATTCATCATGACGTCGACAAGGCCTTTTTGACCCCTCGCTGCCCACAGGACCTGGAGCTTCAGTATGTTTACCCCTGGGATCCACCGATGTTTGGCGAGGTTTTTTGTCATATTCACAAATTTATTTAATTTCAGATGTATTTACTTTCTCTATGAAATCTTTAATGTCCTCCTTTCCCCCGTTTTCTTCTCTGAAAATGTTTGTTTGTTGGAAAAAATACCCTTCTGCCTTTTTCACCTCATGTCCCAGCTCTTCTCTTGTCCTATATGCCCGTTAAAGTGCTTCAAGAATATTTCTATCTATTATCTAGTTTTTTTTGTGGCTTTGCACTCCTTACTATTGGAAGGAATTTAATTATTTTTCATCTTTTGCACTCATTGTACGTCAGCTAAATGCCAAAAAATGCAATGTAAAGTGCTCATCAGGATTGTGGAGTGTGTTTGGGTTGTTTGATCCCAAGACCATGTGGACCTCTGCTGCAGCTCGATGTGCAGGACAGTCAACAAGGACAGGGGTAGGATTATTCACTTCACTAATCAGAGTAAAATAGGATCTGGAAGTATATTTTAGTGTTGGTTTTAATCTATCAGATGAGTGGAGTATATCCTATCAGATCAATGTGAAGCTGTCAGTCACAGTAAAGTATAACACTTTGTTTAAGCTTTCTGGGCTTATTGAATTTTCCCATGTGGCAAATCTCACCCATCCTTGATATTCAGCCTCTTACTCTGCTTTTTATCCTGTACTAGAGTCTCCCTGCAGCTGAAGGACCAGCATCATTACATTTACTTGCAGGTTCAATGTCTTGCACAAGGGAATATGGCTGTTGGTGTTGTTGGCTTTTGTGGGGATGGAGCCGTGGACCATCTGGTAACAGCTCTAGCCACTGGGCCACCCCTATATCATGCTGATGAAGGCTATAAAACTGAAGCATGTTCGTTGTGACTGCTGAATAAACAAACTCAGTTCATTAATCTTTCCAGAGTGCTGGCGGTTCTCATCTCACTCTGTCTGGGTTTTAGCGGAGCCTCTCCAACCAAACAAAATCCTGCCTCTTTTCCAGTTTGTCAGCATGGGACGACTGATGGAGGATCACTGACCAGCTCCCCTTGACCCTTCATAATGGAACCTGTAACGACTTGAAAGGCCAAACTGACAGTAGATCAGCAATACTGATTCCACTGCAGGAGTGATTTACTTAATAAAGAGCACCAACCTCGGGCCCTCTTTGTATTAGCCCCCGATTCCAGTTCTCTTTCTGGCCCTCTGGTTATGTCCAGCTGAAATACTGCAGGGGCCCAGGGCTCGGGGTTCTGGCATCAAACGCCTCGCTGATAATTACAAAGTGATGGAGGATACAGAGCGGTTGCCAAGTGTGCTGACTTCAAAGAACTGCCATGGAGGCCAGAGTTTAGTGAGCCATTGAGCACAGCAAAAATATTAGTAGGACAGAAACTATCCCATAAATCCTGTTCCATTACTTCCTACAAGGCAGCAGGGGGCATTAGATCATATTGAGACTGGCTGCAGGAAGACACAGTGGTCTCTTATAATCCCACACAACACTGGAGCCCTGCTGCATTGTAATTTATGTGTGAGCCAGGGTCGGCTGAAGATGGCAGATCATTTTGAATTGAAACTGGTGTATAATGGAGTATAATGTCCTGTTGAAGGTGTTACTGAATGAGCACTGTGGGGAAAAGATGCCAAAGTGGTAAAATCGTAAAGGTTAGGTTAAATGATCGTAGTGGGGTCTATCACTTCTTTAGCGTGACCTCTGAGGGCTTCAGCTCAGGCGTTATAGAGCCAAGCCTCTCCTCAGACTAATGACACACCGCCTCCGCCAAATTGCAGATGTCACCTGACCTGTTCAGGATCGCCACCACAATCACTTCGTCTGCGTTAAGAGGTTGTTCCAGGCAGCGGTGGACCAGGGTTCCTGCTGCTGATGGTGGATTTAATGAGACATCTGTACCTTCGTGTTGTTCCTCGGCAGCTCTGGAGGGTAATTAAACAGAGATCACAGAGATCTCTCTACATAGCTGAGCTTCTCAGTTGAATCAAAGTCCTATTTTTTAGCGTGAATAGCTTAATTGCCACACTTTACATTTCTTTTTTGCTCTTTAAAAGGTGAGATCATTTTTTTTTACCTCCCCTTCTTTGTAAATCATCGAAACCCACATCCTGAAATGCAGCGCTCACCCACGCGTAATGAGCCTCACCACACGTCTACTCTTGCCCAAATTGTTCCTCCAAAAACCCAACAATTAAACGCCTGTGGTCGGGGGCTATTGTTACTTAAAGAAAGGTCAGTAATTAGCGACTGAGCTAAGCTCTCGGAAGAACGCTGCGTTCCTTTGGGGGCGCCGCTATCTCACAGCTAAAGATATTGAGCCGAACGAGGCAGTTGGCTGATCGTGAGCGGAAACCGATGTCCTCAACTCAACAGTTCAATGAGGCTCCTCTTCATCCTCTCAGCCCTCCTCAACACTCACCGGCCTTAATCTTTATTCAGCAGCAAATACAAATGAACGTCGATGATGATGATGATGATGATGTTGATGCTGGCGAAGGCCGGGTAGCAGAAACAGCTTCGTTGTGACTCATGCTCTTTTAAAAAGGATGTGCCACTTTCAACACATCCGTTGGTCTAGTGTAGGAGGATGCGTGTGTTACTTCCTCATGTGATGCGTCATGCGGCGTGTTGCTATTAACAGATTTTCTGTTGAAGAGCAACACAAATGTGAGTTGACCCAAACTAGATGGACAGGCGTGTTGAAAACGACACAATAAAGACACATCCTGTTCAGATTGTGTTGTTCCTCTCAACAGTCTCTGTTTGCAGACATTAAATTGAACAACCCTGTTCAGTCTTCTCCAGCGTGTCAGTGTAGGAGCGCTGGGGATCACCGAGCAGCTCCGCTCGACCCTTCATAATGGAATTCATAGTGTCTTGAAAGGCCAAACTGACAGCCGATCAGCAAAACTGAACTGGAGAAGACGAACCCTCTTTGTTTCAGAGTCCTGATCCCAGTTGGCTTCCTGACCAGAACAAGAAACCTATATAGCATTGATCCATATCTACATATTGATCCATACTGTACCTATATATTGATCCATACTATTCCTACATATTGATCCATACTATACCTACATATTGATCCATACTATTCCTACATATTGATCCATACTATACCTTTATATTGATCCATACTATTCATATATATTGATCCATACTATTCCATACTATTCCTACATATTGATCCATACTATACCTACATATTGATTCATACTATGAACACCTTCCCTCCCAGTAGAAAACCTGTTGTCATGAGTTGGGAATTGATTGGGAGCATAGATCGGGCATCCATCAGACATGATATCTGAGTTATTATCTCAGACACCACTGGTCTGATTTTGATGAAACGTGGAGGGATGATGGATTTTGGCACCGTGTTTAAAATTACACTGATTGACCTGATGAGGGCACTATAATTAAGGTCAGAATGTTTAACTAGAATGTGAAATCTCAGACACCACTGGTCTGATCGTGACGAGATGGGATGATGCATCTTGCTACTGATGACAAGCAGTGCCTGCATCGTTCGAGGGCAACAACATATTTGACTTGCCCAGTAGATTTCTGTTTGAACTTTGCTCTCCATTATTATGATAGCTAAGATTGAAGAGCTGCACCTCGCCATACCAATACCATACATGAAACTAGGAAGCCTGATATTCTGACTCTGAAGAGCAGAAGCCACAGTGCAGGACGTTTCTGCTTTTTGTGTGTTCCATGTAAACTGTTAGCACTTCCCAAAAGGAGACAAATACATTGTTTGTTGTACACAGTTGTTCAATTTTATATTGTTGTCCAAGTGCATATGCATGTGCCACACCATGCAAAAAGATGGAGACAAGCTCGAGTGAGAAGTAGCAGCACCAGAGATACATTACCAGAAACGATCAAACCTGAAATGACCGTAGTGTGACGTTTTACTCAGCGGGGTCTCAGATTACCGGGGAGATGGATTAATTCATGAGCAGGGATGGACAGGAGAAGAAACCAGAGTCCTGACAGACTGCAGCGGGAGAATCCAGCAGACAGCGGCGGCACATGATCATAAATTAAAGTTGTCAAGGTAACATGCATGCCTGGCACAGAGCTAACGAGTGGAAACGACGATGATAAATGTGTCTTTGGTGCTTGCGAATGTTCACGGTTCGTTTCAAGGTGAAACAGCTGAAAAACCAACATCTCAATTAGGCTGCTTTACGCCAGGACTGTAATGTGTATGAAATACTGCACACTGTTCTTATGTTGTCGTCACATCAGCACCAGTACCTAATCCCTGTTGTATGCAGATGTTGTTTCAGGCGCAGCACGTTTCCAATTAGACCTGCTTATTGGTGAAGGTTGGATGTGTACGTGCCACAATCTTCAAACAGAAACCCGTGCACACTCACTTCCTGTCTTTGTCTCTGTCTCCTAGTTAGATAAACTTTGACAAGTACAGCTAAGCAGCTCCCTCTCGATGTGCCCGGAGGGTGACTTGGGCTAATTATGTTGCAGAATTGTCAGTCTTCCTTCATCACAGTAATTCCTGTTTGCTCCTTCATGCTGACTGGGCCGAGTTGTAATCCTTTCTCTCTGCAGGCTATCTGTCTTCCCTGCATCTCTAATCAGAGCTACCGCTGGACTGCTAATCAATAGTCAGTCAGATAGAGAGCTGTCACGGTCAACATGAGGCCAAAACAAGGAATATCTCCAATCTGTGGGACGTTTAACAGCTCCGCCATAGAAAATAACATATTTCACGCAGTATTTGATAAACATTTCCCGTATTTATGACGCTCCAGTAGAACTGAAGGGTGAAAAAATTTCCACTGAGCTTTTCCCAGCAGGGTTTCCCATCTGCAGGGACGACTTGCTGTGATATCAGGATCAAGCGGAGGAATCTGAGGGGGCAGACTGGGCGAGGGCGGTGCAGGAGGTGGCGCTCGGTGGGACGTCTAAATTGATGTGACATTCACCTGCTCACCAAAGCCAGGGGGCTGATGGGTAAAGGTGGAGGTGGGTGGGGGTGTGGACTCAGAGGCAGTTATGTAGAGCTTCAGGGCAGCTGGATAAAGCAAATGGGAGGTGAGCCGAAGTTTCCCCGATATGGGATATGGCGGTCATGGAGAGGGAATCGGGGGCAGGGTTTGGGCGGGGTGGGGCGGGGTGGGGCGGGGTGGGGCGGGGTGGGGGTGTTTCATCAACTTGTGTGGTTCAAGGATGAGAAGACTTGGTTATGGTTCCACAGAGCTGGAAGGAGGATAGAGGGGATTAGGAAGGCAGGCAGGAGGATGGAGGGGAAACTACTGTAGACTCGGTGAGCCACAACGACTAGGACAAACCAGTGGGACTCGGGGACAAGATGAGGAGTTTAGTCCATGCTATGAAAAACAGTGACAGCTACTTGAAAGTAAAACTCATATTGGAAAACAAACATGGTTATTAGCTGTTGTAATGTAGTTTTTCGTTCATGTTTTTAACTGTTGAGTGGTTAATATCAAGTAATAAACTAGTTATGTAGCATTCTGCAGGGCTGTGCACAGACTCTGAAAGGCTCAAGGGCAGTGGCGGCTGGTGCATTTTTCTCCAGGGGGGGGCTATACCAAAAATCAAGCAAACATCATCAGTGTATTTAAATAAATGAAAAGGCCTTTATTTGTATTTGCTGAGCTGTAAAACATTTAACTGTAAAGTAACATGACAGGGAATCAGGTGTGGGCTGCTGATGAAAATGCATTCTCATCATCTTGCAGATGCCTCCTTGTTTTTGAAAAGGTCTGCAGTGGAAGCTTCCCTGCTTTGGTAGCCAATGGATCAGCCCCAAAACAAGACTCTATTTCTGTAGGCAATATTGAGTTTTGTTCCAAAATGACAAAAAATGACATGCACACTTATAAAACGAAACAAAATTGGCACAAAATGAAAACAAAGAATTTATTTGAACATGACAATAAGCAGAATGATTCAAGTACGATTTGCATTAGAGGATTTGCTGTTCTTCTTTTGCCTGAAGAGACGGAAGAGCCAAGAGAAGCAGCCAGAATTCTTCCTCTCTTTCTTTTGGTTTCGAAGTCTCCCTGCTCCTGTGCAGTGATACTGCTGTCAGGCCCAGCACAGAGCAAAGTAGTGATGTTGTTTTTCTCATCACACTCAGGATTTGCATCTTCATGGACACTTGTGGCACTTTCATCAATTGGATCACTGATCATCATTGAGTCAGAATCTGCTGTGACGATTCAGAGATAGAGGCTGGAGCATAAGCGTATCGTCCCTCCCAAAGGTCTTCAGCTGAGGTGGGCTGAGCAAATGGAGACAGGGCACAGTTGAGCTCAACAGCGTATCCAGAGATAGAGGCTGGAGCGTAAGCATATCGTCTCTCCCCATGGTCGTTGGCTGGGATGTAAGCCATGAATTCGTCATCATCACCTTTGAGGGCGTTGAGGCGAATGACTTGATCCATCCACGCTGAAAGAAGTGAGACAAGGTATGTCAGCATGTTGGCTGACAGAGAGCTTCAGTTCTAAAACATTTAGCTTCATCTTTTATCACACAGAGACAATTAACCAGACAGTAAAGGAACTGGCTGGCAAGAATGTTTTAGGATAGTAGATCTGTTTAAAAAAGAAAAATACAAGTAGATTTGTCTTACCTGGACAGAAATTCTCCTCCATAATTGCTTTTGTTAAATGAATGAAATTGTAACGGTTTGCTAACTAAGACAATGAAATCGCTGTTTCTTTCAGGTTGGTAGAGTGCAGTCTGACCCACAAGTAACGTGTTCTGTGTGCTCGTTTCATCTGGTGCCCATTGTGTCTCTCAGAATGTCATTATATCACAGCCAATCTGAGCTCTGTGGCCTCGGCACACATTTCATCACACCCAGAGTCAAATGGTCACTAATGAATAAATAAAAATACTAATAGATAAAAATAATCCCAAATAGAAAATGAGGGAAGCAAATATCAACAAAAAAGAAACTAACAATACTAGCTGCTTTATTTTCTGCAGAAGCTGCAAAGGCTTACTCACTACCATGTCCATGACTGCTCCTCCATGAGCATTAAGAATCTCTTACTCCATTCAAGTGCTTTTTGTCTGTAAAAGGTGATCACACACTGCCCATCCAAAGCCCCCCAGGCTGCTACCATTATGCTTGACCTTCCTTGGAGTCACACAGTCTCATACTCCAAACATAAGAGACAACATAGACAATAGAACAGACTAGTTATAGTGCATACATACAACATGGGTCTGGTCAGAGAGGCTGACTTAGACAGTTATGCCAATTTTCGAGGTTTCACAATCACAATTCTGCAATCCAAATTTCAGTCAGAAGTAAAAATTAAAGAGATTAAAAATGTTGTATTCACATTGCATCATAAACTTGAGAGCTGTTTACTCCGTCTGGCTCTCAGACAACCACCCACCAACTTGTATAATGAATGAACATTTGTTGTTATGAAACGTACTTAAGGTAAGTTAAGGTACTTCAATTAGTGCAAATTCTTTATAATAATTATCTTTTATACTACAATATGTAATGGTGAAAGACTAAAGTAACCGAAAAGTGCCTCGATAAGTGCAAAAGAAATCTGACAACACAAAACCCTGAGGCAATGGCAGAAAAGACACAGTAAGACCTAATAGAAAATAACATTTAAGAAAAAGATAAATGAATATGGTATTACATTTGAAATACCCAGTGCCATCAAAAATCCGAGTGAACTGGCTCAAAGCTATATGACTTTGCCACCTTGTGGCTTAAACTTTTTGTACATAAATTTTGCCCTTCTCTCCTTGAGAGATGCACATTTGTCAATGACTCTATGGCACCACAGAACTTGACACAGTTTATTATTTTAGACAGGATGTGCCTGTTTTTGTCAACCTCTTCATTATGCTCACGGATCCCTGTCCTGTAGCCTTTATCAAGCTGAGCAGCTATGTTTACTTTCCCAAACATTTGCTTTTGTTTTTTCTGATATGTGGTTTAAATCATTCAAACCTGTCTGAATCCATGCTGGGTCTGAGACCTGTCGTTTGAAAAAGGATGCAGGGAAAGCAAAATAAAGCATTGGTGTCACTACATACAGTTAGCCAAGCCTTCCTACTAAACCAGCTCCTTGAAAACGACCGAGTATTGTCTCATTCTGGCGCATTTTATGTCAGATGTACCACGAGCCACTCGCTCTCTGCTGCCAACCAGTGGTTGGTGGTGTGTAAATCAGCAGCATTCAGATAAATGCTGTTGGGCCCCACCAAGCTCCTATCTCTTGTATTGAGAGGAGTGAACTGCGCATGTACAACTTATAACAAGAGTCAATGGCCAAAGAGTCTTGCGCCCCAGGCCGGAAATACATGACCTAGCAGTAACTTTAGACAACGTAGAACAATTTAAATCTACATTTTATTGCAGATTATACATTTTACTCACTAACTATATAATATTTACCTCGCTCATTTAAAAAAAAAAAAAATGTTAAAGTAATTTTTAAAGTCTTATTCAATGAAGTCTAGGATGTGGGGAGTGGTGGGGCGGTGCCCTAGCGCCCTCTATTGGCCAGCCGCCACTGCTCAAGGGGTGAGGTTTTCTAAATATCCTGTAAATACAACATTCAAATCCAGCCTGCAGCCTGTTGCTTCTCATCCCCTCCATCCTTTCTGCCTCTTTTCACTGTGAACAGTCTCATGAAGCAGAAATGCCATGAAAAAAATCTTTAAGAGGACATTTCCCCAGACATGCTTGTGGGGTCCTGGACAGACATTTGGAAATGTGCTTTTAAAAACTCATTTCTGGTGAGTTTTGTCAAATGAAATGTACATTCACTTTCAGTGCAATACACTTGCGTTTCTGGTATTTAATCCAATCTAAAAATGACAGGAATACGATGAAATGCAGTATGAAATGAAACAGCTTTACCTCACAACCTTACCAAAGTACTTGATTTGTTTCTTTTTCAATTAATTAATGTTTCTGGATTATGTCAAAATATCAAGCGTTGATATTCAGTAGTACAAATTTCCACTTTCATCCACAAGTTGCACAGTCTACATCACTGCCTACGTCATTTCAAATGATAATTCTTGCAACCCCCTGATGCATCATGGAGGCTGAAGATCTGGGGCAGAGTCAGCTGGAAACCCCCCTCACCTATCGATCACATGGTCAGTTCCTAATTAAACTGTAGGCAGTGACCTGATTCCTCTCCGATGTTGGCATTGCACCTGAACACGCCTGACTCTCTCTCTCTCTCACAATGTGCCAAGCGTGTTGAAAGCAGTCAGCTGGTCACCATGCTACTCTATGTGAGAGCTAACACCTGCAGGCTAAAAATAAGCAGCGAAACAGCTTTGGCTCGATCAGCAGACTGAGAAAACTCTGAGTGTTAGTTGCTGTAGAGGCAGGGAGGAAAGAAAGATGCAGAAGAAAGAAGAACACTTGTAGAAGAATCAGAATTCACTATTCTGACTGTTGAATCGGTCTGAAGTCATGAATGACCGGCCAGAGAGAGAATAATAAATAAATATGTTTTATGCTCCAACGTTGAACTCTTTCAAAAGCAGATTGAAGACGTTTCTTTTCACCACAGCTTATGATGAGGTCTCTAATTCAAGTGTGTGTGTAGGTGAATCATTTTTGCTATTTTAATGTAAAGCACATTGTGATGCTCTGTGTATGAAATGTGCTTTACAAATAAAACTTGACTTGACTAAAAGAGAGAAGGGAAAAAGGACTGAGAGCAAAAACCAGGAAACCAGTTTATCAGCCTGCATCCAGTTGGTCAAACCAGTCGATCAGACCGTGTCCAGTAGGTCAAACCAGTCGATAAGACCGTGTAAACCAGTCGATAAGACCGTGTCCAGTAGGTCAAACCAGTCGATAAACCGTGTCCAGTTGGTCAAACCAGTCGATAAGACCGTGTAAACCAGTCGATAAGACCGTGTCCAGTAGGTCAAACCAGTCGATAAACCGTGTCCAGTTGGTCAAACCAGTCGATAAGACCGTGTAAACCAGTCGATAAGACCGTGTCCAGTTGGTCAAACCAGTCGATAAGACCGTGTAAACCAGTCGATAAGACCGTGTCCAGTAGGTCAAACCAGTCGATAAGACCATGTAAACCAGTCGATAAGACCGTGTCCAGTAGGTCAAACCAGTCGATAAGACCGTGTCCAGTTGGTCAAACCAGTCGATAAGACCGTGTCCAGTAGGTGAAACCAGTCGATAAGACCGTGTCCAGTTGGTCAAACCAGTCGATAAGACCATGTAAACCAGTCGATAAGACCGTGTCCAGTAGGTCAAACCAGTCGATAAGACCGTGTCCAGTTCGTCAAACCAGTCGATAAGACCGCGTCCAGTTGGTCAAACCAGTCGATAAGACCACGTCCAGTTGGTCAAACCAGTCGATAAGACCGTGTCCAGTAGGTCAAACCAGTCGATAAGACCGCGTCCAGTTGGTCAAACCAGTCGATAAGACCGCGTCCAGTAGGTCAAACCAGTCGATAAGACCGTGTCCAGTTCGTCAAACCAGTCGATAAGACCGTGTAAACCAGTCGATAAGACCGTGTCCAGTTCGTCAAACCAGTCGATAAGACTGTGTCCAGTAGGTCAAACCAGTCGATAAGACCGTGTCCAGTAGGTCAAACCAGTCGATAAGACCGTGTAAACTAGTCGATAAGACCGTGTCCAGTAGGTCAAACCAGTCGATAAGACCGTGTCCAGTTGGTCAAACCAGTCGATAAGACCGTGTAAACCAGTCGATAAGACCGTGTCCAGTAGGTGAAACCAGTCGATAAGACCGGGTCCAGTTGGTGAAACCAGTCGATAAGACCGTGTCCAGTAGGTCAAACCAGTCGATAAGACCGTGTAAACCAGTCGATAAGACCGTGTCCAGTTGGTCAAACCAGTCGATAAGACCGTGTCCAGTTGGTCAAACCAGTCGATAAGACCGTGTAAACCAGTCGATAAGACCGTGTCCAGTAGGTCAAACCAGTCGATAAGACCGTGTAAACCAGTCGATAAGACCGTGTCCAGTAGGTCAAACCAGTCGATAAGACCATGTCCAGTTGGTCAAACCAGTCGATAAGACCGTGTCCAGTTGGTAAAACCAGTCGATAAGACCGTGTCCAGTAGGTGAAACCAGTCGATAAGACCATGTCCAGTAGGTGAAACCAGTCGATAAGACCGTGTCCAGTTGGTCAAACCAGTCGATAAGACCGCGTCCAGTTGGTCAAACCAGTCGATAAGACCGTGTCCAGTAGGTCAAACCAGTCGATAAGACCGTGTCCAGTTCTGTCACTGATCTGTGATTCTGTTTTATTGTGACTCATCAGTTGGCTGAATATCAGGTAGTCTGATGTTGTCGTATGTAATAAGTGTTATTTCCATCCATTCACATGATTCATGTTTTTCCCATTTCGGCTTTAAAACATCAAATATCTCTGAAAGGTGCCAAGTTTGATATTCTGTCCCTTTTCTGTCTTAAATGGCTCTTTGTAATGCATGTGAGCTTCTGTCTTAGCATGTGTGTCCCTATGTACTGTGTTACTATGTTAGTTGTCAATATGTCTATATGTATACTTAGTGAATGAAGCGATTCTGATTCTAGTGAAGGCTTCTAACCTGCCAATAGAAGGATTGGGAGATTTGGCCCCGATGCTGGACTCAGTAGTTTAGCTGTGTGAACCGTTGAGGCTCTTTCCAAAAGCCTCCTAATTATGTGTACCATAGGAATCAATATGCTGTTACTAAAAAGATCAATATCCTCTTATTAGAAAAACCTTGAGAGTGTTTTATTAGTCAATCGTGTATATAAAATCCGACTATAAAAGAGAGTGGCCGGCTGGCCTAATGGTGAGAGAGACCGTCCTGTAACTGAAAGGCCACGGGTCCAAACCCCACAACAGCGAACTGCCATGTGTCCTTGAGCAAGAGGCTGAACCCTTCCTCACTCCTAAGTCTCCCTGGATGGCATCTAAATACATTGAACATGTAAATGTAAGGCGGAGAGCATTCTGCGCCTTGCAGCAGCAAGTGGGTCACAGTGTTTCAGGCCGAGATGCATTTAAGTGGGGCGCCCCAAATAATCAATGTGTAAAAATACTTACAGTGCAGAAAAAGCTCTTTGTGCTGATACACATCAGCTCCTGACAGAATAACTGTCTTCGTATGATGCTGGACTGGCAGTTGGCGTTTCCCCCGATCGATTTGGTCCTTGTGCATGTGACACCTCTCTGAAAGAGGTTGATGTAAAGACGTGTCTTGTTTTCCACACTTTCCACTGTCTGCAAGCTCACTAGCACATATTTGTGTGTGTGTGTGTGTGTGTGTGTGTGAGAGAGAGAGAGAGGGTTAGAGAGTAAGATGGAGAGGGAGAGAGCAAGCACCAGTTACCAATTTGTCACTCTTGGCTAGTCACTAATTACAACAGCATCACATTTTTTTGCCACTGCCAAGTCAGGCGAGGAGAGAAAAATCACCTGTCACAGTGTCCACTTCTGAACGCAGGCCTCTGTAATTACCCAACGAGGTGACTAATCAGAGCACACTGTTTGTTACGGCTCATTCTGACAGGGAACAGTGCCTTCGCATGTACAGACCAAACCAAACTGTAACAGATAACAGGTTGCTGAAAACGGTAATGGTGGTTGCAATCCGCCATTTCACGCGGCGAGCTCTCTCAAAGCTCTTCAGAAGCGATATGGAGCTAGAGTTTCTCGACCATGCACTGCCGAGGCCCGAGACTGCAGGCTTTCATTCCAACCAAACTCTGCACCAGGCAATCCCGCCGATTAGTTCCTCCTCTCTGGTTGGAGGAGCGTTGAATGAAGCGCTGTCACGTTTGGTTGGAATGACAACCTGCTGACTGTTGGGCCTCGATGGTACTCAGTTGAGAACCAGCGCTCCAGAGCACACGTTGAGTTTGAACGCACTGATGGCAGCTCACACATGAAGTATTGATGACAGCGACAAAACTAGCCCTGTTGTTTTCTTTAACGCCCAATGTCCTCAACCCTTACACACTGTGCTTAATGTGCTGTTCGCCTGAAAGAAACACCCAGATATCCATAATGCAGCAGCACTGTTTCCACACACACTTGACTGAGCAGATGTGCTAACATGCACTGCAAAAAATGTGCTTGAGCTCACAAGGACTGTCCTTAAAGCTGAGCACTTTACATAATTCCCTCGCTTTCCCCCAGAGACATGGGGACATTGTGGACATGAGATGAATGCACTCGGCATCTTCTGGGTGTGGATAAGAGCATCTAAATGGCTAAGTTAGAATTGCATTAACCCCAGCTGAGATATGCAGGCAGTAAACAGTGCATCTCAAACGGAAGGTAGTGAGGCCTTGCTTCTCGCCTCTATACAGGGGATTACTGGAAAGCCTTCCCAGTAAAGAAGTTGGAGAACCCCTTAATCCACCGTGATGGACCAAGCCCCGAGGCTCATCAGCAGACTTGGCGTCGAGCCTCTGTTTGTTTACTCAGCAAGCCGACGGGATGCCGAGTGCTGGCTGCGGTAACGCCTCATTTGTCCTCCTTTGTGGTGGGTCCATCTCGCTGCCCAGGTGAAGGCTGGCGTGGGCTGTTTTGAAGCCACAAGCCAGACATTTGCATTAGGACCACCTGGATCTGCCGCAGAGCCAATGGGCCGGCAACGACACTCTGTTCCCCGGGCTTAGCCAAGGGTTTCAAGTGTGCCTGGTCGGTGCTCAGAAGTCAGCATGAGAACATTTTGGCAGCTGACTTTTCTGGCTTTGATGTGTTTTTCCTCCCCCAAACCACAGTGGAGTAATGGGACTAAGGATGGAAACTAGTAGAAGTAGAAAAGTAGTAGAAAAAAACAGTAACACTACATTTTTCTTCCATTTAATTCAGACTTAAAGAATCACAACATGAAGGGAGAAAGGGCAAGGACCTCTGGGGGCCTTGGTGACTTAGGTGGAGAACGGCATTAAAGGCAAACAAAAAAATGAAATCCTGATAATACTGTTAAGAATGTCTTTAAGAAATATACCAAGGGCAATTAAAGGTCAATTAGAGGGCAATTAAAGGTGCATTCTCCTGCTTCATATCACAAAATGACCATAATATCTGTGGGGGGGCGAGGTTGATAGGGTTGGTGATTGGTACCTCGTACTCTGTTTACACCCCAAATCTCCCCCCTTTTTCAACTGCTCACCAATGGAGGACGGCGCCCAACATGGCAACACATTTCATCTATGGAGCTAAAAAGCCTTGTTCTCAAGCCAAACAAATGCCAAAGCAGTATTTTTATTCTAGTACTTAGATGTTGATATATTACTTCTTCACTAGACGTTCCTGTTGCATCGCTGCTCTAATTAGCTAGCTCAGACCTCTCTGTTGTCACAATTTGACTTTATTATAGATAGAAGGTGAAGACAGATAGATGGCGATAAAAGTCATGAATTCCATAAATAATGTAGGAGACAGAGGCGGCTAAGTTTAACATCGTCTTTAAATGTTTCCAGTGAATCCAGTAAATGAATGCATCACACTTGTTTGAGAACTGAGCTCTCGTAATGAGACCTATGGGGACATGTGGAAGGAGGTGAGCGCCGACTTGTGAAATGACATTTCACATATTCCCTGACAGATTCCCAGACTAGGAGATTTCACAGCCTCCGGTTTGTGTTGCAGAGAAGACAGAGCACAGAACGTTCCCACAGCAACACCATCAATATTAAGGAGAAAATAAATGAAGGTCATTACTTTCTCAGTGCAAAGACTGATCAGACTATTTGTTCAACTTGTGAATGTGGTTTTCTGTGCTGCTGCTCACTGCTGAGTGTGTTGTACACTTTCAAGTTTTTGAGTTTTTGGACAACATTGCGCCAGATGAAGCATTTAGTTCAGTTTTCCTACAGCCACAGTCTGGCGAGAGAGGGAGGCTTTGGTTATCAGAGAGCTTGCAGAAACCTGGGGTAGTGATTTTACAAAATTATACCTACTTTCAGTCAAGCGATTTGACCACTTTACTTCACTTTAAACAGCAGCGGCAGGCCAGGGAAGGTTGTTTCCTAAGACGTCGGGTCAGCTACAGAGCAGCACCCCAGTGCCTTGATCAACGGCACTTCAGCAGGGTGGATGGGCTTGAACCCAAATGTTCCAGTTCACACTGCTATGTGTGAATCCATTTTAAATGGAGGCATTTCTTCTCTACTTGCAAGAAGTTTAGCAATTGTAAGTATAAAAGGAAATGTGGTTAAAAGCGTTTAAGCTCCCGATTCGTTACAATGTGATTGGATACGAGTGGTGATTTCCAATTGATCACGGCTCTTCCAGTTGTCCCAGGAGTTGATCACCACCATTCCACTTTGACGCTGGTGGAAAAGCATTAGAGAAACCATGGGGAGATATAAGGAGATATATACATAGAATTTTACCCCAGGGAATAATTGCACATGAAAGAAACAGAACATAATAGACAAACCTTTAAATAAGAAGACCTTAATGATGATGGACCTGTCAGATGTTTTTATTTCTTAATCAATCAATCGGTCAGGCAGAAAGCATTACTGCAGGACTGGAGTATCTACAGTATCTGTCATTGTCAGAGAACAGGGAATGTAAAGACATGAACGTGAGGTTTTTACGTGAATGTGCGCATCATGTCGTGTCGTATATGTTGTACTTTTGTTCATCAAAGCCACAATGATAAATATGTCTGCGCACGTACATCTATCTGTTTGCGGTACTCTTGCAGCAGCGTGAGCCGGCTCCTAAGTAAAGGTCTGTGTTGAGGTTAATGAGCGTTGTCAGGACACCATCTATCAGGCCGCCGCTCCGCCACTGGGGATGACAAGTCCATTAACTGCTGCTGTCGCCTTCACTGGAAGCTCCTCCACGTTGGACAACATTCAAGTTCAGTTCACAACTTTTTCCTGTAACCTTTACTTGTCCAGGAAAGGTTCACGCTGTTGCCCAGCTCCACCCTGCTTCACATTCATACAGCTCAACAGATTCACAGTGGGAGCTGACCAGTACAATCACAGTCTTCTACTGGTGGCCTTTGAGCAGCTCCACTGAGGTCATTTTTGGGGTTGAGGTTCCTTACCCAACACCACCTCTACAGTGGAAGGGGACAGCAGTACTCAGATCTTCCCCTGACAGACTGGGGATTCAACTGGGTGGTAAGTTCCTTGCTCAAGGACACTTCAGCAGTAGTTGTTGAGGGATGGGAGAGCACTTCTCATTCTCTGTCCAGATTTTCTTAAAGAAACCCTGTTGGACCGAGGTCTGGTACCACATCAGGTTTTACTTTGTGTGGTAAAACTGAACTTTTTTGTAGTGGAATATACAATATTACAATATCACTGGAAAACAAACACAGAGAGAGAGTGACTGCGAATGCGAACAATGCAGGGCTCTCCCCCGAGGCTCGGTAAATACTTAATGAATCCCATTACTTCCTGCAGGATATGGTACAGTACGTGGGAGTGCATCTGTCAGTCCTGAAGGCACACGCTTCAAAAAATGTCCATCTTAATTCATTTAATCTCGTATTGAGTGTTAAAACCTTATTTTTCCTAAACAAGTGAAAAAACCTGCTGAGGGGTGAAATAATGCCCCTTATTTCAACTGGTTTCAGATGCTTTTCCAAATGATGATTACACTTAAATTAAAGCAGATCGCTGCATTATTATCTATATGATGCAACTTGAAATTTTTGAATTTGGGTTTTCCATTAAAACCAAAAGTGAAATAAGACTTTAAAAGTAATAATGTTTCATATTTTCATATGAATAAAAGTCGATGTCATTGATATAACACAATACCTACAGCCAGTTCATGAAAGCTTTTACATGTTCATTTCCAAACACCCGGAGCCTCATTGATAAAAGTGAGCGTGGATTCCACACTAAAAGGTTACGAATGTACAAGAAAGGAAAAGTGCCTATAGCAAAAATAATCTGATTTATAACGGCGTGTACACTTTCCATCATGCAAGTTTCCCTTAATAAATTCCAATCATCTTGTAATGTTGTTGTAATACTGTCAGCCATTAAGGGTTAATGAAACGCCCTTCATGAACATGGCATATAAACGTGCTCGTCATTCCTTTCTTCGTGTGAAAAAATGACTTTTCTGCTTGTGAGGTCGAGACGAGGAGATGGCGAGAGGTCTGGTTTGGTGCCTTAGTTCAGGTTTCACAACCCAAAAAAAGGTTTCAGTGGTAACAAGTCACAGTTAATGCTGCAGCTGATGGAAAGGAAAGCAGCCAAGACACGTCATCACGACCCCTTTCATAACCCTGTGACATTCAGTCCAGTTGCTTAACACCTTGAATTTGTCGCAATTAATTGTTACACGCCACTAGTGAGCCCATAGTAAAGTTCATTTGCTTTGAGACTAAAGCAACAAATACATGATGAAGGCCTGGATGTTCCTTTGGGATATCATCACTATTAAAGTCTGTGCCTTTTGATATGGAGCAAAGACTTGATTGAAAGGTCAGTAGAACGTTTGACTTTATTTCACTGCTTTGCCATTGGAAAGAACCGGCTCTTATTGCTGAGCTGAGCCAAATGATCTGACTCACTGAAAAGAGCTGGAATTCCGTCACTATTTACCACCTTTTTGGGCGGGCATTAACCTTTATGAGGAAGTAAATTCTCTTTTAAGGGGAAAACATATTCATGTTTTCAATTACAAAAATGTAATTGATTTTTGTTTATGCTGGTGGTTGTTTTCTTGTGATGATCACATACGAGAGGTCATAGGTCACCCTCCCTGTTATTTACCACTACATCACCGGTGTATAATCCATAGATGGTAGATAGCTGATGGTGTTTCTCAGCAAGGAACACCTGGGAAAATTGCTGTGCATTGAGAGTCCAATCACGATGACAAGAATTATATCTGAAGGAAATGAAGTTGCTGCTCTCTCTCGCTCTCTCTCTCTCTCTCTCTCGCTCTCTCTCGGCCCTGTTGTAAAACCCCCATGGGTCTGGGTGTCCATGGAAGCAGAATAGAATTAGGGCATGATCTATAGCGCTGATCTTGGCATTGCTTTACAGCCAAGTCAAGTCTCAGCCGGGCCACCGGCGGCTTTGGAGAGCTAGCCACGGCAGTATTTAGCTCCTCACACACTGACCTAGAAGTCAGCCAGGGTGTTGTGCCACATTTAGTGAGGAACCAAACTTTACGCCCCATCACAACACCATTTCAGGTTAGGAAAACTGATGTCTTGTATTGAAGTAAATAGTAAAATGTAGTTATATTTGGTATTATTGGCACTTCAGGATGCCGCCTGCACAAATGTAATTAAACAGAATGAAGATTTGAGTGGACACAACAAGCCAACAGTGAGCTTCCATCCATCCATAAGACAGTAGAGTCCCTTTCTATATAATGGAGGGAAGGTGGAGGGAGGCATCAACACCAAGCAACAGTAGCAGAGTTATTATAATGATTTTTATTATTACTATTAAGATGGAGTTTTATTGATCCCCATGGGGAGATTAAATCGTTGCAGCAGAAAATAGTAATAGCCTTCAGCAGAGAAAATGACATATATAGAATATAAAATAAGCAATAAAAACTGTAGAGATAACCAATAAAGCAATAAAATGAAATGTAAATATTTATGGAGTTATATAAATGTATACCGCTGACAATGTCAACACAGTAGAGAGTGGGAAGTATGGGAAAGAGCATTACTTAGTATTACTGACATGTATGTCTTGATTGCTACTTCAATATGGATTCTGACATTTTAAATTATTTTCCATTTAAATGTATGATTAATATAGCATGGTGCAAGACCAGGAGATCCACAGCTCTGCCCCTGGAGAGCAAGGCACTAGCCCTGCCAGGATGAGGGGTTCAATCCCCTGTGCAGCCCAATGAGAGTAGCAAGGCTCCACTACAGCCATCACCCATGGAGGGAAGCTTCCCCTGAAACCAGTGACAGCCGCTTCACTGCTGCGTCGCCTCGCATTTGATGGACGTGGCGGTGCGTTCTTCAAAGCGAAAATAGGCTGCACTGCATATACGTCCTCAGTCTGGTCCGGATTCCTTTCGAAACTAAAAGCAGCTACGGTGGAACTTTGACGCCACGCTGATGGCTACACAGCGCCGTACTGTAGAGGATTTGTCACTGACACTGCCGGTGTTGGGGGTTTGATGCCTCCCATGCTGAAAATGAATGCCTATTGTGATTGTGAGGCATTTCAGGTAAAACCATCCACCAAACGGCACATTGTTATTTCACAATGATGTTTTTGAACTGATGATTAAACTGCCAAATTAGCACTAATTACAGTGGCACTCCAATCCGACATTACGGGGAATCCTCCGGAGCCGCCAGCAGGGGAGAAGTTTGATTCTTGTCTTTGAGAGTATAATTTATCTAATCACACAATTTGAACTCTGCATGAGTATAGTAAGTCATTGATTTCACAAATGTGTGATATCACTGTTATTATTATTTGGTGATTTAAATGTTCTTCCTCATGAAGCTCTTCCAACAGCCCAACCTGACTAGAACCCAGCTCCTGACTAGAACCCAGCTGGGTAAAGACGCACTGTGACTCTTTATGTGTTTTTTAATGGCAAAGCACCTGGATTATTACCTGCATAATTCATTTCAACATTATTTCCACTTGAGTTTATTCAGCCTTCATTGGCTGTGGAGTGCCAGTGTATGATTCATCATAATGGTGAGTCCCCGTTATGATCTCCCCTTAGTTGTTTTAGCTCGCTTGGCCATTGGTTGGGCAACTCTGTAAGTGTATGTGTGTGTATGTGTGTGAGGCAGGCTACGATCTGGCCTACTGAACGCTGGAAAAGATTAGATCTGTCAAGGTCAGCATGATGTATATGGACATAATGCCATTCATATCTCCGTTACCCTGCGTTGACCTCTATGAATCTCAATCATGTGCCTCAGACCTGGGCTGATCCTGATCCTGGTCTTTAAATCTGCCATGATCTGATCTCCTCTGATTGATGTGTTCAGCCATTGGTTGGATTTGACCTCTCCTCTTCCAGGCTCTGAATCTGAGTCCTGTATAGCATTGTTGTCAGATAAAAACCATCTATCTGCAGGAGGTAGTGGTCCTGTCGCTCGACGGGTAGAGCAAGGCACTCGCACTGCCTTGAGTTAGGGGTTCAATTCCCTCTGCGCCCCCCCCCTCGACATTTATATATGTCTGCAGTCATGGTAAAACTCTTCCCAAGATGCTTTGGACACAGGCACCCACTAACTGGTCTATGTTAAATAGAAAAGAGACGTTATTGTACATTCAAACCCATAAGTTTTGCACACAGGTTTCAACAGCCTGCGGGTCATGAAACCAATCAACACAGAAATTACCTTCAAGTAAGTGATTTGAAACTCTCTAAGTACATTTGGGCTACGTGGTTTTGTGTGCTCCTATACATGAAACAACCATTGGACCTCATTATGGAGCTGCTGGGAGCTTCAAGGGCCGGTCTTTATTTCAACCCAGATCTTAATCGGCCCAGCAAAATAAACTCATTAAACATGATGACTTACTGACTGGTTGCCTCAAGATGTTCATTAAGCTCCGCAATGTCTTAGATAATGTGATATGGCCCCCAGACGATCCTCCTGGCATGTGAGAAATTGAATTCAAGAGATAAAAGTTTACGCCAAGTTGGAGGTTAGTCCTCGAGCGCTCCGATAACCGGTGAGCTTGAGCGGCGCCGCCGACCGGCCAGACACGTTTGTGTTTACAGGGCCTTTAATTTGTTGCTGTCGGTGAATGTACAGAGCTCGGCTCAAGCTGCCAGCCTGTGAGTGACATTTGTATTGCTGGCAGGCCTTTCGCTGTCTGTCTTTCCTCCCCTGCCCCCTCCTCTCTGAATGCCAATGCCATGTCTATGTGTCTCACCCCATACACACTGGCCTTTGACTGAAGTGAAATCAATCAGTCCTTCAATCGTTCTCTAAAGGACCATTATCCAATCTTCCCGGGCTTGTCTAACTGTCTGGCGGTGAATCTATGACCCCCCTCCATCTCTTTGGGTCTGCCTCTGTAATTCAAGCCTGCAGTTCCCTCTCACACTAACTCGGCTCCACTGCAGCCCGCTGACAAGACACCGAATGGGAGGATGCTGAGGAAGGTCACGTTGCAGCTCCGCTCACAGTCCAGCGTCCGTCCCTGCAATCTGTGCTCTACTGGTTTTATATCAAAGTTGCTTGGAAGTTAAACTGTGCTGCAACATTTTAGTAACTAAAACACATGTTTGATACTGTGTACAGTATCACTATCATAGTTCAACACCATGAGGAAGACAAAGGAGCTCACACACCAGCCAGTTATCCGTCAAGCCTCAAATAAGGACTTAAAGAAGCTGTGATAGTAATTTGAGATCCACAAACTGCTGTCAGATTAAAACAATGTTTCTTACGATCTCTGGCTGGTTCATGTTTTGACCTCTGCCTTCCACAAACAAGGAAACGTGGGAAATGAGATTCTAACGGCGTCATCGACCAGCAGGCGCGTCTCCACTGATGACGCATCACCGTATAGGAGATATGGCAGGGTGGCCTACAGGTTAGAGAGACAGTCACAGGTTTGATCCCTCGTGTTAAAGTGTCCTTGAGCAAGACTCTGACCCCCGGCCTGCTCACTCACTGTAACGCTGGGATGACTTCACCACGTTCAGGTGGCAATAGATACTCTCTGAAAATCCAAAGTCTAGACTGAATAAAAAAGATGATCCAGTATTTGTGATCAGGACCCCTAAACATCGGAACAACCTGCCGGAGGAAATGTGATAAGAGAACTCTTGTCTTCTTGTACGACACAGTTCTTAACTTAAAACTCGTTATTATAAACATATTTATCTGGAAACTTGTTTTTGATCTCATCATCCTGTACTGTTATTGATGTTGCAAATCCAATATGGTTTCTGAATTTCTGCTGAGTCAGCCTTAGTGAGCTCTGGGCTTTTATGGAGCCAACAGTGCCAGCATCGATTTTATTATAGTTGATTATTAAAATCCTCTGTATCAAACTCCTCAGCTCTCACATGCTCTTACATTTATATTGTCTTGGCATTCCTTACTGTTGGAACTGAAGCTGTTCTACTGTTGGAGTCTCTCTGGATCAGAGCATCAGATAAATGCCTCACATGGAATGGAAATGATTGTTGTTCAAATGTTTGTTTTGTTCTTTTTATTGTACAGAATTATTATTATTGTAAGTATTATCAGTAGTAGTAGTAGTAGTATTTAATAGTAGTAGTAGTAGTAGTGGTAGTGGTGGTAGTAGTAGTAGTAGTAGTAGCAGCAGTAGTAGTAGTGGTAGTAGTAGTAGTAGTAGTAGTAGTAGTAGTAGTAGTAGTGGTAGTGGTGGTGGTAGTAGTAGTAGTAGTAGTAGTAGTAGTAGTAGTAGTAGTAGTAGTAGCAGCAGTAGTAGTGGTAGTAGTAGTAGTAGTAGTAGTAGTAGTAGTAGTGGTGGTGGTAGTAGTAGTAGTAGTAGTAGCAGCAGTAGTAGTAGTGGTAGTAGTAGTAGTAGTAGTAGTAGTGGTAGTGGTGGTGGTAGTAGTAGAAGTAGTAGTAGTAGCAGTAGTAATACTAGTAGTAGTACCTATCAGCTCCTAACCCAGCTCTGGTCTCCACAGATCCCTCAGATCAGCTACGCCTCCACGGCTCCAGAGCTGAGCGACAACACGCGCTACGACTTCTTCTCCCGCGTGGTTCCCCCAGACTCCTACCAAGCCCAGGCCATGCTGGACATCGTCACGGCGATGGGCTGGAACTACGTATCCACGCTCGCCTCCGAGGGAAACTACGGAGAAAGCGGCGTCGAAGCTTTCGTCCAAATCTCCAGAGAATCAGGTAGGTGTTTGTCTGGGTGTCCAAACTGGTTCTGATGCTTCAGATACAATTCAGAAAACGATGCTTCTTCCATCTTCACGTTTATTTATACAGAGCTTTGTCACAATGTGCTTCACAGACAACAAAACACACATAAAATGGATGGATGATAAAGACAAGAGTAGAACAACAACATCACAATCTCATCTTAAAATCAATACTAATATCAATACCAGTATGGTTTTTACTGGTGCTTGCACTGCTGCCTCACAGCAAGAAGGTCCTGGGTTCGATTCCCGCCTGGGGCGCTGTTGAGTCTGGGGTGCCCAGGTGGGTTATCTCCCGGGCCTTTCTGTGTGGAGTTTGCATGTTCTCTCCGTGCTCACGTGGGTCTCCTCCTGTAAAAAGAACCCTATCTAAAAACATGCAACATCCAGTCCTGTTCCTGACGACGACAGCGACGTACATCTGGAATTGGTCCCCGGGCGCTGGTGTTGGCGGCTGCCCACTGCTCCCTGGCTGTCCTCGGAGGAAGGTCGGCGGGGATGGGTTAAAAGCAGTACTCTCATTCAACTCGGACACTCTACCCTGCATGTGTGTGTTGTGTTGTGTTTGGCGGCCACTTCGCCCCTGCATGTGTTCGACGTTGCGAATAAAGACTTCTTCTTCTTCTTCTAAACCACCTACAGTGAAACATATGCTTTGATATTTGAAGAGTTTCGTTCCACAGTGAGATATCCGCCATTTCAATCAATCAAATTATTGTCTTTTTGAAAGGACAGTAGATGAATGAAGCCCTTGGTTGACAAAAAGACAACTCTTGATTTTTCAACTTCTCTATTGATGAGTGAATAACCTGAACGCATCACCTGGACTGTTGGATGAACATCAGGAACATCAGCACTCGCCCTGGGCGGGAGGCGGGCGGTGGGCGGTCTGTGAGCGGCTGCTGTTTTATTGATCTCTCTTCCTACCAGAAGACCTAGTCGTGTTACAGGATGTATGGGCTTTACCTCTCCCAAAAGGTCCTGTCCTGCTCACTTAACTTTTTTCACTATGAAAGTCGGAGATCTCTATAGCGAAAAAACTATGTCGAATTTCACTTCACTGTGGTCGAATTCTTCATCAGTACTCTGCTTCTGAGCAATACGCACGCTGCTGCCAGCGGTGAAGTGAAGGGTTACGGACATCTGTTTGGGGAAGTGAAATTCAATCTATTTTTTTCATGTTAGAGCTCTCTGACTTTCGTAGGGGAAAAGGTCAGTGGAGTAGGACAGGACCCTCTCGGGGATACGAGACGCCCACAGCGTCCTGGATCAGGTCTAATGGAAACCAAACCCCAGGAAACTGTCCTGTCATTACGTCTAAGATGATAAGAGTACATTAGGTGCAGAGGAATGCCGTGGCGCTGTAGCTGGTGAACATGTGAGTTTTGTTGATGAGTGAATTTGACGACATGTAATTGATTCTCCATGTAATGACCAGTGAAGTGCTGCCTGGTCGCTCCAAGCCTTCGTCATGGAATCGTGAAATTCATGAGCAGTAACATGTATGTTGGAGACTAGCAGCCTGTGTGGGGGGGGGGGGTTTAGGGGTGTGGCCTCAGGCATTCAGTAAATGAGTCTAGGTTTCCAGTGCTCGTCTCTTCACGGTATTTGACGGATCAATCAGCCTGTGATTGGCATCTGCTGATCCTCCAAACTCTTCAAGTCTCTGGCTACTCCGGATGCTTGAAGCGATAATCTAAAGCAGTGGTGGTACACAAACATCCCCCCATGCAAAAACATCTGACAAGTCTTTTGTTCTCGTATTGAGTCTTATAATCTGTTTCTCCTTTAAATGAGTCTGACGACCGACTAGTTTGACTTGAGACTTGGGCCGAATCCCAATTCACCCCTTCACCCTACCCCTTAGCCCTTCCCCTCCGTTTTGCGCGTTCACGTGTAGGGGTAGGGGTGTCCCAATTCTTGTTGGGACCGAGGGGTAGGGCGAAGTGCTAGGGCTACATGGCCCTCCAAACGGAGATTTTTCAGGGGCACACTACAAACCGAGGGTTAGGAGAAATCTCCGACAATCATCGGCAAGATGGGGGCGAACGCCGCACAAGCAACAAAAGGAAACCACAAATGTAGTATTTTCTTCGTTAATAAAGATTTAAAAAATATTCTAACCGTGGTATTATCTTAGTTTAATGTCGTTTCAATGTATTATAGACCTTTTCTTTATAACATGCATAACAAAAAATCGCTAGTATGCCGATGTCTCTATCTTGCTAGTTACAACATTGTTTTTAGGCTGATTTGTGCATGACAGTCCCGCATTTTGACATATTTCCATGTCGCATTTCCCCCCTTTGATGGCATATGACGCCGAAATATAACTAAAGTCGAGCAGCGAAGTTGCTGCACTTGTTACAGCTCCTCTAATATCAGTGCAGACTGGCAGGGTAACGTTAGGAGCACGGCTTGCTAGCCTACAGAGCACCGCTAACGCTATTCTGTCATGAAGTGGCCCGGTAATGAAGCAGTGGTCTTTTTTATTTGATGACTTGTTTGATCGAAGTTGTGAACGAATCGCGAGCGTCCATGCTTTTCTATCTCCATCAGATGAACGGCAAATGTCACTGTGATAATACCATTATTGCCATAGTAATGTCCGATAACAAACTTGTCGCGTCTGTTTATGTAATCAGGTATGTATGTATCAGGGTCTTGAAGGGTTGTCCCATTTCATAGGGAGAGATTTCAACCACTACCCCTTGTGACTCTGTTCCGAGGGCCAAGCCGAAGGGCATGGGGCACTCGGAAACGAGCCGTAGGGGTGAAAATGAGAATTGGGATTCGGCCTTGGTCTTGGAATAGGGAAGATTACGTCACTTGATTGTACAAGAACATTTTTGCAGCAATTACTTTTCCATTGGAAACAGGTGACATTACTTTATCTCTTTTTTTAAAATAAGACTTTTAGGACGAGATTACATGACTTTATAAGGTGGCTGTTTTTATTTTTAAGTGCACGCTCTTCTGTTCTTTCTTTTTTCTGCTGAAGGGAAGATTTTGAGATTGTACTTAATGTCTGATGGCTTTATAAAAAGTCCGAGCTGCGTGCCGAGTCCCCTGACTGGAACTTTTTGGATTGCTAAGCATTAAAGTAAAACTCCATCCAGCTCGTTCCCCTCCGGTACCGTGGCCTAATGCACTGACAAGACAGGCTTCAGCTCCAGCTCCTATTCTGGAGTCCTGCTGGGAGCCTGAGAAGCTCCCAGAGGCTGGAGGGTCACTGGGAGAACGAGGAACATCCCCCCCCCCCTCGACAGCTACCGTTGAGGAGTCCATGAGCAAGGCACTGAGCCCCAACTGTCTGTCTGTCTGTCTGTCTGTCTACCTGTCTGTCTACCTGTCTGTCTGTCTACCTGTCTATCTCTGTATGTCTGTCTGTCTGTCTGTCTGTCTGTCTCTCTATCTGTCTGTCTGTCTACCTGTCTGTCTGTCTGTCTGTCTGTCTACCTGTCTGTCTGTCTGTCTCAGCTCTCTCCCTCATCTCTGCTCTGGAGAATACAGTAACATGAGGCCACTTGGGGGTGTTTGCTCTGCCATGTTGCTCGTCTGACAACATGATGAGTTGTTATGTACACCACGAAGTAACCACTAAAAATACATCGTTTTACAGGAAGTAAAATAATGGGATTTTTATTGAAAGTTTGTAATTTGTTTGGCATTTATTGTGAAATAGGTGACATGAACATGAATAATGAGCTAACAGCAACCGGCTCAACCTTAGCAAGCCTTCACTAATCCCTAAGAAACACAGGGTTTAACGGCAGGTAGCATCTAAACCAACTCTACATGATCATCAATAATGCTCTTTACTAATCACAGTTCTCACTTCTCACTATCCACTAAGCCCGTTGAGCTAATTGATCACACACCACCTGCTAATTCACACTGGGATTATATACCCTTTACGCTTTAGGCCTTTAGCTGACGCTCTTATCGTAGCTGAGGCTGCTGATGGACACATTGGTTGTTGATGGGATCTGAACCTGTAAGCTTTTGGTTACGGGACGATCTTTCAACCAATGAGCCTGCTGTTTAGGGGTGGGCAGTGGTGAAACCTCACAAACTGTAGATAGTTGAACTGAGGAAACAATCAATCCCACTGGTCACCAATGTAGAAGTCCTTCATTCATTCATCCTGCATTAGTACTGAAAACACTTCATTCTTAGATGTTCAACAGAAGACCCTTTTGTTTTGTTATTATCACACAACACTCTCAGCCAACTAGTTACCCGACCACTCCTTGCAGCCAAGACTTGACCAGCTCCAGGTTAATCTCCACCTGACTGTAAACCTGCTTGTAACACCATTATTGTAACACCTCTATTTACCGTGCCTTGCAACACCACTGTAATCTCTAAGCAACAGTAACCATGAAGGATGGCTGCAATATAGGTGCAGATTAATCATGAGTTCCTATGTACGGTGAAGCTGCTCTCTTTTGAATTTGGTTGGAGAGCAGCTGCCGTTCGTTCATCTATATTGGTCTGTATAATGGATGTGCTTTCATCTCAGCCGCTGCCGTCCCGCCAGAGACAAAATGATACCTGCTCATCGCAGCACATGTAAATAGCATCGTTAGGAGAGCACATATACATCACTGCCTGTAAGTGGTTTCATGGCATGCAGTGCCTCGCAGCGTGGGCTGCTGCTGCTGCTGCTGCGGAGAACAGCCAGGTGATGGTTGAGAAGATGAAGATGAAGGTGGAAGAGGCATCGTGGTTGTTGAGTTTGGTGATGATTGTCGCAGTGCATGTATCTTTGGATTTGATTATAGCCTGTGAAGAATACAAATGTGGATTTCTTTTTCTTAACTAAAGAGGATTTGAACCAACCAACCAATGTTTAGCAGCTCTGCTCCCTTGCTGTTGTACAGTATATCTTCTGGAACTCTGTCTGTCCGTCCGTCCATCCTCTGCTGTCTCCCTCTCTGCTTTGCTTCCGTCTCTCGTTAAAGAAACAAGTACAGATTGTTCCCAGTTCCACTGTGTATTTATGGCGATGACATATTGACCTACAGTACGTACACCCAAATATTCACCACACTGTCGTACCATTGGACGTTTTATGTACACCTACTGGTCCACCATGAAGTAATAGGCTGTTTTCCAGGAAGTAAAAATGACTTTGAATTGGTTCTGATTGATATTCATATAAGCATAAGGACAGGTAGAGGTGTTCGGGAAGGGCATGGCGTAACGCAACTGTTCAGAGGCAGGCCGGCTGGTAATGCACTCTGAGGAGCAGAAGCAGATGTTACTGATCTTCTCTGCAACCTGAGGCCCACTGAGACCTGCTCTAATGGCTTCAGGATAATACAGGGATCAGTGTCACTGTCAGCCCTGACTTATCTCCATGACAACGAGATACCGGTAGCCGAGTGGGTGGGGGGGCCGGACAGATAGACGAAGAAGCAGAAAACTTCAACAATGTGATATTCCCTGGTGCTAAGCCCTTCTAAGGCAGGTTGAGGTGCATATTGACCTCAAGCTCAGTGACACTGAAGGAGAATGAGCAGGTAAAGGAGTCTCCAGGGTTTAGTCCGTGCCATCTGCGTTTTCAATTACGGGCCTTCTGTAATGTGACGTCACAGTTCTCTCTTTGGCAGTAGATTGTAGCTGAGTTTCCTTCGTATCAACGGCGAACCTGGTTTACATTTTCATTCGGTCTATAGGCTCCATGTTGTTGCTTTGTAAATCCAACATTCAGATTCCTGCGTCTGGTGACCTTTGACCTGCACAGTTTGAAAAAGCCAAAAGAAATCTGACTGAGGTGTTTACATGACCTGATAAATGGAAAGATTGAGTGTTAACCAGGTTATGGTTAATCTGATTATCACTTTACCCTGATTAAAGTAATCAGATTAAGACGTTTACATGACAATGTCAATAGCCGGAGTAATTCCTGAGTCGGGTTAAGATCTAATTGAGCATGTAAAGGTACTCACTAGATATCCTATCTGATGTAATACTAAAGTGTAGCTGGGACAGTATCAGCTATTCCAGCTGTCTGTTTTATTATCCTGACGATCGTCTCGTCTGGATGCTCCGCTGGGTCGGCCCTGATCAATTAGCAACACCTGCACCAGAACTCAGGGACTCACCAGCTCCCATTCATGCTCAAGGGGTCCCGGGGCTAAAACCATATTTCATCATGGTTTAATTCAGTAATGAGCCCAGTCACTCTGACATGGTGGGAGGAGAAGCTCCTGCAGGCTGAATATCGATGCCAATGGTGTTGCAGCGCTTCTCGCCAGCAGGCTGGGCTGGCTGGCAGATGACAGGAAAGCTTCCCAAGGCACCGAGTCGCCGAGTCGCTGACCTCATTGGCGGGGATAAGCTGCCATGGATTAAGGAGGCATTTACATAATATCATAGCAAATGGAATTGAGTCTCTTGCCCGGAACCACCTCGTTTGAACTACCCGTTCATATTTCTGAGCCGAGCGCTAACACCCATGTAGGAAATATCAAAATGTCTTTTAAATAATAATTTCCTGAGCCTGGTAATCCTATTAATGTTAGATTAAATATCTTTTCTTCTCTTTTGCCTTTGAAGTTTTCAAACTTTCTTTGCCACGAGCTGCTGTGTTTCCACTGGTCCCTGACTGGCCCCGCCCACCTCCGGTGTGGCCCCCGTCCAGCTGAGTCTGCTCCACTAACCCATCTGTTGTTAGTGACATCACATTTAATAAATTCAACTTTAGTTTTCACCCAGCATGCTCTTGGACACATCTCAGTCATCGCAGCAAGCATTTGATTGGCGGCTACATGCAGGATGCAGCCAAGATCAGCGTTAACCCGGAACTATTAATATTAAAACAGCTTCAGAAACAGTTTTGAACTGATATCAGAAAGATATTTGGGTCCTAATTTCACAATGGACGTCCTTTAGATGGACGTCGGACATGTTTTCAACGTTGGTGCAGTACTATTTCAGCGTCTGTTCAAACTCATAATGCTTGCTGGGTGACCTTGCCTGTTTTTGCTGGTACAGAAGAGGACGAGGTGCAGGCTGGGCTGCTCTATATGGCTCTTGGTTCACAGTCGGAGGGTACGGTGGCCATCAGGGACCAAATTTGACAACACATAATTACTAGCACTTTTCAAAAATAAAGACAAAGTAAGCAGCATTAAATATCACTTATTAGTTATTAGTTATAATATCTTTAATTTACATCTTTAAAATGATGGAGGAGATATATATATATCTATTGAATGAAAGCCCTCAGAGCAGCAGTTGAACTGCACCAACAGGAAATCAGGTTCAATGGTGCCGTTTGTCGTTTTCCCCAAAGGAAGCTCATAATTATCCTTGATTGATTATTGCTTTACCATAAGGCCCTGTCTCTGGATGGCATGTACTTTACTGCCAAATCCCTCTCTAGAGCAACTTTGCTGTTAAGGTTATCCAGTCCCCGATCAATGATACTTATGGATGCCATTCATCAACTCAGGCAAAGCATATGGTACAGAAACAGTACATTAAAGCACATTAAACACTGTATTTCCATCCAGTTAGGAGCAATTTCTGCTCTCAAGATTTTGTCCTTATTCCAAGGAGGTACACATGTTGTTTTTTCCGCATCAACATGTTTCCTCATCACTCAGATTGATTCATAAGGCAATTGGCAGCAAGTGTAACTGAAGAGTACTATTTCAAAATGACATTGATATACAGTATATCAAATACAAATCCTTACCTACCTGTCATTATCTCTAAAATATATAATATATAGGATCCAGCCTGTAAAAGTGTTTTTTAATCCAAGAACCTTAGTTGGCTACTGATCAGAGATCAGAGATGTAGGGTGGCAATGCCCTCTAAATGTTTTAAAGATTATTTTTAGGGCATTTCTGCATCAGAGTGTAGACACAGGAAGTGGGGGGTGACATGCAACAAAGGTCCCAGGCCAGATTCGAACCTAGCGCCTCACAGTTACATGGTTTACATCAACCGAGCCACCAGGACGCCGCTGCCCCGGTGACCTTTATGTGAACATCAAATGACAGCGATGGAAGCATTGAAGCCAAACTGTGTCTGGGAGGTTCATTCATGTCACTGACTCATTTTTTTCATTTCATTGAATCAAAGTCGCAGCGCTAGCCTAGAGGTCACTGGTGTCGTTACCTGCCTCAGCATCTACCACTGAGGCGCCCTTAAGCAAGGCACTAAACCCCAAATGTTGCAGCGGTCTGATGGAGAGTCCAACAGCACACTGGCTGCTGTTGCCTCAGGTATCACCTCACATCCACTCTGCAGCAGTAAACTACTCAACCTTGTCGTGCCTCTCTGTATGTTATGTTCTGCTCCAGTGGGCTCGGACCAGAAACGTATGGCTGAAAGGAGTAGCAGCAGAGGGACATGAGGAAATGGTGCTTGGGATAAACGTGGGAAATGCAAAAGCCTCTTCAGAGATGCTGTTGACTTCAACAGGGAAACTCATTTAAGAACATCCCACCGCCCCAAAACACAAGCGCACCGAGGCGGAGAGTATAGCTGAGAGTATAGCAAACAGAGAGAGATTGGATCTAAACTAAATGGAATTAGATTCAGAAGAGCTATGTGACGCACCGCAGGCGCCGGAGCTGGAAAAACGAATCTCTGTGAAAACCTCATGCTGCAGCTCAAAGCGCTCAGTGCATCAAATAGAGTTTGAGGTTCGTACAGTTAATGCTGTTGTTTCATCTCAGAGCTCGGGAGGTTTGCTTCACCGCCTCACTTTGTGGTCGATGCAGTCGGGCGAGTCCTGGGGAGGAGCGACGGGAATCACAGGACAGAGAGCAGCTGGAGGAGAAATGGCTTCACGATGCGTTCAGGGTCGTCTGTCAGGTGGATCACGCTATGTCACCACACCGCACCGAGGCTCTGCTCTTCACGAGGTTGAGAAGCTTCATAGGATTATTATGTTATTATAATTCTAATATCAGGAACCTTTTTGCACTTGGTTGTCTGAAGGCCTAGACCTCTTTGTCCCACCCCTCCTCCTCTTCGTCTCCCTCTTCCTCATTAATCTAACTGATGAAATCAACACAGACTCACCTGATCTCACCTGGTTAGTTTGTGTTCAAGTTATATAGATACAAAAGTCTGAGGCACCCTCGATTGTTTTATATAAATTTGGTCTTAGATGTTTATTTGTTGTTTTCTGCTCTATATTGTATTTTTTTAATATTTAGAAACTTTTCATTTCATTACTTTTGAAAGCATCTCAGACTTTTGCACAGTACTGTATGTCATGAGTTGAAAATACACAGAAGGCGGTGTTACTAGACACTTGGATGTACTGAAAAACAGACAGAGAGAGAGAGAGAGAGAGAGAGAGAGACATAGAGAAAGAGAAAGAGTCCCCATCCTGTCCTGTCACCAGCCTGCCAGCTGCACTGTGATAAATTAGCTTCATTCTCAGCTAATTATCCAGGTCCTCCATGTTGGGAATTCCAGCCTGGTTGTCTCCGCTGTTTCTATTGTTCTTATTACTCTCATCATTATGATCATCATTGTTATCACGCTGCAGCGCGCTGACAGCCGGTCCTGTCCTACAGCCTGTGGTGAAGAATTCACTTTGAGGCGAGCGTTGCCTCGGGGTTGTGATCCCAGCAGGGTTCAGAGGAGAGTGGAGCCTCTTCGGTGTTGTAAGCCGGGGTCTCCGGCTTACAACACCGACCGACCGTCAAACCAGTTGACCATCAAATTTCATTTCCCCCAGGCCAAATAATCTCACCTTTTTCACCGAAGACACTGCCAGAGCCCCGGCGAGCGGAAAGGTGAGACGGTGACGCGAGATGGCGAGGGGAGACCGACTCATCTTCCGACTCACCGAGTTAAGAAAGCTTTTCACCCCTTCCTTCATGTGACGGTCGCTGCACACAGAGTGTCCCATCAGGTGAACCTGGCAGCCTCCTGTTCTCACCGACACCAGGCTGACTCCTATTTGAACTCGGCGATTCGTAGACTCGAGACGTTAATTGCGTTCATCTTCAAACTCTCAGCAGATGTTGCTTTGAATACGCAGTAGAGCCGGCGGTACCGGCGGTACGGTATGTGAACATGTTCGGGTGGTTCAGGCTTCATTAATACACCCAAGAACAAAACGCCCAGTGGTGTTAGGCTGGACTAGGGCTGGACAGACCGTCCCGTAACTGGTAGGTCGCCGGTTTGATCCCTGCAACAGCCAATATGTCCGTCTGTGTCAACGTGTCCTTGAGCGAGACTCTGAACCCCTGCCTGCTCTATGGGTGACATGTCTGGCTGCTGACCTTTGACCCCTCTGTTGAAATGCACATGTACATCAGGGTGCGTCCCAAAGCTTCTCCTCCTACCAGCAGAGCGGTAAAACCCAGGTTTGGAAAGTCAATACGCCTCATACCAATTTTTATGCACACCCAGCGCAAAATATGAACGTCATAACCGGTTTAATATGGGAGTACACCAGGCGTCCGGTTATTCTGACCAAGTGAAAACCCAAAACCAGGTTAGTGTAGTAACCGGTTAGCTGGTTTCAGGCTGCTCTGAATAGTGTCTCTTGATTTAAGAAAATTCTTGAACCAGTTGCAGTTGATTTGCAATGGAAACAAGTGAAATGATCTCAAACCGCTGGCTTTTTTTTTCTGTTGATGGAGTTTGAGTTCCTGTAGGTGGCGCTCTTTTCTTTGTCTGTTCAGCCATGGTGGCTATCGCTGCTCATGCTAACTACCCAGTTCTTCTTCTGTTGAAACGTAAACCACATCACTTCCTGTCTCCAGAGGGTTTCTCCCAGGAAAGACCTACCTGACACCGGGTGTTTAGAGCGGCAGATGGAAAAGCTTCATGACCTGGTAGAGGTTGATCACTGTTGAGGTCCAGAGATCAGAGAGAGGAGAGGACAGAGATCTAGAGGAACATGAGGAGGATTAATACTTCAAGACTGAACACAAGGTAAATGACTTGTGAAGTTGGAAACGTGTTGCGGTGATTGGCAGCCATAGTCAGGTTGTGATTCATCTGCTAGAAAACAGAAACCGTCTCAGCAAAATAAAATCTCTCTGCTCTCCAAATTGCGACGGAGAATCGATGGTTGTTATTACCTGCCTTCATTTTTCTCTCTGCACTTTTGAGGCCGAATTTGATGTTTTAATAAAGTGGAAGCGTCAGGGGAAATGTCTTTTTTCCTTCTTTTCTAAACTTTGCAGCAGTGATTACTGTTGCCGCTGTAGTGACTGACAAAATTGATACATGGCAGTTCACGTTTGATTTTATTTGTATGGGAGATATTCCCCTCAGTCATATTATTTTTTAATCAAATCTGGTACAACGCTCTTTCTGTTCACTGTGTGTGTGTGTGTGTGTGTGTGTTGTTGTTTTTTTGCTGACATCCTGTAGCCGATATGGAAACTCCTGTCTTTCCAGAAGTGTGAAAACCTGTTGGAGATAATCTTCTTTTCCTTCTCTCCTCTTTCTCTCTCTGTCTCCCCCCCTCTCTCTTTCTCTGTCTCTCTCTCCCTCCCCCCCTCTCTCTCTTCATCTCGCTGTGTTGCTCTCTTGTTGCTTTTCTCTCTTTCACTCTTTCTCTCAAATCACTGTTTCTGTCTCTCTCTTTCAGTCAATCTAATTTTTCTTCTCTCTTTCTTTCTCCTTCTCTATGTCTCTCTCTCTCTCTCTTTCTGTCTGTCTGTCACTGCATCTGTCTCTCTCTCCTCCATTCTTCCAGTCTCAGTCTCTCTCTTTCTTCAACTCTCTCCCTCTTTAATATTTCATGGCGAGGGGTTTCTCTACAAGCTACCTGTCCTCCACTCACCAGATATTTCTCCCTGGCCGAGTTTAACATGCAGAAAGAAGTTAGTAGAACAAAGTGAGTAGTTTGTAGCCGCTCTGCCGCCCCACATAAACTATCCGTGCTTGTTGAGGGTAAAGTGGTCGTGCACGTGAGAGATAGTTCAGGAGGTTTTTCTTGGATGTGTTGGTTCAAAAATCACAGACAGAAAGAAAATGGCAAGAGCTCACACACTGATGAGGAAGAGCAGAAACCTTAAAGAGTCCAAAGGATTCAAATGAACGACTAACATGTATTTACAGAAGGCGGTTTTGAAAAGGTTTCATCAGACTAAGGGTTGGAGAAGTGAGCTCCTTCAATTGTATTTAAAACATGGCAATTAGTAAAATTGGAGTTAAGAGGTTTTCACGGGGCGTCCTGGTGGCTCAGTGGTCTAAGGCCCGGGCCCTCTGTTACATGCCATCCCTCCTCTCTCACCTGATCTTTCCTGTCTTTCTCTACTGACTGTCAAATAAAGGCAAAATGCCAAAATAATAATCTTTAAGAGGTTTTCACACGACATGGTTAAATAACCTTGGTGAGCTTCTCCATGTCATCTCCCTGCAGCAGCCGTTTGTACTTGCTGCTGCGCTACGTGTTGCATCACGCTGACATCACGCTCTGACAGGGTTGCCACTTCCTGTCTGTTTTGTCTGTCCTCAAATTCCCACCCGTCTCATCACCATCATTGAGGCTGATAGTGATTATCTGTACTGGGAGGAAATCTTGCAAACAAGGCATTTTTTTCTTCCGCTGTGATTTAAACCACCAAGGGACTGGATCTGTAGAGACAAACACCAATGGTGTACATACATAACAAGTCTAACTAGAAAGGCTTGTTGGCTGTCTCTATGTCCAAAACCCATTCGTCTTTCTAGTGTTATTCTGGGATTCAGTCTAAAAGTGTTTTCCTTAAAACAAGTAAAATAATTCTGCCAGGCGTCCTGGTGGCTCACTGGCTCACCATGTAACATTCCTGTCTCTGTCAACTGTCCAATAAAGGCAAAAATGCCCAAAAAGTAATCAAACATCGAAAATAAATCTGCCAATGGAGTGAGAAGATTTGATGATTTCACTTATTTCCAAAGCAGCTTGTTCCAAAAATGTTCCATAAACAAGTGATATTCGGCAAATCACCCCTAGTATCAAGATAATGTTACCTGAAATTCTTGTTTAGAAAATTCTCAATTCTTTTAACAAGTTGTTTGGTACTGGAAACAAGTAAAATTATCTGACCTCATTGGCACATTTTTTCACTTGTCTTGAGATTCTTAAGAATCTAAAGTCTATTTCCTTGAGAACAGCATGTAAATAAAACTTTGGTTTATGCATCTCGGTGCGTAAATGCCCTTGGATGCATTGCGAGTGATGTAACATGGTTTTTCAGCTGGGGTCCATCAGGCTTTTCAGCTGGGGTCCATCAGGTTTTTCAGCTGGGGTCCATCAGGTCACGCCCTGTGTCCAATCATCTTGCTTCTCTCGATCCAGAGCCATTTAAAGGCCTTCTCTCAGGTTTCTGGATGACATTATGATCAGTGGTATCATTAACACACACCATCCTTTATTAAGTGGAAAGGTTTAAATTATTACAATGCAAAAACAATCGATCTTTACAAGTGATTAAATCTTGTATTGAGGCTTAAAACAAGGGGAAACATGTTCCAAAGAGATGAAAATGTCATTTGCTTCCAACGAAATGTCAGTTGTTTCAGGTTGTATCTTGAAATTGTGACAATATCTTGACATATGACTCAGCCCATTGGCAGATTGTTCAGAACGCAGAACAACTTTATGAAGTATCACACAAGTCCTGAAAGTACTGTGCCAGACACTGAGATGAGCAATTGCAACGTATTTCATCACATACTCTACTGCCTGTTCCCATTTGAAAGGACTAACCTGCCCCATGGTGCCCTGACCTCAGATACAACAGCATGTGGATCAAAAATGGAGCAGTGTTCATTTCAAGTCCAGACTTCAAGAGTATAATAGGAAGTAATAGATGTGTTGCTGCAGAGCGACTACTGCTTTAAAATGGGGAAACCCTCTGGAAACATGACAAAATGAGCAGCTGTTAAAGACAGGAATCACCGCTCAGCTCATCTTCCTCTGATAAAAAGGAAGGAAATTTGTGTGGAAGTCAAATGTGGGGGGGGGGCACATGGTGGATCAAACCTGGGGATTTCCAGGACGAGATGGTCTCTCTGACCGCTGCATCAACATACCATTCCTGAAAAACACTGGAATTCCTTTTTCAGGACAGACTGGTTTTGTCTTTACAGAGAATGTTCCCGCTGCTGCTCAGACAGATGTTCAAGCAGACTGGGAGACAGAAACTGAATACACAGACATATGGACAATCACCATCCTCTTCATTTGCTTGACTAGTCATATAATGATGCTCTACTTCAGCTGCTTCAGCTCATGCGTCTGAGTTATTGAATTGAAAGATTTTATTACACTATATGTGTATATATGTTACAAGGTCTTATATCTAGATAGGTCTTATATCAGGGTCTAGATATCGACTACACTTTGAAAAGTACTCTTGTTGATCTATCAATCATTTTGTATAAGTAGGTGTCATTTTTTTTTTCAAATGGAACAAAACTATTTGTATTGCTACTGAACCCTTCATTACACAGAACCATTATATTCCAGGAATATTTCAAGGAAACCTTTACCAAGTCCCAACACTTGAACCGTAGCATCTATCCTGAGGCTGACAGCCTGGGGTATGACAGTGGAGTCCTTTTTAATGTTACAGAGACAGATGTTAGTCCCTCCTCGAACCAATGCATCGATGCCTCTTCTGGAAAGTGTGAGGGATTTTTTTATTTTTTTATTTAGAAAGTAGAGGACTTCAGACTTCAGATTGTACCCTTCAACAGAGACATCATCACCATCAGTACTACTGCTCTCTTGAGCTGCTTTGAACCCATTTTCTCATCCTTAAGGAGACAGTTGCTCATATGAAGTCCTCCACTTTCCTTGGATGTTGTCCCTACTAGGTTTCTTAAAGAGGTTTTTAACACAGTCAGCAATATCGTTTTATCTATTATCAAAAGCTCCATGGCCTCTGGTATTTTTCCTTCCAGTGTTAAACATGCAGTGGTCCAATTACTTCTTAAAAAAACTAGTCTTGACCCCTCATCTGTTGCAAAACTACAGGCCCATTTCCAAGCCACATTTTTTATTGAAAGTTTTAGAAAAAGCCTCTACTCAGTTAATATATTTCATGAGTAGAAACTATCTTTGAGAAATTCCAATCTGGTTTTAGAGCACTGCATAGCACAGAGACTCAGGGTGACCAATGGCCTCCTTGTAGCTGCAGATGCTGGGCAATGTTCCATTTTAATTCTTTTAGATCTCAGTGCTGCTTTTGATACCATATACCATTTTACTCGACCATCTAAGAAACTGGGTTGGTCTCAGGAACACTGCTCTCCACTGGTTCAGTTCTTACCTCTCTAATAGAACTTTCTCAGTCTCCATAGGTAATTCATCATCATCTTCAGCAAATATTACCTGTGGGGTCACACAGGGCTCAATCTTGGGCCCAATCTTATTCTCAATATACATGCTTCCAGTCGGACATATTATTCACAAATATAACACAAATATCTACTGTTACGCCGATGACATACAGCTCTATCTTTCTATAAATCCAAATGACACTAATAGTCATGTAATTTTTGTTAAGTGCCTTGCAGACATGAAATGCTGGCTGTCCCAAAATTGTCTACAGCTTAATGAAACTAATTCCAATTCCTGTACAGGCATTTGCACATCATGAACAGGAATCATCACGTAATATTTTACAATCATCTCTATCTTGGCATCGTCATGGCAATAGATCATAAATCAGATGTTTATGACCTTCTATTGATAATGTAGCTGGTACAACCTTTTCCCCACTAGAGTTTTGGTGTGACACAGCCATTTCTCCCTCTTTCCTGTTATTGTGGCCTGTAATTTGCAGTTTCCATATCTTTTCCCAGCACCTCATATTCCCTTAAGGTGCACTGAGTGCCTTTTGGACATGCTGCATTGCTTGTTTCATCTGGCTTTCAAGTCAAGGCTGTACACATATTACCCAGGCAACCTTTCATGGTTCGAAGATGAATGGGCTTCCCTTTTCCGCCTTTCACTTTGACTCGGGATTTGACACAGGGGTGACATAGCGATAAACGCATTCTCACTGGCTGCTATGGTGTATTAATTGAAAGGTCAGTGTAAAGGCTTCACTGGAGGCATGCATTAATGATATCTGTTATTACCCATAATTCCATTCGACTGCATGGCTTTGAATGTTCCAGCTCTGTTTATTCACTCCCACTCCAAGACCTTCATCGGGTGAGTTGAATAGCAAAGTGAAATTGTATTATTCCTCCTCTTTGGTCCTGTGGCTGCGTTCTTCTGATACGCTTCATAATTTATTTTGCTACATTAGTACTTGTATTTGTGTATGTGTGATATTATCCAAATGTTGGTTATGATGTTTACTGGTCAGAAATAAGTGTAGACTACATTTTGATCTCTGTTCATGTTTTCAGCTGGCTGCATAGAAAATAATGAATAAAGACTCACAGTTCAATGAAGTAAAAGCACACTGGAAACAGCAGCGAAGCGTGAATCATCTGATGTGAGACCAGTGGCCATGAAGTCTTCATTTTTCAGTGTGTGTGTTAAGACACTGGCTCAGTCTGAACTTTGACCTGAGCTGTTTCTCTTATGAGTCAGCATGCCAAATCATATTGTATATTTCCATATCTGTGAAGGGTGAGAGGACATGTTTTACATTCTGCCACTTCATTTAGTGTTTTATAGCTCAAGAGCATCTCAGACTTGAGGCGATTCAGGGAGTTCTGCGGAGCTACACGGCCAAAATATCCGTCTTAAGTAATTTATTCTTGTCTTGAGTCTAATAGTCTGATTTCTGCCAATGCATTGTTCCCAATGCAAACTCAACTTGTTTCAGGAATGTTCCTGAATGAATCAAGTGACATTATCTTGATATTATCACTTTTTCATGAAAATTCTCAAAACATTTAAAACTACGTTGGAAACAAGTGAAATCACCCCACTCCTCTGGCAGATCTCTTCACTTGATTTAAGGAAAACAAGACATTTAAGACATTCCGAGACTGAAAGGACTTGTAACTACATGGTGAACATTCTCCAGAGCCTTTGCCTTTCTACCGTCTTCTTTCTTTTCAGGTTTGTAGAGAATTTGCAAAACCAGGTGACTGTTCTGCTACACTGGGAACAACTGGTCTGGCTCCAAAATGAGATCTGCATCATTTGAAAAAAGAGACTCCTAGTCTTAAAATCTATTGACAATAATTATACTACATTTTGACAGATTGCAGGTAATGATAAATAATACACTTACACTGCATGGCTTAGTGTAAATCCCAACCAAACTGTCTGGATTACAGTACAGCGCAGTAGGAAAGCGTCAGTGGTGGCACATTGTTGGTTTTCTGGTTCAGGATGGATTCAACTGAAGTTCTAAATTGGTCTCCCTCCTTTGATGGATTTCTCCTGTATGATTGTTGATCGTCGGTCTAGAAAGAAGCCCTTGCTCTTTGATTCTGATTGGCTGACACCAAAACCTGACGGTTACCGTTGATGTTTTAGATCCATGAAACATTTTCTGATATCAGACTGGAAATATCTCAACGTGACGTCACGTCGTCTACGATTGGCCAGTGATCAGACATCACCAATAGCTGTTTTAAACGGTGTAAAAGTGTTTTAGGGTGGATTTGTTCAGGAGAGATAAAAAGCCCAAGGTGGTTGTAATACGTTCTATTGAATTACCTTATGGAGTTATTACACTGTGAGCAGAGAGAGACGAAGAGTTTGGTGTGAGAAATGTTGAGATATGATCAGCACAGCGGTTCACTGAATTAAATTAGATTCAAGAAAGTCAAGGGCGAGGGAACGCCTGATGCATCTCAGTTTGTGCATTATTTATCATTCCTGTAATTTCTGAAGGTTAATGTGTCCAGTCTTATAATTCCATTGCTGATAAAATAGGTCCCAACAAGTTATTACATAACATCCAGTATAATAATTATTAGTTGGCATCTTGAAGTATGAAGAGGTGAGATATTAACACCTACACTGAGGCTTTCACTTTGCCAACAACATCTCCCCTAATTAGCAGATTATACTTCAGTAAAGACACGATGTCGACATGCATCCTGTTTGTTTCCACTACCAAGCTCAACGGTTTTTGGCCTGTAAAGCTAAAAAATCTGCAAAGGAAATAATCTTACTCAGTGAATGAAAATGTTCTGGTTGTTGTACATTTATACATTATTAACTAATTGATTATCCAATGATGGACTTCAATTTTCCAACGGATTAACAAATCGGTGAATCTTCTTAGATTGACAAGAGGGATGTTTCACACTGGCAGAACATTTTTAGTGTAGTTTAGTGTAGAAAAACAAAAAGACTAAAATTGCAGCTGTGCAGTCTTTCTGTTTGTGATTTTATTATTTATTGTATATTTTTATATTGTATTATTCTAACTGTATTACCCACGCTCACGTATCACTGAGGTTTATCCTCCTGCTTCAAAGGAAGTTTCCCAGAGCCCAGCATGAAGCCCAGAGGATGGCAACAAACATTCAAAGGCATTGCAGTTGAGGCTGGTGACGGCAGGGAGAGATTCTTACTGTGAGTCAGCGTGACGGGTCTATCACCTCATACCTTATATCTTCTGTAATCAGTCCTTTATATCTCCAGAAAGAGGCCGTGGTGTACCCCGCCTGTTTGGAGAAAGGAGATGTGTACAAGTTCAGCAGTGTGTGACTGCAGGAGTGGTGGAATTATGGTTCAGATCTCATCTTCTGTAAGGTTTGTTGAATCTGAAAGGGGAGAGCTGAGCGCCGCAGAGTGAGGGTGGAGATAAAAACACTTAAGACACACTTGAGGGGTGGCGAGAAAAGGAGCAACATGGCGTAGCAGCAGGCTATTACTGGTATTAGCTCCCAGGGTCACACAGCTTATAATCACACTATCCGTGGCGAGCTGAAAAAGCTATCTCAGCTTGCTCCCCCAAGACACAACTTCATTCAGCCAGTTTCAAAGTAAAATTGATTCCATTTTGAACTTGACGATCTCATGTCTACATTACACAACGCTATCAGCACCGCCAGATTGGAAGTGTGCAGCATCTCTCTTGTAAAGGCTCTCAAGGCCGCCTGGGTGGTTTTTTAGCGAGGGCTAGGGATTATGTATTTGAAGGTCAGGCTCCTTGATGGCAGGAGTATCGAATTGAACAGATCACATCTCACATCTTAATGAGAGTTTTTTTCCTCCTCGCACAGTTTTCTGACAGACATGTGAAGGTCAATATTTTCAACAGCACAAATGGAACGTGAAACCAAACAGCCACCAGTGAATTTGGTGAATCCTCTTGAATCCTCTATCCATCACATCTCTTCAGCAAGACCCAGAAACTCACAACCCTTTTAACTCAGTTTGGATTCAGAAGTCATAGCCTCCTGTTTGCTGGGGAATGCCTGATATTTAATTTGCAGCAAAACAGCTTTACCGGTCTCTCCTGCGATCTTATCGAGTGTCTCTGCAACATTTCCCACCTTCACATTGAACTAATTGTATCTGATCTCCGTAGCGCCAGATAAGCGCTCTGGAATTGAGGTTTTGAATTGAAAGTACCCGGGCGATGTGGTTTCCCTCCTCCCAGGCATCCGTCACTGTAATGCAGCGGTGTGTTGCTTGGGAAGGTAAAGCAACTCTCGTTTGTATGCCAATAGGAGAAGGGATAATGTAAACTTCAGTGCGAGGTGTTCATATTTGAACCTGCTGTGTTTTGATGAACACGGTACTCCAAAACACGCCAGGATGAGAAATTCATTAAACCCTCTAATGACAAAACCTTGGGGGGCTTTGAGAGGATTGTGGTGCAGCTAACACATTCACCAGCGTAGTGATTTTAATGCCCTAAATATTAAACTTTTCATGCCAGTCGTTTACCATCCAGGCATTAGTGGCGTTAAAGACCTTTAGTAGACGTTTCCTTTGCAATATTAAACAGCACACTCAAATCTTTGTGAATATGTGATATGGACGGTGGTGCAGCGGTACAGTTTAGTTTCTCAGCACAAGCTGCAGATGATGCATAACAAGCTTGTGGCTTCGGTGGAGCGGCGGTGTGGCGTGGCGTGGCGTGGCGCGGCACTGGGTGGGAGGGAGGGGTTTGAGGACGGGCCTCCTCTCAACGCTCTCAGACGACGACATCTGAGACTGTTTGGGCTGAAGGGATTCAGAGAGGGTTGGATGTCACTGCAGCATGCCGCCGTCTCTACAAACTCCTTCAAACCGCATGCCGTTCTGCTGATGTAGCCGCAAACTTCACAGACCCACAGAAACACGAGACGCTCCCAGTCAGTCCTACATCTCTACCATCCTGTGAGCTCAGGGCAGAGCAAGGCACTAATGCTGCAAAGGTTAGGAGTTTCATTGTTTCATGTATTCACTCATGGGACTGAGAGGCTGGTGTACATTATTTTAAAGATTGTTTTTACGTGACAGTTGACAGATGAAGCCCCAGGTGGGATCTGAACTCAGGGTGTCACTCGGTCAGCAGTAGCTGACTGAGCCCCCAGCATGCATCAGGCTCTGTGGCGTTTTCTACTTAAACAATCGAGGTCAAACTAACCCGACATGAATATTTACAGCCGTGAGTCTTGACAACTTCCAACTTTTCTTGAGACTTCCAGTGACAGTCGGCCTCCGAGGCACTCCGTCTCCCCCAGCCCAAAAAAAAAAAACCCTTTTCAGAGGCAATTAAATTTGACTAGCTTGTTTCTGGTTAGAGTTTACTGCACTGCTGTACTGTACTTCCACGTCTCAGCCACAGTGCAACTTCAAACGCTGCTGCTCTCGTGTCGGCGTCCCAGGGGCGGCCCTGGAACCGCCAATATGACAAACAGCACAGCGTTATGTTTTTTTAGCAACAGAATCTACAGGGAAGCAAATGCAGTCCTTAATGATGTGTGAGGAGGAGAGCAGCAGGCCTGCAGTGGTTTTAATATCAGAACAGATTAACTTTATTGATCCCCGAGCGGAGTTTGGGTCATAGAGCAGCATAGAGGTGTACGTACATGAGCAACAAAGGTAATAAAGCATATAAAGACGTTAGGAGGTCGCTCCATAATGACTCAGCGTATTGTTTTAGCCAATCAGGAGGAGCCAATCAGAATTGCGTTCCCCAGTGGTGGGATGGCCTTCCCGCTCCAGTCGGGACACAAAGTCACTTCCTGTCTTCTGTCCTAACCTGAAAACGTATTTCTCGCGTCTTCGTCTCGGCCCTGAATCAACGTCACCCTCATGATGCGTTTAATGTTTCCGGTTTGTTTGGAATAAAAGTAGAAGAACTGGGTAGTTAGCATTCTTCTCCTTCCTTCTCCTCTTACTCCTCCTCCACCTCCTCTTCCTCTTTCCCCTCTTCCTCCTTTATTTCCTCCTACTCTTCTTCCTCCGCCATCTACTCTTCCTCCACCTCTTCTTCCTCCTCCTCCACTTCCTTTTTTTCCTTGTCCTGTTCTTCCTCCTCCTCTTCCTCTTCCCCCTCCTGAGAAGCAGCTTTACAAATGATAAGATATGACAGTGTCAAACTCCCCCCTCTCTCTTCCTCTCTCTTCAGTTCAGTTCAGTTCAGTTCAGTTCAGTTCAGTTCAGTAGCTGCTGTATTGGTGTGACATGGTGATTCCATCCATTGCCAACAACAAATATGACTAAATGAATGAATGAATCATTTACAGCAAAACAAACTGGCACCAGATCAGCTGTGTGACGCGATCCATGAATCATGAATCTTCTCACCACATGAACGGGACGTTTTTGGAGATTGTTGAACTGATTCTATTTATTTTCTCAAAGTAAGTGTCTTCATATCGTATCACAGCCTGCTCTGTCTCTATTCCACTCTACCTGAAGTCACAACTACTAACACATTAGATGACACATCAGAACTGGAAACAGGAAGGAGAAGAAGAAGAAGCCCCGCTGCTCCGGCCAGACGTCAAACTGATGAAACACTCCAGTCAAAATCTTCTTCCATCGAAATTAAAATGAATGTCCAAATGTCAAGAGCATTAACATGGAAATGAAGCATTTTCTTTGTCCCTCCTCCAGCAGGGCGGAGTCTCCCTTGTAGCCAATGAAAACTTCCAAACCCTCTATGACCTTTCTTGTAGAGACCATACCAGCTCGTATTGACTTTAGATTAGATGGAACTCTAAGATCAGAACAAGATCAATGGAGCTCTGGAGATAATTAAGACACAATTACAGCAAAAAGATTAAAACAACAAAACGCATTGAGAGTAATAAAGTACATGAAAAGAGATAAAGATAGAGATACTCACATGGTGCAAATATTCAATAACATACAATTTGACAATTTTCATCCCAAAAAATAAAATAAGAAATTCCCAGTATTCATTGTCTCCCCCAGAATGTCTCATCCTCTGCCTCTGAACCAGTCTAGTATTGATCAATGCTACTATCAACATGTGATCAATCAAACTGCATCATCGTATCAGAGGTGGACGACTCTGACGGACCATTTTTAATAATATTGGCAAACTGATATAACTATCTAACGTCAGTACTGTGTTTGTGTTTGTGTGTGTGTGTGCTGGACGATGGCACCAAGTGGTTAGTGAGGTTCTTCTTCAACCAAAGGGCCACAGGTTCGATTCCCTGAGTATTGAGACTCTGAGCTGCGTTCAGGGTCACCCGGTGTTTGAACTCCATCAGCGTCTCGTTGTGTTCGGGAGAGGACAGCAGGAGGAGCTGCGACCGCTGCAGATGCCGGTTAAATGGAGTGTAAAACGCCGATAACGCGTTTCCAATGTAGTTTCATTTGTTTATATAGTATAATAACCAAGATGTCGTCCTGTGATTCAGGCGACATGACGCCACTTTTCACTTGTTTTAAGGTGAATCATCCTTTAAGACTGAAACCAAGTGAAGTGATATTTTAGTTTCCAGTGAGAGAATGTAGAAGTCGAGAGTATTGATCAGGTTTCTCTGTTTCCTCCCCAGCTGTGATCTGAACGAGATCTGGTCCTCCCTTCCCCTTCATACGACCAGCGTCTTGACCTTTGACCCCTCATCTGCCCTTCTTTCTGTCTTTTCCTCGCTCCTCCCTCTTTCCTCTCTCATCTCAGACGGTGTGCTGACCGTAGTGCAGAGAGCTTGAAGGGAATCTGGATTTGATGGATGACCTTTGACCTCCATCGTCCCCTCCTCCTCCTCTCTCCCCCCCTCCTTTTTTCTCTCTCCCTCCTCTCCTCTCATCATTTCTCCCTCTCTCTCTCTATAACCCTCCTTCTGTCTCTCTCTCCTATTTCTCTCTTTCTGCTCATCTCTTTTCTCTCTCTCCCTCTTCTTCCTCTCTCTCATCCTCCATTTCACCCCTCCTTCCCTCTCTCTATGTCTTCCATCCCTCTCCCCATCTTTCTCCCCCCTCTCTCTCTCCTGTCCTTCCTTCTCTCGTAATCCTTTTCTCTCTCTCTCTGTCTTCTCACTTTCCGTCTCTCCCCCTCCTTGATTATTCTCTCTTTACTCCTCTTTATTTCTCTCACCTCTTCCTTCTGTTTCCTCCTCTCTCTCTTTCTCTCTTTTCCTCTGTTCCTCTCCCTCCTTTTCTCTCTCCCCCTTATTGTTTTTACCCTTCCCCTTCTTTCTTTCCCTCATTTTCTCTCTCTCTAACCTCCTCTCTCCCTTTTTTCTCTCTCCCCTCCTTTTCTATCCCTCTTTCCTTCCCTTGCATCATCCCTCCTTCTTTCTCTCTTCTCTCTCTAGACGTTAGCTGCTAGCCATGCAGGACTTTTATTTGTCCTTCTTCCGATTCAGTTCAGTCTCCTTTATTCCCATGAATGAATGAACAGTGTTGCCAAACAACTAAATAAACCCCCCCCTCCTCCTCTGTCTCCCCCCTCCTCCCCCCAGGCTGGGTGTGTATTGCGCAGTCCCTGAAGGTCCCTCGGGAACCCAGACAGGGTGAGTTTGATAAGATCATCCTCCGCCTGCTGGAGACGCCCAACGCCCGAGCCGTCGTCATGTTCGCCAACGAGGACGACATCCGGTACACAACACACACACACACACACACACACACACACACACACACACACACTGTTCAGTCGTGAGGCTGTCTGTATTCTATCAGTTAATCCACCAACTGTTTGTGCAGATTAAGATAACGAGGTTCCAGTTATCTCAGCGAATTCGTTCTCAACCTCAACGCTTATCTCCTCTCTGTCGGATTAAAACCAAATTAGCATCTGATGTTAATCGACAGCGCTGAATATTACAACTACAGAGAAACCAATTCATCACCACATTGACTTTGCGATATCAGCATCATTACTGTAAACCAACCGGACCACCACTAGCAGCCTGTCAGCCTCTACCAGCCTGTCAGCCTCTAGCAGCCTGTAAGCCTCTACCAGCCTCTACTCTGCATTCTACATTGTGGCCACCGGGTCGATTTGGAGGGAAATCTGCTGGATTGCTTTACGGCACAAAACAGGAAGAGGGCGCTGTTCTTCCAGCGCTAACGGAGCTAAAGCTAAAGAGTTTCTGGCTACAGCAGATGGAGGAAGGAGAGAAAGGAAGATGGAGAAACAGAGCAGAGCGTCCCATCCCCACTAACAGACCGTAGATTCACCCTATTGGTCCAAATGAAATCCTGGTGTCGGTTTGGTCACTGGTGGGAAATCTCCTCCACACAGGAAGTGACCGATCCAGACTGAGTAGGGAAATCCAGGAGAGTGTCTTAAACAGAGAAAGCAGAACGGCTGTATTTACTAAGACAAGCGTTCATTTCTACCGTGGACAAAAACATAACGGGTGCAGATTCCTCCAGTTCAGCGCCTGGTTTAATAATTATTAGAATAGCTGTGGTGAGACCTGTAGCTGACCTGAGACCAGCAGATGAAGTTTTGCCAATGCGGGTTTGGCATGACTCTATGGGTCCGAGGTTAACGTTTACTTCATTAATCTATCATTTATTTTTATTTCGTCCTCTGACATTTGAAAGAGGGAAATTCTCAAATGAAACTCTCTCTTATCTATTATTCTCTTTCTTAATTTCTCTCTGCCTGTGCCTTTGAACAAATGACCCAGCAGCCTCTGAACATTACATACTATATAACAATGAGAGGAGTATGAGAGTAAGAGAAAAGACAATATGTCAAGGATGACTGCATATATACATGTCTACAGGCTTCATGTACAGACGTGACTAGGCATGTAGAACGACACCTTCCCTTTCCAGCATTTAAGATTATTGACCATATTGTCTTTCAAGCACTACTCTGTCTCACTGGCTGGCTCGATTGTCTCTCCTTCAACTTGATAGACGTATCCTGGATGCGGCGAAACGCAACAACCAGAGGGGTCACTTCCTGTGGGTGGGCTCTGACAGCTGGGGCTCCAAGATCTCGCCGGTGGTCCAGCAGGAGAAAGTAGCCGAAGGCGCCGTCACCATCCTCCCCAAGAGATCCTCCGTGGACGGTACGAGGGAGCAGGCCTGAGTGGAAAACCCCTCAGGGCGTGTTCACACTGTTCTGCTTTTTTTGTAGAAATTCGCCTCTGGGCCTTTTGAAAGCTGTTAAAAACTAGAATTTTACCCTTGTGGGATTTTCAAGGCTGTTACTGTAAAAAAAAAAAGCCTCTGAAACATCATCTAGACCATCATGAATTATTTTATTATTTATTATTTATTTTAGTGTTAGCAGCTCTATCAGTCTAACTCTATTAAAAACCCCATTGTACAATTTAAAAATTACATTGGCACTGAAAACAGACTTTTTGCAGATATGTGTTGTTTACATCTTTCAACAAAATGCAACATATCTCTAATAATAATATGTTCTTTCCTCTTCTTCCCTCGCCTGCAAACACCAGCATTCGACCGCTACTTCAGGAGTCGATCTCTCTCCAACAACCGCAGGAACGTCTGGTTCGCCGAATTCTGGGAGGAGAATTTTGGCTGCAAGCTGGGGATGCATGGCAAGAGACCTGGTAGCCCCAAAAAATGCACAGGTATGTTTCTCTGAGCAACAGCCAAGGTTCGAGGTGCAGCGCTGACTTTAGTATCCCTTTAAGGAAGCTTTAACGTGAGATACAGATAATACAATGCAACACAATAGTTAATGTGGTACTTTGTGGATGGCAGGGTGGTTTAGTGAGTAGAGATATTGTTTTTCATCCTGACCTCTGACCTCCCTGTGGAGGGGGCAAGAGGAAAGAGAGTTTCCCTGCAGGGAACAATAAAGTGCCGAATGAATACAGTCATCTGCATTCACCCTTGACTCATGACGATATTCTCCTAACTGAGCAGTCGTTTGGCAGATGGGCAACAGCTCAAAAATCTAGTCAAATATTTCCTGGCAACAAGATGGAAGGCTCTCAAAGGCTCCGTTCACACTACAGGCCTTCATGATCAGTTCAGATTTTTTACTCAACTCTTGTTTTTTTTTGTCAAACTGTTCACAGTTTCAAAGTGACTCATATCCAACATGAGTCTGACCAGACTGTCCTGAAACGACCCGCATGACCAAATGAACAACAACAAATGACATCATATTTACTAGACAGTCCATCATGGAAGACGGTGAAATTGCGATCCAAGCGTCAGTTTTAAGGAAGATTTGCTGTGGAGGTTGGATGAGACTTCATCAGATGAAGATGAGGTCGATGGTCGAACTCTGAGCTGACCAGTCAGATTCGGTTCACATTGCACATCAAATCTGTATCAGATGTTGAAAAGATCACATGTTTTATGTTCACACTGCACTAAAAAATCAGATCTCTGTCACATGTATGCCAAAAAGTCAGATCAGCTGCCCTGTGTGGTCCTTCCATCAGAGTTGTGTGGAGATCTGATTTAAACAGAGCTGAGAAACAACAGCAACAATAGCAGCAAAATCAAGTGAAGTAGTTTTTCCTCGTCTTCAGGGCCTACGGTTGGTTGTCGAGTGTCATTATTGATGGTTTTGGCGTTGTGAAGCGCTTTGACACTGTAACTGTGATTAAAGGCTATACAAATAATCTTGACTTGACTTAAACTGGCAATGCCAGAAGCCAGCAAGCATCAACAGCCTTCTGTAGAAAATAGCTTCCAGTGCCAATACAACAGAGGACTGAAGTCATGGCTGGAATCCAGTTCAGTTGGAGAAGATCCTCCTTCCAAACTCACAAATGACTCAACTAGAAACTGGCTGCTGCTCACAATATGGGACAGGGGCATCCAGGGCAGTGATAACCAGGACGGTGATAACCAGGACGGTTATAACCAGGGACAGTGATAACCAGGATGGTGATAACCAGGACGGTGATAACCAGGACGGTTATAACCAGGACGGTTATAACCAGGGACAGTGATAACCAGGACAGTGATAACCAGGATAGTGATAACCAGGGACAGTGATAACCAGGGCAGTGATAACCAGGACGGTGATAACCAGGGACAGTGATAACCAGGGCAGTGATAACCAATGGTGATAACCAGGGACAGTGATAACCAGGGCAGTGATAACCAGGACAGTGATAACCAGGACAGTGATAACCAGGGACAATGATAACCAGGACGGTGATAACCAGGACAGTGTACACTAGTTAAGACCTGCCAGCGTCCAGACAGTCAGACAGTCTAAAAATGAGAGGTTTTGCTTCATGCAACGTGAGAAAATGTCAGCTCAGACCGACTGGCAGGTTGCCAGCAGACCAGTGAGAGGAAATCACCTAGCGGCCAGTCCACACAATGCGCCAGCAACCCAACATTACACCACTGACTTGTGTTGTGTTTTCATTTATTTGTTAAACCTTTATTTATCCAGGCTGAGCTACATTTTCTTTTTCAGCTTCACATTCATGCAGTTCCACACATTCACCCTGGGAGCTGCCCAGTACAACCACAGTGGAGGTTAAATAACTTGGTCAGTATGCTGCCATAGGCAAAGTACAAACATGTTACCCCTCACTGATTAAAACCAATAAACCTGGTTTATTCTGACGATGACCTTTGATACCATTTAAAAATTATAGTATAATATTCAGAACAAATGAGAACACAGTAAAGAAGTACTGCTATCTGTCAATTTTGCTTTTTTGTTTTATTTTTTGTCTGTGTACATAATATAGATAACTGGTCAAGTTCAGCTGCTTTAGCACGAAGGCGGGACTGCATAAGGGAGCAGGCATGTGAGTCTAGTGCTCATTCACTGATCTGTCTGAGAAACTACCTGGGTACACTATGGCTAATGCCACAGTGTGGTGAGTTTTCTTTAAAATTCCATCATATTGCACTGTCTGTTTTCCAGGGCACATTTACAGAGCAGAGGCAGGCATGCATGCAGCGAGGGATACTGAGCTGAGCATAGATTAGAAAGGTATTGAGGAAAGGGAGCGTGAAAATATCAATTCATGCAATTCAGTAAATTGGTGCAAAATTACTATTGCTCTGGCAACATAATTCAGATTTCTTTATTCACATGAATTGGCTTTAGGCTATTAGCTGTCAAATGTAACTTCCTGTGGTTCAATCTATAGGAGTTGAGGACTCGATTCCAGCGGCTCCCACTGTTAGAATCAGAGTTGGAATTGGCTCAAGAAATTTGGGAGTTGTGTAGCACTAGCAGAGCTCAGAGGTAGTGACAGCAGACTTTTGCCACCCTGATCCTAGTTCCACCCTGATCCTAGTTCCACCCTGGTCCTAGTGCCACCCCTGGTCCTAGTGTCCATCCTGGGTCCTAGTGCCACCCTGGTCCTAGTGCCACCCTGGTGCTAGTGCCACCCTGGTCCCAGTACCACCCTGATCCTAGTGCCACCCTGGTCCCAGTGCCACCCTGATCCTAGTGCCACCCTGGTCCTAGTGCCACCCCTGGTCCTAGTGCCATCCTGGGTCCTAGTGCAACCCTGGTCCCAGTGCCACCCTGATCCTAGTGCCACCCCTGGTCCTAGTGCCACCCCGGGTCCTAGTGCCACCCTGGTCCTAGTGCCATCCTGGGTCCTAGTACCACCCTGGTGCTAGTGCCACCCTGGTGCTAGTGACACTCTGATCCTAGTGCCACCCCTGGTCCTAGTGCCACCCCGGGTCCTAGTGCCACCCTGGTCCTAGTGCCATTATATTACACTCATGTAACAGATGCTTTTATCCAAAGCGACTTACAATAAGTGCATTCAACATAGGTAGGCAAGAGAACTACTAGTCACCAGAAATCAGAAGTGCATTTCCTTCTTAAACAATCATCTAAGAGCAGAACCAGTGCAGGTAAAAGAGCAATAAGTTAGCTACCTAATTTTATTTATTAAATAAATGAAGAATATAAGCATATAAGCAGGTGCTAAGACAAGTAAGTGGGTCCACCCTGGTCCTAGTGCCATCCTGGGTCTTAGTACCACCCTGGTCCTAGTGCCGTCCTGGGTCCTAGTGCCGCCCTAGTCCTAGTGCCATCCTGGGTCCTAGTGCCGCCCTAGACGGTCACCTAAGCCTAATCGACGGACTGGCTGTGGGCACCTCGAAAGTAGTTGCTGAAGAAGGAGAAAGCATTCATACTCATCATTTTCCCAGGCCGTCTAGATTTCCACTCCTCTGACCTCTAGCCTACCACCGGTGCTGGTAATCCTCCCCCAGCAGCCTGAGCACAGACCAAAATCGCATCATATAAGTTGAGGCGTTATTCTACTTTTACCCTGCACTTGCCCTGCAGTCCGCCCTTGAGTTAGGCAGTCAAAACTCAAAACTATAGAACCGTGATGTGATTAAATTCTTACTGACTCTGCGCTTCTGGAGAAGTTTAAGGCAATTTGAGGGGAGGAAATAGGAAATAGGTATGATTTCATTGGGATGAGTTTAGATACTCTGTGTGGCGCTTCTCAAGTGTCAGTGTGGGTGGAGAGCAGCAACATATTGGTGTATTGCAGAGACATGTTTTACAGTCTGGTCGTAGATGGGCCTCTATACAGTATATAGCCCCATTCTGTGCTGTGCATGTATGTGTGTGTGTGCACATGCGTATGTGTGCATCCATCCAATACAATTCCAGTTTCTGCATTTATTTGAATCTATGCATGGAAGCGTGCATCTCTCTGCGCGCTATAATAACACTGTCATCCACGAGGTGCCTCTCATACATCAACAAGAGTTGTTTTTTTCCAGCTCTTGCATCCTCTTCTCTTATGTATGTGTTTATTAATGTGGTTTGGGTATGTTTACTCCCCCCCCCCACCCCCCAGTCCTCATCCCAGTCCTCATCCCCCGGTCCTCATCCCCAGGTCCTCACCATTATTTCTGCCTGGGACAATATATGCAAAAGGCAGCCGTCTGTCGATTGCCTCACATCCACGGCGTCGCTCGTTGTTCTGACACGCGACTTGAAGTAATGAGAATAATTACGTGGCTGTCGTTCCAACGCCTCACTCTCCCTTTCCCCTCTCCCCCTTTCAGTCTCCCTCCCTTTCAGTCTCCCTCCCTTTCAGTCTCCCTCCCTTTCTGTCTTCTCGCTCTACTCCTTATCTGTGCGAGGATGCACAGGACGCTCCACTGCTGATAGATTCATCTGTCAACAACACACCGCCAGCCCGTCTGATTAGTTCCATGTCTTTTTTGAAAGGGAAGAAGGGAAGGAGGCATCAAATTGTGGCGGCTTGACAAAAAAACTCAACACATCTTGTCAGAGGGAAAATAAAAAAGAGGGAAAAATAGAGGCGTTGTGATTTGGCAAACAGCACAACAATACTGAACACATGAACATTGATGCTCTGGAGGTTATCTGGTCAGGGTGGTGTGATGTTTTTCCTTTTCTCCTGTCCAGAATTTTTGGGGACTAATTATACCAAAGTGTGCTGTAACAAATTCAGCAGTATTGTAGACAAATGAACAAAGAGGACGAGGATGGTGCAACCAATCAACAGTCTTTTATTTTCCTTTCAGGGGAAACTGCCGACTTACAGGAAACAAACAGAAGTTGTGTTTTGGGGTGGTCTCCTGTAGCTGGTTGGATTCCGTTCTCTCTCCTAACGAACCACCACAGTTCTCCTGTTAGACGACTGAGACGTTTTCAGGCGTCTCGTTGGTTATTTGGTGAATGTTGTTCTTCTCACCTGGAAACCAACCAGCTAGAGGAGGAAACGCTGCAGAGGTTAATAAACCCACCAGAACATGCTGGCTGTGAACGTTGCCTTACATCTCATCCAGACTGATTTAGATCACCACAAATGAGTGAAAAGGTCCTTTCAGTCCTATCAGTACCCTGACAACATTCCTATTACCATAGAACCATCATGTCAGAGTGTTGGGAAAATATAGAGAATAAGAGAAGAGACTTGTACTGAAGCTCCTCCACCTTCTGACCAAACCAGGGGGATATAGGAGAGGGTTGAGGGGGTTGGTCGCCTCATCAGGCTGCTCCTCGTCTCCACTTCCCGACCAACACTCGACCTCGCCCCCATTTCCATTCATGAGTTGAAATCATGACCACAACTGACTACCAATTAAGTTTGGGTCTTGTGCTCTTGACCCTTTAACATGTTCCCAGACATGAGAGAGCCCCGACATATATATGAATGACAGCCTCGATCTTTAATTAAGCAGAGCTGAGCGAAATCCACTCCATCATACACTAACAACACATAAATACTATTCAATAAACAAGCTACAGGAACATAGTAATCCAGATGAATAGAAAACTGAGAGGGAAGAAGAATACCATTTATTCTCTCTATTCAGTTTCAGGACTTTATAGTTTATTGCCAGATCAACCAACTAGGAATGTTTTCAGGATAGACAGAAGACAGAACATCAGAGACACATTAACCCATATAATATCCTCCATACAAACCACCGATGTAGTGGTAAACTATGACCTCCATAGATCAACATAAGAGAATAGAGACGTTGAGTGTCTTCCTTATGGACACTAAGACAGGGATGGACACATTGGCTGCTGTGAGCATCAAACCTGTGATTTTCCAGTTATGGGAAGGCCTCTCTAACTACCATCCCTCTGCCCCGCCACGCCATTTAGAGATTATTCACAAAAGATGCTTGAACTCAACCTCATTTTACTCATAATTCATAGCTTAACATTTGCACATCCCTAAAATGTTCCACTCTTGATCATTGAAACGGTTCGCTGAGGGAGACACAGCAGGCAGTCCGCGGGCCGACTCCCAACCGACTCCCAACCGACTCCCACATCACTGATCCAACCACGTCCAGCGCTTGTCTGCTGGATGTAGCATTGTGCTGACTACAATGTCCCCACGGCGTGGGCAGCAAAATGTAATCCTTGATGATTTCATTTTTTTTTTTTTTTTGAGAACGCGGGGCCACTCTGGGCCAAATCCTTTGGAAACATGTCAGACACGCAAAACAGGATTTTGGGAAGGTGCACGGTAAATATAGCCGAGCGATAGCACCCCTCTAGTTACAGACATGAGTAAACACAGAAACAACACACTCAGCTCTCTGAGAATATCCCCTCTATCCCGGCTGCTGCTGTGATAAACCTTGTGTCTATTTTACCTGAGCTAAGTAGACAGTTTTGATAGCAGTTTGCTGCTGCCATGATGCATTTGGGGCTTTCTGGCTCTTTACGTTTGATGTTGGTGGGCGGCGCAGGGAGAGCAGCTTGAATTGATTGTATTAGCAACTCCAGATTGAGTTTTGGAGCCAAGAGGGGAGGGAGAGGCGCTGCATGGGCATCTTTTATCTGGGCCTGTCGCCGTCTGCAGAGTAATCATGCAACCAGACGAACGGCTGAATCAGCACCCCCGCAGGTCATCGTCCACCTGTGCGTGTGTGTGTGTGTGTGTGTGTGTGTGTGTGTGTGTGTGTGTGTGTGTGTGTGTGTGTGTGTGTGTGTGTGTGTAGCCAGTTTGGTGCCTTTGCAATATCACACAATATACCCATCCCTCGTTTAAACCTATAAAGACTGCTATGAGGTAAAAGTGCTGACAGGCACCAGAGTGTTGTACGTGATGTGTGTGTGTGTGTGTGTGTTTCTCTATCTGTGTATGTGTGTATGCATGTATGTGTGTTGCGCCGCAGGCCTTGTGTTCTGCTGCCCATGTGAAAGTATGCATCGCTGCAAGTGTAGCTGTCCTGTCTTGTGTGTCACCACATGCAGCGGACTGAGGCAGGAAGCGGTGGCATGCAGCCATACAGGAAGTGCCCTCAGGCGTGGACACTGGATAGCATGTGAAACATTAATGGGGTTTGATTTTAGGCTTGTGTTACTGCTGCTCTGAGATCGCCTTACATCCTGTGAGATTTCCATCAAGCCACAACGATCCCCAACCACTGGTTCTGTTGTGGCTCTTTAGTGTGTTTTCTCCATCAGGATGTTAGCAAGTGTCTCTTCATAACTATACATTACAACGCTATGCATTCAGCCAGAGGGATCATGGAGTAGTGGCAGGCTGGCGTTCAGTGTCTTGCTCAAGGATGCTAAGAGAGGGATGGACACATTTGCTGCTGTGGGCATCAAACCCGTGACTTTCCAGTTACGGGACGGCCTCTTTAACTACCAGCACTCTGCCACGCCATGCTATTTAGAGATCATTCACCATAGATGCTTGAACTCCGATCAACCTCAGAGCACATTCATTTTTAATTTGTGTGTTGATTTTAGATGTTTGATTTCATATCAATCAGTTGTACTGATCCAGGATCTGGCTTTGTGGGCCAGTTGGCCAAGCTGAAGAGCAAATCACAGCGGTGGCACTGCCATGATTAGACTCATGCCACTACATCCATTTAGTATGGTATAGTCTGTTCCTTCGCTCTATGTGATGAGAATTCACACAGGGCTAAAAGGAAGTGAGTAGCTAGCTCTGATTACATGAGACTCACCGCCTGCCTCGGTGCAGAAACACAACATTTGCATTCTTGTGTCTTCCTTCTATATGAAGGAAAAGGATTGAAGCGATATGGATGTTGGGGAAGATCAGGCAGCAGACTTGAAGAGGACCCAGTCGACTCTGCAGAGCTCCAGGAAAGGATTAAAGAAGAGGGTTTTATCCTGGAAGAATGATGGCTGCATGGTTTTTCTAGCTCTTCTAAATCAGGGTTTTTTTTCAAATAATAGACCCCCAAATAGACACACGTGATGCCACGGGGGACAAATCCCCTCCTATGTGGGTCTTTTTTGTTGTTGTTGATCCAGTATTGAATTAACTGTGTACATTGTAAGTCTGGACATAATAGTGACACTATGATGAGCATAGTCATTCTTATACATGATCTAATTGGGAGCAACTCTAAAACAAAGCTGTTCCTCGTTTGGCTTGGAAAAAATTGCATCAAAAGTTGACACCAACTATTATAAAATGATGCCATGAAAGTAAAGCACATTCCCTTTAAAGGTGTGATCAGGGACTCTAGAATCACCTTTGTTTTTGACATCTTGACTGATGAATTTCAGCTAGAATGAATCTTTTTAATTTCCTTACCTCATGTAGTCCAGAAGCTTTTCACACTGACAGCCAACTAGCAGCCCACTTATCCTGTGGAGTACAGGCCATGAAACCGACTACATGCTCTTATCAAGAAGGATAGAGCTCAGAGGGGTTTGAGATGCTATGAATCCTCTCTTAATAGAATGTAGATGCTATGATATGAGTTGTGGACACACACACACACTGTGTCACAAACATACGCACTATAAAAAGCAATTATTTACCTACCTCTGGTATCTCCCAGGGTTTGAGGCCATAATCAATCTCACATCTGGTAAAACACCAAAGCAAATTGACTACCATGGTAATAACGTAATACCTGCCGTACGCTCTGCAAAGCTCTGGCTCTGCTTCTTCTCCTCTCTGTATGTTTATCACACCCTAGTATAATACCATAGGGCCACAGGTTCTGTGATGCACACACCATATAAATCACATGAAATAAGGAGCTTACTCCCCTCCGTGGTCATATTGATTTCCTCCTCCAAAAGCAAGAGATGAAGATGGAGCGAGGAGGGAAAGCAGTCAGCTTAATCGAGGCATCAACAGTTTCCAATAGATTGATCTTCCATATAACAGCTGCTTTAAACTCACTAAGACTGGGGACCCACTAGTGGATTATGGTCCTAGGTCCTTGTCTCACCTCTAAGCGTCTGTCCCGCCACAGCTTTTTTTTGCAGCACGTATTAATGCACGTTGCATTCCTGTGTATAGCGATGCATGTGAGGTTAGAGGTGGTGACATCGGTAACGTTTCAGGAGTCTGCAGGATAATCTGGAATATGGTTCAGTGTGATTACCCGTCCTGCCTCATCGTCTAGTGCGAGCAAATGTCCAACTGAGAGAATAAAAAAAAAATCTGTCACTGTGTGTGTGATGCAACGTGTTTCGACGTCAGCGAGGACTTTAAAAGCGTCCCCAGTCTTAGAGGAACCAGAGAGAAGGTAGCAGCGAGTCTCCAGCAGATAAAGATTAGAGCGTGCTCAGTGCAGTCTCTCCTGAGGGCGCCGAGGGAACGCCACGCTCATTAATTGTAATTAATTAGGATAATTAAATATCTCTGCGACGCCGCGGCCCGAGGTCAGGGGGCGCTGCGTCGCCGTTCCATCACCACACACACTCGTGATATTGCCGCCGTTCCCCTTCGCCGGACCGCAGGCATGTTCCCAGCCGACACCTCTATGCACCTCATTTCCTGCCAGATAAAGTATGTCCCTTTTTAAAAGCAATTCAATATTGTAATTATAACACCACCCCCCCACCACCACCACCCGCCGCCCAACCCCAAGTCAGATCAGAGTGAATGAGAAAATCAATGATGTGTTTTCTCCACCTCTCGCCTTTGTTGCTACGCTTGATGTCACAATCTCTTCCTCTGGCAACTAAAGGATTTCAATAGAGTTCAGCAGAATACCATCATTCATTCACTTACAAACCACAGGTGAGGAAATGGTATGCTTTAATGAAATACCAATACCCTGCACAATGCTTTCAGCGTGTCATGACAGCTCAGAGAAAAGCAGCATTCACAGTCTACAATTGATAGAAACACAGTTTCAACACTCTCAAACAACCTTTTGACTCTGAAGGTCGAGATTGCTGAAATTGTCCTCTGACACACTGAGTCTGCAGGTTCAAACCTATGGATTATCTTTCAACGGTCATTGATTGGGATCTAAAAATAGTGTGCGTTTGTGTGCAACCAGCAGTCAACAAGGAACCTTTATTTGGATAATCGAGACACGTGACATTCCTTCGATTCATGTGTCCGGATCGTGATGACAGCATGTCCTCTGATTCACTCCTGAAGCCTAGCTGCAGCAGAAGAGTGCTAATGTAGTTGTGACTTCCTTCTCCAAATCCAGCAGAGCTATAGAGGTTGGAACAATATCTTTTATTCACAGGAGAATCTCTCACCAGCAGTCTGCACGTTGTGTTTTGCTCTTAGGATCAATTCCCTCCACCTGGAGACTAAACAAACGCAGTTTTGCCAATCGGAGTGAGATCATGAATATTTGATTCTGTTCTTCTGCTTTGTTGAGCGATGTCTTTGTCGGCTAAGAAGCCCATTGTTTTCCCTCCTTTTACAACCTTGTTCCTACCTTTTGTTTCCCCGCCTTGAACAAAATGTGTTGCATATTCCCTTGAAATAGACTGAAGGAACATGGAAGCAAGGTTCGTGTTCGTCTGATTCTGCTTTCAAAACAGCCATTCTGCCTTTGTGCTCCAGTTTGCTTGGTTAGGAACATCAGCAGATCAAAAGTGATCTTGACAGCAGCCAGTCTTGCTTTCCTTTTTCCCTCCATCTTGGCGACCAGGTCTTTTGTGCCTCTCTAATGGCTCTGTCTTGATTTGAAAGCAGCACCAAAGGGAGGAGCTGCCTCCGTATAACCAATGGTAGCGGCTGCTAAGTGTTCAGCACTCAGGAACATTTTAGAAACTGCGCCTTTTGTCTTTGAAGAGTACACCGTGGCTGTGTGCCTTTCTTTTTGCCGAACTCTTCGCAGTGTTATCATTAGCATCAAAGGCTCACTTAACGTGGTCATGATAGGAGATGGCAGAGCTGAAAGCAACGTAGGCTGTCAGAGTAGGAGAGTAAGAAGAGGAAGAATTTTTGTCAATCCGTTTTCAACAATAAATATCTATGTATGGCTTTAAAATCAAAAGTACCTTTAAAAATGTGATGTGCACTTCTGCTGTGTAGTGAACAGACTGTGTTTGTCAAGGCACAGCTCAGTACAACTCTCCTGGCTCAGGGTGTTCAGATGTTTCTTCATGTGTTCTTAACTGGTATGAACGCCAGAGAAGAGCAGATCAAGTTACAGACTGGAACCAGGTTGGTTTGGACTCTAACCTGGTGGGATGACAGGTTACCAAAACACAACCAATCAACCAGCTGCTGGGGAGACATGGAACTTCTGGTTGGCTTGTGATTGGTCAGTGTGAACCTGAACCAACCAGATACTAAAATACAACAAAGGAATGTTTTCAATTCTGGTTCGGACCAAAGAAGACAAACTATAGGCGTGATCGCACCGTTAGGTTGTCTGCTTCTCATGTTGAGAGAATTTGAAGAGTCAATCTAAATGAAATCAAAATTGATCCCCACAAATAAACATTTGAATATTTGTTTTTTATGACCCATCTCTAGCAATAATGGAACTGGATGAAAGTATCCAACAAATGGTAGCTGCAATGTTATGTAAAGTGTGATGAAAAGGAACAAGGATTGCCTTGATGTCGTATGTCTTGGTCGCTAGCTGCTACCCTCAGAACAATGCAGCCATAAACAGTATCCTGGTAGCAGCAGTGTACAGAGGGAAGCCATGGCTGCAGAGTTGTTATTAACGACCAAGATTATTAAAGCTCTCCACCAGGTTCTTTAAGGCCCAGGCTATGCAAATATATGGGGTGAATTTGCATTTCCCATTAATTGGGAAAGGAGATATTCCAAATAAAACCTCACCTTCATTTTTATCGGCTGCGTAAGCCGCAATCCATCATGCAAATGGTGAAACAAGCAGGCAGTCATAAAAATGTCTGGGCCAGTGTGGAACGGCACATTTGTTAGTTTAAAGGCTCGCTAAATGTTTCATTTCTTAATGAGTCACGAGGCTTGTTGTGTCTCCCCCGCCAGCCATCCTGAGACGTCCAATGATGAGGTCAGATTAGCTCTGTCCAAGTCAATTATGTGATATTGGACACAGTATACACACACCACATAATGCCGTGGCAACAATTCTTGCTTCCAATTATGTTGAACCACACAGAACAAGTGAGACATGTTGGGTCCAAGTCACATGTCGGGTCCAAGTCACATGTTTAGATAGAGATAAGATCATGGTGCCACTTTACCTTCTTTCAAATGGTTTGTAATATGAAGCATGTGATATGAATATGGCACTGGCATGGGCAACTAAATAGGCTTCAGTCCAAACTCAGAGGTATAGCCTAGTCGAGACCTATTTTTTGATTTGTAAGTTTGAGATTTGTGGAATGCCGACAAATCAGTGTCAAAAAATGATTTAAACTTTAATCATTGTACGTTTTTCTGAGTTTAAGGGGTCTTATCATTTTGAACACTAGAGGATGCTCCCAGTTGAAACCTATAATTTGAGACCAATTGTGACGACTCGCCTGCTTTGCTCTCCTTGTTATTGGCTCTATTGCAGAGGACTGGCAGCGAGTGATAGGAGGAGTCCTTAGTGGAGTGGAGCACACCTGTAGCTCTCAGTGCGAGGGTATAAAGCTGGCTCTCGCTAACACTCTCTCTCCCTCCCTCCCTCCCTCCCAACAGGCATCCACTTTGGTTTGGCGTATGGTTTTGGTTCTTTTGTTTTACATCAGACAACACCCCCACACCACACTTTCACTCAGCCATGCACCACTGATTATACTGGCTAACACATCCCATTTCCTTATTTGATATAGTTTATTATCCTTAGTTGTAAATAAATTATATTTTTTGGCATTTAAAGTTCTGCGTGGTCTCCCATCTTTGTCACACACGAGCCGGTCAATTTTATAACAAACAGAATTATAAAACGCCTATAATGGTATCATAGTTTTTGATTAATATCTTCCTTTCAATTTAATATTTCTTCAAGTGTTATTAACTAAATACTCTCTGGGGTGGGGCCTATCATTTGAGACCAATTTTATGAAAAACAGATTTATAAAACGGCGATAATGGCAAAAAACGTGTGTGACCACGCCCATTTGTCTTGGTTTTTGATTAATATCTTCCCTTCACTGTAATATTTCTTTAGGACCTATTAACTAAATATAAAAATAATGAAATATACTAAACCCGTTGTGGGTTTTTAATGTTAGGCTTTGGGTCAAGCATTAAGGGCTAGGGTTAGGGTTAGTTGACAGGGTTAGGGTTAGTTGACAGGTTTACGGTTTTCTGATGCAGTTATGATGTGATTGTAATGTGCTGATGATGCATGTATGAAGACTAATAATGTCTTATAACCCACTGCACTAAAAACAGTGTTTTCTTCAGTTGCTCTGGATAAGAGAGTCATCTAAATGTCTTCTAGTTGGCTCATTTGCTGTTGCTCATTCCACTTAAGCTCCTTGATTACGACTTTCACTCATGTGAGCCAAACTGGTTGGAATAAACTGGATATTTTCAAATGATGGGGCTGCATGCCAAGTGAACCTTTCTCAATGATAATCACCATTTGACCCATTTGCTTATACAGTAAAAAGTGTTTTTACAAGTGAATTTACAAGGAATGGTCTAGTAACTAGTTTGGTAACTGGTAACTAGTGTGCTGAGAGACGCCACTGTTATTGTGATGCTTCGTGTCTCAGGACCAAAGCTTCGCCATCAGGGCACCAAAGGCTGAATCAGCTAGCTGAGACTGGGCAAGACTTTTAAAATCCTGAGTGATTTTGAAAACCCTAACCATTTCACAGATTGCTTTGTCTCTGAGTCATAAATCTGCTCACACTAGACGATTAGACAGATTATCCTGATGTCACAGCCTCTAATCTCACTATAATTTGCGCAATCATGACTCAAGAAAAAACACAAAGAAAGTTTGGGTAAAGCCGAGACTCAACGTGGCTCAACACTTCAGTAGAGCTGAGTCGGTAATGTATTATCATTATTGATTATCATTAATATAACTCACCTCTGATCAGTTTCAATCTGCATCATCTGATCGGACCATTGGTCCCAACCAACGTTCAGATTGGGGATTCCCCTCCCGATTGTCAGGATGTCCGAATATGCTGTTAATCGACCCATAATCCTCTAGTGTGTCATCTCTTAATCTTAATCTTTCTTTGTTTTCTATTCTTTTCATTTATTTTGTCTATTTTATCTCTTATTCAATTTTATTTATTTATTTTCTGTGTTTAATTTTATTTATATTCTACTGTTTCTTCAGTTTTTATGTGAACTTTGTAAACTGGTTTTAAATCAGCGCTACATCAGTAAATTGTATTATTGATATTGTTATTATTGCTATTGAAGGCAGAATAATGCAGCCTGCCGCCTTCCTTACAGACTAACAGTTATGGTGATGTTCTGTTTCGGACACATCCATCATGTTTTTATGACTCTTTCAGTCAAAAACAATGAGAAACCTTCACCAATAAGCACCGGGCCGGGAAAATATTATTACTGCTCTGCTGACGAATGAGACACAACTTTGACGCTGGTGATAAACAACTTGGTGCATAATAAGGATCTATTATATACGATGAATGTAAATATATTCAGCTTGTCAGACGTGCTGCATGCCCACTGATGTTACTGCAGCTGGGCTGTTTTTCCTCCGAACTCATCTCATCATGGATAACCTCTGTAATTAGTTTGCCATTTATCTAATTTCCAAATCTAATTGAAACAGAAGGATGCCGTCGTGCACGAGAGATATGGAACAACAGAAACAAGTCCGCCCTGTCGAGAAGGAATTAAATTTGCCCTCGTAAGTGATGTTTAATTGAAACGCCAGTAGCTGTGATGAAGCTGTCTGTCAAGCATATTGCCACACCTCATTCAGCGTGATAAAGAATTTCCTCTCCTTGCATCAGTCATCGAAGCTCGTTAGCAAACGCCCCGATGAGCCTGTAGTTGCTACGTGGTGACGTCGCTCCGCGGCCAAGCGTTTGCTTACTGCTTTGTCTGAAATTTGGTATTCATGCCGTTTCAAAGGACCTCCTGCTGGGTAACAGGTGAATCATCAGATGTCGGTTTTCACTGACTCATCTTCAGCGCTAGTTTGGTAAATTGCTGGGATTTTGTACAAATGATGCAGCTGTGCTGAAGCAGTTCCCCTGCAAACTGAGGCCCGTCTGCAAGCGTCGTTTTTAAAAGGACACACTTCCGTGTGTGATCACTCATTCCAAAATTATGTGCATCATTTCTTGGGAACATTTTGCTATTTCAATTTCACCACAATTCTACCCTAAAAATCACTATTTTGAGTATCTTTGTCAGCTTCAGATGACTCATTACTTTAATAGTAACTGTAGTAGTATAGTAATAGTAATAATAGGTGTCAATATTTTCAAATGCAGGTTAAAAACATGACTGACATTCAGTATATTGTGTTGAAAAGTAACAAAACTGGCACACAGACTTGGGTTGAATATTGTCAAACTTTGCTAAAAGGAAAGTGAAAGTGTTGAGTTCTCCCATATGAAACTAAAAGGCGCTGATTCTGCACCATGCCCTTACTCTGCAGAATTCATTAAAGCTGTGTAAATGTTAAGGTTTGTTTTTCTTTAACTTTCTTTTGCTCCCTTCATCGGTTTAATTAAACACATACCACAGACTATTTAATGGATTCCTGACTTCACCAGCCACTTTCAGTGAAGTTTGACTTAAAAATAGAAAAGAAGCTACAACCAAAGTGTGTTTGCCTGCCACAGACTAGTAGAGTAGAGTGACTTAAAACGTATCAGCATCTGTCTGGTGGCTGTTGATATTTGCACCACCATGAAAACTGTATGTTTGCAGTGCAAACTCGACAGCATGGAAGAATGTAATAATCTCATTCTCATTAACGGTACAGTGTTGACCTAGTGACAGACATCATGCTGGGACAACAGGCACAACCTCATGCATGATGCAAGGGAACACTTTCAAATGTTTAATTAGTCTTTGGAGGATAAATCAATGGGGTCACCGAGAGAGAGAGAGAAACACAGCAACAGTAAACATGTTAAAGGTAAAAGGTAAAATTATTTTTTTCAGGTGAATATTTTTTGTTTACCAGCCAAGAAGTTAAAGGAAAAATCTCCCTAAAACTCAAAACAAATAAAACAAATAATGATGATGTACGTTTCATTCCTGGTCCACCTAGTTGTCTGGTTGTTCCTCCAATCGTAGACGGCGTGACGTCACGTTGAGATGTTTCCAGTCTGATATCAGAAAATGTATCATGGATCTAAACCATCAACGGTAACCGTCAGGTTTTGGTGTCAGCCAATCAGAATCAAAGAGCAAGGGCTTCTTTCTAGACCGACGATCAACAATCATACAGGAGAAATCCATCGGAGGAGAGGAGAGAGACCAATTTCTCCACCAACAGTAGGAGATAGACCAGAATGCAGTGCAGTAGCCGAGATAGACCAGAATGCAATGCAGTATCCAGGATAGACCAGAATGCAATGCAGCCACAGCTTCCATCTTTGTGGCTCGTCAGTAGTGTGTGAAATACAACGCCCTCTTCAACGTCTTTTTGTAATCTGAACAACCAGGAGGCATCACAGCATCGTTCTCTCCACTATCACTTTCTATCAACTGGGGAAAAGGGAAAGTTACTATTTACAACACTTCATCACAAAATGACATCACAGACCAACGACATCTGACAGTGGAGGATCTGAGGCGGATTTTTGTGTTGCATTACAGTAGAGATGGATGGTGAGACAGGATATAATCATCTGTAGTCTCTAAATATTGAGGATCACTGTACAAATATACACATATGATTTCATGCATGTAACTACCAGCTGTGGACATCATATCTTCTCTCACATCATCTTGCTGTTTGACATCTGTGGCTCTTTGCTTGCCCTACAAGGCCCATTCATTATGTGTGTACAGACATGTAATCAGTCTTTATGCTGGAGCAAATGTCTCCCCCTCAGATGGATCCCCTGCTGTCTGAGCTGCTATTAAATTAAATTGGATTTCATATCTAAATTCCTATTAATACAGAGTCTTGTCTGTTGATGGAGAGCCCAGTCCAGCAGTTAGTTCTCCACAATTTCCTCCACTTTCTTTTCTGTTTTTGGCCGACGGCATAATAGAAAAGCTCAATGACTTTAATAATGGTAATTACTCACTAAAAATTTCAGGGAGTTTTCAAATGAAAGATTATGATGTCTTATCCTCTGTGTTATTTAATCACTGCTAATGAGACGGAGCAGAATGTATTTTTTTATGTTAACGTTAATGGGATATTATAGAAAATGTGTTTCGTTTCTTCCAGTCTGGTGGCGAGAACAAACTCAGGCCTTCAATGTTTTAAGCTTTTGGGGAAAAAAAGCCACGGAGGCAGGAGCTGTTCAACTCAAAGAATGAAACTTGTGTGCTGATGAAGTTCAGTGTGTCTGCAGAATGAAGACACAGCCTAATCAGTCCTCGCTATTCTTTCAACTTTACTGTTTGAGTGACATGTTTTCTCCCTTTCCAGTCTTGATGTAACTCTCAGGACTTCCTGTGTCTATGACTTATTTATCACTGCTCAGAGAGGTTAGCAATCAACACCACAGCCCACGGTGCTATAGGTGTGATGGAGCACCTTTTCAATGTGAAACATCTCTAAAGCCGTTCATTTCCCATTGTGAGTTGTTAATATCCACAGAGATACGGGTTGAAATCCCATGACTCCCATCCATAGCGGATTCATACCCTGTGTATAGGAGGCCGCCTCATTCTTCTTCTAAACCACACATTTAAGCAATCACGTGCAATTGTTGGACCTGAATCTTGTAAATTGTCACATTGAGTGACAGCAGCATGTTTTATTGAGCAGTCTAACATTGCATCCCCACAGTTATTTCTCAGTGACACCTTAAAACACGCTGAATCACTCGGTTTCAACAAGCCAAGCGCAATCCTTTCTTGCTGAAACTGCAAAAATACCATAGAGAGTCATAGAGCTTGTAACACCTACAACAACTGAGGATTTCATTTCAAAATGACTCATAGCTGTAATAGTAATCCACGATGTCTCGCACCTTTATACCAGCAACCGTTTCCGTAGGTCAGTTTCTTTCAAATGGTGAACTTCTCATTTCAGAATAAATCTTCACTCCAACTCTCTGACCAAGCCACTGTGTTTCTCTTTCTCGTCCAGGACTGGAGAAGGTCGGCCGTGACTCCACGTATGAGCAGGAGGGGAAGGTCCAGTTTGTGATGGATGCAGTCTACGCCATGGCCCACGCCTTGCACCGTATGCACCGTGAGCTCTGCTCCGGGTACTCGGGTCTGTGCCCACGCATGGCCAACATTGATGGCAAGGACCTGCTGACCCACATCCGGGCTGTCAACTTCAACGGTAAGGCCCTCCGCTGTGGAACTGGCCAGCGGTTCCACTCTTTGAATCACAACGCTCGAACTTTTTCATCGTTATCGTCACCGTTGTCGTCATCATCATCATCTTGTCATTTCAGCCCACATTAACATTTCTTCTCAATACAGTTCAAGTATTCAGCAGATGCTCTTATCCAGAGTTACAATGAGACGTTTTTAGAACTCGAAGCTGCTGTGCATCTTCCTCCTCTGAACTGGCCAATAAAGACAAAACAATATGGTGTCTGTATCCTCAGCTGATTTGGAGAAGGTCATACATGCGTTTATATCATTTCAATTAGAAGGTTTACTCTCTTTCGGCCTGCCTGTCTTCAGCTTGTAACGCATCGGTTTTAGCGAACTGGTGCTAAACGAAGAGACCATTTCAGCCCAATTCTTGCATCTTTACTCTGGTTGCCAGTCAGTTTTAGGATTGGTTCTAAGATTTTACTGATGACTTTTCAGAAAGTTCCCCAGCTATATTGCAGATGAACCTGAGGTCAGCCTGAGATCCTCAGGCTCCTCTGACGGTTCCTCGGTTAAGACTACAGACCAAAACTAACCAGGTGTTCACCATCATGGCTTCAAAACTGAGAAACGACCTTTCTGCTAAATCAATATCATCTTTTAAATCTCTTGAGACTCATTTCTGTAGATTCTGTCATTATTGTCGTGGTGTCCTGACAAGAGAAGTAATAAATATACCCGGTCTCCTCAGATTATACAGTACGTATGATAGAGAAACGCTAGGTAAAGAAAAGCCAGCGCCAGAGGGAGGGTAGATTTGAGGGTAGATTTTTTCCAAAGCAAGCAGAGGAGGAAGATGTGAGCGAGGCGGAGGCAGAGGTGATTCAGGGGGAAGAAGAAGAAATGATTGGATATTTCAACCCTTCATTTTTGTCAGTCCAGCAGTTTTCCATCAGCCTTTGTTCAGATTTTACAACAGACCTTTCCATCGGTGTACCCCCCCCCTTCCTCCATCTCTTCAAGTCATTAGTCCATCATCAACCCCCCGCCCCATTCATTATTTCATTCATTCCTCCTCCTCCACATCTTTTGTCCCTGATTCAGCCACCAGGGCTTCCCTCTGTCCTCTTCATCTTCCTCTCTTCATCTTCCACTGCTCCCTTTTCCACATCCCTTCCTTCACTCAACATCAAGAGTCCAAGGTCTTTTCGCCTTTGCGTCAAGGTGGATCCCCTGGCAAGAGGAAGCTTTTGTCAGCAGGAAGTCGTCCACACTGTGATCCAAATGCTGATGCTGTCTCTAGGGATTCCTCGCCTCATTATTACACGCCACATATGGTCGCCATACTTTTAAAATGATTGTCATATTGATTATTTTCACCTCAGTGCGTTCTGCTATGGTTTTATGACCCGTCTCCTTTTAAACACCCTTAATAATCTCATAATGGGGGAGACGACTGCAGGTAGAACTGGTTAAATCTCTGATAATGTCATACTTTGTTGATAATAATCTTTTCTCTTGCCCCCCTCACCAGAGGTCAGGGTCAGAGGTCAGAGGTCAGGGTCAGCTCCAGAACAGCTGTTAGGGATTTAGTTCATTCATCTGGGCTTTATATTCACTAGTTCACCCCGCTGACCGATGTGCAGCCATGTAAGCGTTGCTCAGATCACAGCGTGGCAACAGTTTTGACTGGAATCCACTTGGTCCTCAATCCGGTCCTCACCGCTGAGTTACCGTAATTTTCTAAAAATAAATTGTCACTTCAACACTAGAAAGACCAATGGATTTTAAAGTGTAAGAGAAGGGAAACGAGACTGAGATATTTCAATTCTAAAATTTAAAACAGCCACGATTCTCAGGTTGGTCTTCCAGTTGCTCTACAGCGCTTCTTCATTTCTTCCATATGATTTATTAGGAGTTGGATGGAGGATTATTGATTCCCTCTATCTTGTGTCTTGGCCTCCTACATTCAGCCATGTGAGATAATATTAATTTACCTCTCTGCTAATTGCTCAAGGCCCTCAGTAAGTTTTTGAAAAGGTTTGATGAATCCCACATTTTTCATCTGTCATTTTTGTATGCCGGCATTTACTTTCAAGGCTGACTTCTTTTTCAAGACATGGCAAGGTGAATTTCTCTCAATCAAGGGAGAAAAACACATTTCATGCGTCTTCCTCAGTCTCTCACTCGTACCGAAGGTTGAGCTTGGAAATTGCTTTTTTCGCTCTTTGAGGGCGAACGGTATTTAGTTTGGGTTTAAGTTCATTCAGATCCCTGTTGTCTGGCACCAGCGTGACGGTTAATCTTCTTGGGGACCGTAGAAATACACAGCACAATCATAGATTTAAAACAACACATTAGCGCCCCCAGCATCCTAATGAAATTATACAAAACAAATAAACCACAGCAAATGACCAACGGACACACATAGAAAGAGGGGAAGTAAATAATCCCAAATCAACGAAAACCAAAATAAAACATTATGGAATTACAGAAGACCGGAAATACTTTTTCACTTGCTTTTTAAATTTCTTTACTGTATTTTAGTTCTGTCTCTATAGAGAAATGATTTCTGCATGCCATTTGTTCTGGCTTGTTGAACAACTACATGACCTGTCCTCCCCTGGTTAGTTGTATGACTGTGTCTGATGCCACCGTATGTTATTTGTGAATACAGACGGGGGATTTCTGTCCACACTGTCCAGTCCTGCTGGTTGTATAGATCCATCATGTAAGAGGAGAAAGTAAAGCAACGTCACACCATATCAACTTCAGTGGCCCATTCACTTCTCATATCCATTTACTCAACATAAGCATTAACACACATGGTCATTCTGTACAGTTATCTGTTTTACATCAATGGTTTACAACCCCATTGACTTTCTACTGATAATGTGATTCCTTATTGATCCATTGATCCACCCCCCCCCCCTCCTCTGACCTCCACAGGGAGGTCAGGCTCAGCTACAGATCAGCACCCTGGAGCTGGTAGGGAGCTGGTGTGTTGCTCAAGGACACTTCAGCAGGGTGGATACAGGCGACATGGGGGATTCAACCTGAGGAGGGTCTGCAGAACCACACTATCCTGTAGTCTTACACCTAGTTCACCACATTATACTCAATAATTCATTCCAATAATTCATCAGGCGTCAACCCATGAAGGGTTGAGGGAAACGCTGAGTCTGAACAGATATGTCCGATACTCGCCAATGAAATCCCCAAGCTCACCTCTTGGCTTTGTACAGGTTGACACCATGGTTTATATTGGTATATATTGGTTTATATTATTTAACAATGACTGTCTGACATGTTTGATTAGTAATTTCGGGAGTACAGAAAGGTCAGACAAATATGTCAAGCATTTTACCCACTTCTAAGCCGATTCTGAAACTTTGAAGAACAAGTCAAGGTTTTGGTCGTATAATGTTTAATTAAAATATGACAAACCCCAATTCTCAATAATCTTTCACACCAATTTACAGCCCAAACGCCTCATGGCCATGCAGAAAACAGAACATTTTGTTTCTCAATGGAATGGGCCTTTGTAAGACAATTAGAACAAGAGCTGAGCTGAGAACAGGGTATGATTACACACTTCTGCAACCATAGCAAGGCCATCATAAGATATATGAATCATATAATATATATAACTTTCTTAGTCATGGGACAGGTTTCCATGCTTTGGACCCCAACTGACCCTTTCTTTTCAACCAGAGCCACTGGCTGCTCTTTTCAGCGGTTTCAGAAACCTTCCTGCCTTTGTGTCCTGCTGTAATCCCTGACCACAAATCCCTAACTCCCTGAGTAAACTAGTTGTGGCTAAAAAGCTTTTTCCTTTCATGCGCCTCATCCACTGCACCCCATGGCAAAGTGAGTTCTATAAAGTAAAGAGTTCACTAAGTATTGGACCACAATAGTAGGTCAGGTCTTAGACTGCTGACTGTCACATGCTGTCTGCTCACATTTCACAATTCATCAATCAGCCCTAACTTGTGCCGACTCATCAAAAGTGCTGCATGTATCATATTAAGATCAATAAATCATCAGCACATTAATTTAGAGACATCAGTATAACCTTGACTGAACTTTAAACCAACCAGGCCTAATACTCACGGCTTTCTGGTCTCTCACTTAGCCTACTGTGTCTTTAGTGCATCACCCTCTTCTTTTCACCATCTTCCACCGTCAATACTGCAATCACAAGAAAACTACACCACTATTCTAATCGTTAATTTTATAACGAGTAGATTATTATTTCCCCTTATGTCTATTAACTTAACTGAAGCTTGACTGAACTCTAAACCAACCTGCCTTAGTAACGCGGTCCCGCATACTATCCCGTCCAGTATCAAAGAATTGACCGATGTCCTAAGTGCTCTCCCTACGTTTAGCCTCCCTAACGTGCTGTTGTCCCTGCATAATGAACAACACAGCAGCCTATAGCCTGGTAATCTAATATCACACATACCCAGGGGTTAAAGTGGGATTTGGCAGGTGGGGGAACCCTAAGATCTGGTGTAGCGGTGCAGCGGCGAAAAATGACTCACCTCATAATGATTATTGTTTATTTATTATTTATTTAAGACATTTGATGAATCAGATAACTTCAACAACACATAGTGTACACAGTGTTTCCCACAGAATTAGATTCTATTTGTGGTGGTAGCTGACCGGTTGGGGGGGCACCCACACACTTTCTTAAATTAATTATTAAATAATACTAGGGTACTCCACTGTAAATATTTAATTGCCAAGTACTTTGTGACAAATAACAATATTTACCGCCTTATACTCATTTGTTACTTTCAGTAACAGCTCCACCTCGTCGTCCGTCCAAACAAAGACATCTCTGCTCTTACTTTTCGCCATTGCTGTTCTTCATAACGATATTTTCTGCAACTAAACAGAGCAGACAATCTGCTTCCTGTTTACACCGGCACACGCATGCCCAGTGTAGGTGAATGGTAACGTGATATGCGTTTTTATGGACGGAGATCATTTCTGAAACTGTGCTATAACGCTTGTTTGGACCGAGATCGTTTAGTTTAAAAAAAACGAAAACGTATTATTGTGGATGTAGCCTCAGAGAGGAGGCTACATGGAGAGGAGGGGCAGCTGGAAGGAACGCCAGGCTGCAGCACACGAAAATGAACTCGCTTGACATTATTATGTATGAAACTGCCAATCAGATTTATTTACTTATTAATCGAAGGTGCCGGAACGCCGTTCCGGATCGTTCCGGCCCACTTTAACCCCTGCACATACCCACTGACCCACTGTAGATTTACAGACAAAAACGTTTTAGATAAATTAAATTGACATTGGCTAATTTAAGCCTCCCTCTGTACTAACGGGCTGCTTTGCAATATCGCTACCTAGGCTAGCTTAAACTGAGTTTACCTCAACATATCTTTTGCAGTCATTTAAACCTCCGCCCGCAACTGAAAAGCTAGAAAGCTAGAATTGCACACAGTGCAGTGTGCCATAGTCGGCTTATTTTTTACTGCCTCTCACCTTACGAACATATCCATGGTGGTCTGATGATAACAGTGTAGAGTATTTTCTTTTTTTGGCTCCGTGTTCCATTTGGCTCGCTAAATCCCGAAATCACATCACCGAACATCACATTCCGCGCTGCGTAACTCGTAACTCGTGCGTTGTTTTTTTGGTTTTTTTTTTGGTCGGGAGATTAACTCCTTTCCGGGAGTCAGGGAGATTGAACTCATTTCCGGGGGACTCTGGAGTAGGGACGTTCCGGGAGGCTGACTTTTTAAAAATCGGGTACCAACCGGTAGGCTCTGCTGCCCCGTCTTTCTTGCCACGTAAAATATTATTTCACTTTGCGGTCTGTTTTTAACACACAGTTAAAAACGGGGACATTTCCGGGGACAGCTCCAGCCGGGGACAGGCCACCAAAAACGGGGACGTCTGGTCACCCTACACTAGCAGCCTGTCAGCCTCTACCAGCCTCTACCAGCCTCTACCAGCCTCTACCAGCCTCTAGCAGCCTGTCAGCCTCTACCAGCCTCTACTCTGCATTCTACATTGTGGCCACCGGGTTGATTTGGAGGGAAATCTGCTGGATTGCTTTACGGCACAAAACCGGAAGAGGGCGCTGTTCTTCCAGCGCTAACGGAGCTAAAGCTAAAGAGTTTCTGGCAACGGCAGATGGAGGAAGGAGAGAAAGGAAGATGGAGAAATCACTTTCAACATGTTGATGCTCTTCAGGAAAGACAAAGACATCAGGGAAGGGGAGGGGGGACAGGAAGCAATGGGGTTCATGGGAAATGTAGTCTTAATGTGGAGAAACACTAGAACTAACAATACCACTGGTGAGATAGAGGCTAGCAGTCGTCTCCACCATGGTCTCGTTGGTTGGTGGTAGTCATACCAAGGTAGAACTAGTAATTTGACGAAGATGCTACATGTAGCACTTTAATCATTCATATCTGACTTATTCACCTTCGTGTACAAAGCCAGCTTGATTCGTAGGATTCTCTCTCCGAGCAGAGTATGAAACCTTCAACCTTTTTTCAGCTGATCACAAACACATCCATCACATCCATTGTGGTCATAATCCTGACAGTACATCACATAATGCTTTGTTCCTGGATTTTCTGTGCAAATCCTGGTTTACTGTCACCAACTAGAGGCTGAAAAACCTTCGACTGAATAGTGTCATTTTGGTGGTTTACTGAATTTTTCACAGCATCATACATGCTACAGTCTTTCCCACCCAACCGTGCAGTAGGCAGAGAAAGGCTCAAACTGAGAGTATCACTTTAAAGAATTAACTTCTGTTTGTTAACTCTGGATTGTAGCTGCCGGGGACTTCAACTCTCGGTTATGCTGCCACATTGGGCAAGACTAACTTTGCATCCTAACAGGATGTTGTCCAAGTGTTGTCTATGAACACACAGGACATGTGCGCTCAAACAACCACCGGTTGAGGTTTTGGTGTGATGGCAGAACAACATCAACATACCTTGTGACACCTGGTTTGGGAATATGGTTGCGGTGCACAAACTGCATTGTGGTATATAGATGTGTCTTGCACCTAGAGTGCATGACACTGAAATAAAATACAATAAATCAAACCACATTCCTCTATACATCCATGGAGAATAATAGTAGCTGATGGAAATCTCTGCTCTTCTCTGACGTGTCTCTGCCGTCTACACTTGTCCTTGATCTTCCTAGAGATGTTAACACCTTAGACAGGAGAGCTTCCCTATATTCCCTGTATGTGTCCCCTCCCTTCCCTTCCATTCATCCTCTCCCCTTCCCCTCCTTCACTCCTACCTGAGGATGGGAATTCAATTTGATTCATTTCCCTATCTACCTTCTCAGGCATTGGGCCAGGAGAGGCAGATATGGGAAAGAAGCGCTCTTGGCTGCACAGCAAACACGAAACGAAAAAAGAATTTCTAGACAATCTGTAGACCTCTGAGGGATTCCTCTCTCTGCCTAGCTTGATGAATGTATGGATGGTTTTATGTTATTTCAGGAAAGGAAAGACACAGTGGCGGCTGGTGCATTTTTCTCCAGGGGGGGCTATACCAAAAAGTGCAAATTCGTTATAATAATTATCTTTTATACTACAATATGTAATGGTGAAAGACTAAAGTAACCGAAAAGTGCCTCGATAAGTGCAACAGAAATCTGACAACACAAAACCCTGAGACAATGGCAGAAAATTATGAACACAGTAAGACCTAATAGAAAATAACATTTAAGAAAAAAATAAATGAATATGGTATTACATTTGAAATACCCAGTGCCATCAAAACGCTGAGTGAACTGGCTCAAAGCCATATGACTTTGCCACCTTGTGGCTTAAACTTTTTGTACATAAATTTTGCCCTTCTCTCCTTGAGAGATGCACATTTGTCAATGACTCTATGGCACCACAGAACTTGACACAGTTTATTATTTTAGACAGGATGTTCCTGTTTTTGTCAACCTCTTCATTATGCTTACACTTCCCTATCCTGCAGCCTTCATCAAGCTGAGCAGCTATGTTTACTTTCCCAAACAATTGCTTTTGATTTTTCTGATATGTGGTTTAAATCATTCAAACCTGTCTGAATCCATGCTGGGTCTGAGACCTGTCGTTTGAAAAAGGATGCAGGGAAAGCAAAATAAAGCATTGGTGTCACTACATACAGTTAGCCAAGCCTTCCTACTAAACCAGCTCCTTGAAAACGACCGAGTATATTGTCTCATTCTGGCGCATTTTATGTCAGATGTACCACGAGCCACTCGCTCTCTGCTGCCAACCAGTGGTTGGTGGTGTGTAAATCAGCAGCATTCAGATTAATGCTGTTTGTACATGCGCAGTTCGTTGGTGGGGCGCAGGAAAGCTGCGTCCCACCAAGCTCCTATCTCTTGTATTGAGAGGAGCGAACTGCGCATGTACAACTTATAACGAGAGTCAATGGGCAAAGATTTTTGCGCCCCAGGCCGGAAATACGTGACCTAGCAGTAACTTTACACAACGTAGAACAATTTTAATCTACATTTTATTGCAGATTATACATTCTACTCACTAACTATATAATATTTACGTCGCTCATTTAAAAAAAAAAAAAAGAAAGTAATTTTTAAAGTCTTATTCAATGAAGTCTAGGATGTGGGGAGTGGTGGGGCGGCGCCCTAGCGCCCTCTATTGGCCAGCCGCCACTGGAAAGACATAAAACTTTAAATTAGCGGTGAATGTGACCGCATGGCTGAAATTGTGACGCTGTGTTCAGGCATGTTAAGTCATATCTCTCAGACCACCTTACTAAGAAGTAATTCAGGACTAGTGGGAGAAGGAAGGAATGGTTGTGTGAATGTATTGTGTGTCAGTAGGAGTGTTGGGGAAAGTTACCTTTCAAAGTAATTAATTACTTTACTTCATTACGTAGCTTAAAAAGTAACTAGTCACATGAGAGAGTGAGAGAGAGTTTACTATAGACTACTATACCATAGACTGTACCGTAGGCTATAGACATCTATAGACAACAGTAGACTATAGAGTGGTGCAGGAATGAGTCCTAAAACCAGGAAATGAAATTTATACTCCAAACTATTCTAACTCAAACTTTCCAAGTTGTAGATTTATCAATTTATAGTATTTTTAGTGGTGGTGACGTTGAAGTCATGTGACCGTGGTGTAGTTCGTTTATAGCCTAACGTTAGCTTTTTACTTCTGGCGATTGCATTTACTCTTCAAAAATCATAAAAGTGGAGTTCATTTGTGAAGATTATCTTGCTGAACAAAACGTGTAAGTATCATAAACTTTTGTTTGCCACAGAGTTTATTTTCTGCAATAATCCAAAATCCAATGGAAAAATCCCATTGGCTTTTTGTCGAGGGAACCAGGGCGATGCTAACTTCCGGGTTGGCCTACAAAAATACGTCATCCCTGCACCACTCTATAGACTGTGTAAACTTCCAGGATCTTTATCCTCCATCCTCGTTTGGTGGTAAACCTCCAGGATCTTTACCTGACATCCATCCTTGGTTGGTAGTAAACTTCCAGGATCTTTATCTGTCCTCCATCGTCGGAGTTCTTTTGTTTTAGAATCGTACTTACTTGTCAGACTTCAAACACATCATGGGATCAGTGCATCGGGGTTGAATGAAGGTTTGTGTTGTGTTGTGTTTGAGCCTCGGGATCCTTGCGTTGAAGTCTGCACACATTTTACAACTCCAATGCATGTTTTCTGCCTGACTGAGTCTGTTACGACAAACGCACCACACCTACATGCCGGACTGTGTTTAGGGCTTTTCTAGAGGTGTTTGATGCTCTGAACACCATGTTTGAAGCTGTGGAACAGCCTTACACATACATCACATCCACATACATCAAACATAATCACATTCGTCATCGCTGCTGTTTGTTTTTCCTTTTTCTTTGGTTAGCTGAGCACGGGGCAAAGGGGTTACCCTTAATTTCATGTTTGAAATGCAGCGAATCAGACATCCAAGTTGAAGCAGCGCTCTGACAGCCGCTGTGACGGCAGCCAGGGGCTAATCGCTAACTCAGCCGTGTTCACACTCGCCCGAGTGGCCGCATACATACGCTTATTTTTAGATGAGCGTCAGGAGGCTAATCGAGGAGGGGCATAAATGGGAGCATTTGTGCTAATGTTAGCTCTCGCTATGATAAGCCCATCTGCATGAAGTCTTTGTAGTGAGCCTTGTTTTCAACACGATTACGAGAGCGTGGGAGAGCGGGGAGGGAGGCCGTCAGGGAGATTTCCCCGATTAGGTTGGACAAGGAGTGCTTACTAAGAGGCGATAAAGCGTGTTGTTTCTGTTTTGGGGGAATTTCAAGCCGCAACATGATTCGCCCTGTGGTGCTGAAGGAAGCGCCCAGAGGAATCCATTACATTCATATCAGTGAATGGCAGAGACAGATAGGTGAGGGAATAAATGAATATATGAACGCTTTCTGTATGATAGCAGTGGTTTCCAACCTGCCATAGAGAGACATGTGTATGCGGCAGTAGAGTTTGAGGTTGGAGACCATAGTAATACATCCATTTTGAAATAAAAATGATTAGACATGAAGTTCATCATTCAGTATGTCCCAAAGGATCCACTATATAAAAGTTACTGTGTGTTCCTTTAAAAAGCACCATCAAACATTTTGTAAGTAAGTGTTAATTATTTTTGGCTCAGTTTAAAATGAAATAACTAAATACTCAGGGTGCAGGTGAGACCTAGGCCATAAAAACATCTACATGAAGTGAATAGGATAACTAAAAACTAAAAAACCACTAAAGTAAAAAGCTCTGATGCAGATAAAGAAATGGTAAGTCTGTCTGTCTGTGAGGATGCAGAGATACAGCAACATGGGTCTGTACCTTCAGTCATATGAACGCAGTGACAGACGCAGACCAGCTGCATCCTCCGCATGCTGCTGCAGGATGCGCAACGCAATACATTTCCTCTCCCACCCAACAGCCCCCGCCAAGGGTCCAGGAACAATCGATGCAGGGAGATGAATTCAATAAGCCGGAGATCTCGTTGTGCCGTTTCTCCAACCCAATGCATGCTGCCTGTCAGCGTGTCAGAGAAGAGCTGCTCCTCTCTTGCAGCTATTAAATTGCAATAGGTGAATTAATAAAGTATTAGGCCTCTTGGCAAAATGTCACTTTTTACTGTATTTGCTGACGGCAAAGACAGGCACGAGAAACTGGAGCCGTGACATCATTGTTGCTGGAAGCAGGAAATTGCAGCAGAGGATATATTGCCAGTCTCAGGCTTGTTTGCCCTGCCAATACAGGAAATGAAGTATGTGGACGTCGACAGCGGCACAGCAGAGCTCGATGCATCGAAGTCAACCAGTGGCCACGTCCCAACGCTCCTCCAGTCAAAAATGAGACGAAACAGTGGATTAAGTGTATTTGCATGATTCTTTGTGAGGCTGGTGTAAAGATAGTAGCTCATAACCAGGTTATGAAGCATGCTGCAGAATATTGCTTTTATAAGATATTTTAAATGAGCTCACAGATTCCAAGACCCTCCCAGCGTTCAGCTATCACTCTCTTTCTGTGGGGTTTGTTGAAAAGCATTCAACCCTGTCACCACTTCCCCGAGGCAAACAGAACAATCAGGTTCAGCATCTGATTGGACGTTGGTTTGACGATCGGACCTGAAGGCTCCGACCGAGGCTGAAGGCCAGCGGACTGGAAGGTATGCGCCTAAAACACACCGCTAACCCGCTAACCTCAGGCTTAACAATGACACTCAGGAGTTAGGATGATGTGTGTGTGTGTGTGTGTGTGTGTGTGTGTGTGTGTGTGTGTGTGTGTGTGTGTGTGAGAGAGAGTTTGCATACAGTACCTGCCCTTGAGTGTGTGTTAACCAATTTGTGGTAGCAGTCAGAGCAGAGGTAGTAGTGGTGGTAGTAATAGTAATTGTAGTAGTAGTAGTAGTAGTAATAGTAATAGTAGTAATAGTAGTAGCAGTATTAATACTAATAGTAGTAGTAGTAGTAGTAATAATAGTAATAGTAGTAGTGGTGGTAGTAATAGTAGTAATAGTAGTAGTAATAGTAGTAGTGGTAGTTGTAGTAGTAGTAGTAGTAGTAATCATAGTAACACTAATACTAATAGTAGTAGTAATAGTAGTAGTACTCGTAGTAGTAGTAGTAGTAATAGTGATAGTAATAATAGAAGCAGTAGTAGTAAAAGTAGTAGTAGTAGTCGTAGTACTAGTAATAATAGTAGTAGTTGTACTAGTATTTGTATTAGTGGTAGTAAGAATCAACAATAAAACCAGCTCTAGTTTACTGTCTTCATCTCTACCACAAACTCAAACTAACCAATCAGAGCCGGTGTTGAAGTGTGTTCTGCGTGCCGCTGTCCTTTCCATCCTCTTCATCCTGCCGGTGGCACTTCGTATCCATCCGCCAGAAAACTCTCCATCTTGACGTTTAACATTCATGCTGAAAGGAAGTTGAAGGTTGACGGAGGAGTACTTACACTCTGCTGAGTGCCTGCTGAGATTTCCTTTCTTCCAGGGAACTGCAGTGATTTCATATATCATATCATTTGTTCATCTTGTGATGCACACACACACACACACAGACACACACACACACACACACACACACACACACACACACACACACACAATCTCCCGTATAATTTGTTAATCTTGTGATAGACAGGTTTTTCAGTAACGTGACCGAGGCAGTGTTGAAACTTCAGTCACATAGAGCAGAAACCTGTGATGCTCCACAGTGACAGGATGTCAATGTTGAAATTTAAAGCTTTTTTTCTTTTCTCTTGCTTGTAATGTAGAAAAACTGAAGCATATTCAACTGTTGCTACTCATTGTCAGCTGCATCAAAAAAAAACACTCAAATGTTCTTCGTTATGACACCCAGATCTCTGGAGGCGTCTGTATCTGTGTGTTCATTTTTAGTGCAGCATGTGAATGGTCTCATTCTCTCAATATCAATTCTAGTCTATTCTGCTGAAACAGATGGATCTATCCTCAAAAACAGTTTGGAAGCTAACGCCGTCGTAAATAAAAGGGTGAACTGTGACCTCCAGCTGGTGATCATCATGAGGCAAAAAAACACCAATATAACCAGAAATCAATTATATTTTTAGAAAAACATACTTTATGCTTTTTCCCTTAAAAGACCCTATGCTCATATTGTTTCATAAATCATCAAAAATACAAAGATTCACCAGCCTGAAGGTAGTAAACTGAGTTTAGGTGGTTTTATCCTCCGTCCAGGCCTTCGGATGACTCATCACCTTTTGACGCTTGATACTTGTGTTGCCCTGCAGGCGAGCAACACAAGGCATTCACCTCCACGATGGGTAATATATTTTGTCATGAAATAAATTCTATAACCTGCCATATATTCTGCTCACGGTCTGCTTACCTGCTCAGAAACCTTTACAACTGGCGACATACAAAAGATTTATCAAACAACATGCATCATAACACCGACATCTAGATATTATCTGACCTTTGTCCTTTTGCACCGTGGCTCCAGAAACCACGAAAAAGAGCCGTGGTCTCTGTTGAGGCTCCCAAAGAAATCGAAGTTCAGAGCATCACGTCGAAGCAGTTTGACTCCATTGGACGCCTTGAGTGCACGCTTGACCACTGAAAACAACTGGTGTGTTTCAAAGCACGTCTGATGCTTCCAGTATGTTCATCATCATCATCATCATCATCATCATCATTATGGTCATTTTTCTTACCAAATGGAGGAGATTTTATTTTGTAATGAAACTCCTTACACGTGTATAACAACACAACATATTGATGCTTCATATGTTGCCATTCAACATTGTGTGGAACAATAACGCAAATGTGCGTCGTCCCAAACTGCCGTGGACATGTGATCGATGGAGATCCACTGGATTTACTTTCTGCTGTCCAACACCAGTCTCTAGGGCAGCAAAGCATCATTGGAGAGTCGACTTTTAGCTTTTTGGTGTCGGTTGGTTGAGTACTGTCATCAGATGAAACTTGAGGAGGACTTTAATAACTGAGAACGTTTGAACCTGAATGACACTGAGCACTCTATTCTGAATTCTACTCTTCCTCTGCTCTTTACTCTATTTTACCCAGTGGACTTTGGATTTGTGAGCCATCTTATTGTTTAACTACGTTGCTGCGTGTCGCCACAACGCCAGCACCATCACCGTGTTTGGAAGTGTTCTCAGAACGTACTGTATGTTCATTCTCCATCAACATGGCTTCCCTTGAAGCGAAGGGGGGACGAGGAGGAGGATGGGGGGGGGGGGGTTTCTACATCCTGAGGCTTTGGTGATTCATCGGCGTGCAGATGTGATTTGCGATGCATTTATTCATGATGCAGAAGAAATAGGGCCAGGATATAATCAAACGGACGCCCACTCACTAATTATGAATTAGGGGGTTGTGCTGCTTTTTATTTCCAATCTGCTCTTCCTCTCTGCTTCAGCTGCAGGACTTAATCCACTTCAAGTTCAAGACTTTGTTGTGCCTAATGGTGAATTTGGCTTGAAGCGAGGAGTCCACTTTCATGCTCTTATCCTGCATCTATCCTGCATTAGTGCTGCAGAACCAAATTAATATATTGTAACGCAAACCTCCCGTCTCTCGCAGTCCATCAGCTAAAAAGGGAACAAAACTTGACTGAGCAATTTTCCTCTTCAGGGTGAAACCACAGTGCGGCAGTAGTCCAGCAAGCATGCAGTAAAAGTGGGACAATGGTTTCATGTGGGCATGCTCACATACAAAGCTTGTTGACGTAACCAACAGCCCACACAATAGATGGAAGTATTCCTGTGTCCCTGGAATGATCATGGATGGTGGAGAAGTGATAGCAAAAGAAGCAGGAGCCAGGGAGAAAATATATTTATTTTGAATCAACAAGGAACCGGCATTTCAAAATAAGACATTCCAATAAGGTCCAACAAAAGATGAAGGCTACAAATAAAATCAAATAAAAATGTGAAGTATGCATTGACATACAAATGATTGCCTTTCTCTTCTACACCCTTTGCATTTCATGACCATACTGATTTGAAGAATTTCAGTGTTTTTAATCATGAAAAAGACTTAAAATGAAATGAAAATTTTCACACTGCAACCTTCACCAGAGAACCTGAAACTAAAATGACAATTACCATCCACCTCAAATCTTCTCATTGTACGTGCACTTTGCTAACCTCACCAACTGTGGAGAAGCAGTGGATTGTAAATAGAAGTAAAGTAATAAATCTAAACATTTCCACCTAAATCTCTGTCCTCTCCTCTCTCTGATCTCTGGACCTCAACAGTGATCAACCTCTACCAGGTCATGAAGCTTTTCCATCTGCTGTTCTAAACACCCGGTGTCAGGTAGGTCTTTCCTGGGAGAAACCCTCTGGAGACAGGAAGTGATGCGTTTTACGTTTCAACAGAAGAAGAACTGGGTAGTTAGCATGAGCAGCGATAGCCACCATGGCTGAACAGACAGAGAAAAGAGCGCCACCTACAGGAAATCAAATTCCATCAACAGAAAATCCAAGGAGAAAGACGTCACAGTACTGGACACACTGTTTGATTGACAGGTGATCTCTGGGAAGCAGGAGACCCACAGTGAGGAACACCACAGTGAGGAACACCACAGTGAGGCTGGGAGACAAAGATGGAGACTAAATCCTAAAACAAAACATGGATCCTGAGGATTAGCACTTTAACCAAACCTCTGAGTTTTATTTATGTTGTTTAAGTCCTCAAAACCAGCGGATTAGACCAGGAGAATATCCCTGAGGACGCACTCAATACACAACACATCATCTCAATGGGAAAGAGGAAACCTCAGAAAGTGGGTTTTATCATTTCAACATGGGAGCTTATCTACTTGCACACCACAAACACACTTGCAGTTCACACACATGTACAGTTCTCTAAACACACGGAAAACACCTACAGATACACTGTTTTCACATTTTCACATGTTTTCAGAATGCAATGCAGTAGCCAAGATAGACCAGAAGATACGGTACCAACTCTAATAATAATGGAAGGATCATGGCTGACCCTGACCCACTCCCCTTTGAACCTCTCCCCTGCAGTCTGTCAACACCAAAACCTCTCTCAGTGAGTTGGTTGCTTGGTGTGTAACTCTCTCAGTGAGTTGGTTGCTTGGTGTGTAACTCTCTCAGTGAGTTGGTTGCTTGGTGTGTCTCGTCCACCAGGCAGGACGGTAGAAGTCACACCAGCATGAGCAGCTCTAGGTTGGTGCGCGGTGCGTTAAATATTTAGTTCAGCGATCCTCTGAGTCCCAACAACACTGAGCTACCAGAACACTTTGGTGTTAACAGATTTTAAAGTCAAGGCAGGTTCACTCACTACAGTCATAGACTGGATAGTGGATGAGTGACAAAATTGTTTTAGAGCCAGGTGATTGGGGAGGGAAAACTATCTTGGCAGACACGATTCAATACGACACGTTTTTATAGTTGTTGACACGCCAACAAGAAAACTGCTGTGATAACATGAGTCACATTGAGAGGGAAACTTGTGTCAAGTTGACAGCAAAACCCAAGTGAATTTCAGAAAAAAATGATAGGAAGTAACAGAAAGACAGAGCCTACAGTTTTATAAAGTCTTTGCTTCTCCATTAGGCAAGATGCTACATGATGCTACATGATGCTACATGATGCTACATGATGCTACAAGATGCTATATGATGCTACATGATGCTACATGATGCCACATGGATCACTAGCAGTGTTCTGACAGTTAACAGCCAACGGTTGCCCAGAGGTCAGCGAGGTCTTGTGACTGGGAGGTCGTCGGTTTGAATCCCCAGTCTGTCCGGGGAAACCTGAACTGGGAAACGTGAATAAGTAATGCTGTCCCCTCGTCTACCACTGTAGGGAACCAGTAGAGACTGTGGTTGTACTGGTCAGCTCCCAGTAGAACCAGTAGAGACTGTGGTTGTACTGGTTGTACTGGTCAGCTCCCAGTGAAACCAGCAGAGACTGTGGTTGTACTGGTCAGCTCCCAGTAGAACCAGTAGAGACTGTGGTTGTACTGGTCAGCTCCCAGTAGAACCAGTAGAGACTGTGGTTGTACCGGTCAGCTCCCAGTGGAACCAGTAGAGACTGTGGTTGTACCGGTCAGCTCCCAGTAGAACCAGTAGAAGACTGTGGTTGTACTGGTCCCATTGTATGAATGTGCAACCTGTTCTACTTTCCAGATCATTGCTTCTGTTTTTACAGGAAGTGCTGGGACTCCTGTCACGTTCAATGAGAATGGCGACGCTCCTGGACGCTACGACATCTTCCAGTACCAGATCAACAACAGGTCGACAGCGGAGTACAAGGTCATCGGCCACTGGACCAATGAGCTGCATCTAAACGTAAGGAGCATTGAACTCTGTCAGACCACTTCCTGACGAGATCCAACATGAGGATGGGGTTTGATGAGGAAATGGGTTATTTGTATCTGTCAAATGCTGGAGTTGAATGAAAGAGATGAATAGTCATTGGATACAAAGATGACAAAGATGGGGGGTGATGAGTAAGGATGATGGGGATTTTAATAACAGGAGTGATGAAGATTACGGTGGTAATGTGGACACTGAGGCTAATGATTATCATGATGGTGATGAAGCGCTATTTTCTGTTCAGTCCTCGAAAACTAGTTTTGCCTGGGGACAATAAACGGTATTGTATTGTATGATGATGGTAATGCCTGTTTTGTCAACCTCCTCATTTCAAAGTTGAATGTAGACCAACCAGGTTGACCCCCTCCCCCCTCTCTCTCTCTCTGACCTCCCCTCCCCCAGATGGAGGCCTTGCAATGGGCCAGTAGCGACTCTTCCATCCCGGCCTCGGTGTGCAGCCTGCCCTGCCAGACCGGCGAGAGGAAGAAGGTGGTAAAGGGAGTTCCTTGCTGCTGGCACTGCGAGCGATGTGAGGGCTACCACTTCCAGGCCAGTGAGTTCACCTGCGAGCTCTGCCCCTACGAGCGGCGGCCCGACCAGAACCGAACCGGCTGCCAGCCCATCCCCATCATCAAGCTGGAGTGGCATTCACCCTGGGCCGTGGTGCCCGTCTTCATCTCCATCATGGGCATCATTGCCACCACCTTCGTCATCGTCACGTTCACCCGCTACAACGACACGCCTATCGTGCGCGCCTCGGGTCGGGAGATGAGCTACGTGCTGCTGACAGGCATCTTCCTATGCTACATCATCACCTTCCCTATGATTGCCGCCCCCGATGTCGCCGTCTGTTCCTTCCGCCGCATCTTCCTGGGCCTCGGCATGTGCTTCAGCTACGCCGCGCTGCTCACCAAGACCAACCGCATCCACCGCATCTTCGAGCAGGGGAAGACGGCGGTGACGGCGCCCCGCTTCATCTCACCGGCCTCGCAGCTGGTCATCACCTTCTCGCTCATCTCCGTGCAGCTGCTGGGCGTCTTCGTGTGGTTTGCTTCCGACCCGCCGCACACCTTCGTGGACTACGGCGAGCAGCGCACGCAGGATCCCGAGAACGCTCGCGGCGTGCTCAAATGCGACATCTCCGACCTGTCGCTCATCTGCTCGCTGGGGTACAGCATCCTCTTGATGGTCACATGCACTGTTTACGCCATCAAGACGCGGGGCGTGCCAGAGACCTTCAACGAGGCCAAGCCCATTGGATTTACTATGTACACTACCTGCATCATATGGCTAGCTTTTATACCCATCTTTTTTGGGACAGCGCAGTCAGCAGAGAGGGTGAGTGTGTATCCTTGATAAACTATGCACATCAGTGTTTGATGTAACATTCACCCCCCAAGGACTCTTTATATATGGAAACATGCAGCGCACTGTCAGCAAGATCCACCATGTCCTCTCAGTAGTAGTGAACACTTTTATGCAATTTTAGCCATTTTAGAAGTCCTGTGTTTGACTCTGTTCCTGCTGCACTACGGCTCCACCTCAGAGGAATTGTCCAGAAACCTCTAAATTTATGTTTCAGCCTCGATATAAAGTACAAAGACTGAACTAGCAAGCAGAATAGCAGAGCTACAGCATGTTAGAAATATAGGCTGCAGTAGCTGCTGCAGTACTAGGTGAGGTGAGTTGCTTTTTTTGATGGCTACTAGTGTAATCAGATACACAACGTATGTTTCAAGTCTTTGGCCTGAACTGCATCAGTAAACAGGACATCCAATCAGCAGCCAGGCCGCCGCACCGCTGGCCGACTCGATATCACAGCAAGTATTTGTTGTTTCCCGGGAGGCCGAATACACCGAACCCACATGCCCAGTACAGGCAGCATGACATGACACTGCTGCTATCAGATGAAAATGTACAGTAAGGTGCAGTAAGGTGCAGTAAGGTGCTGTGTGAAACATGTAATAAAGACACAGGAGCAGAATTAGAGTTGCATCATGAAGTGCAACAGAGTTCAAATTATAAGAGAGCATTTTGAAGTGTACCTCCCCCCCCCCCACACACACACACACACACACACACACTGTTTAAGGTCATTTTGATATTAATCCTCAACTAATATTAGACTAGTTGACATCCAGGAAGTTTAGACGCCTACCGCTTTATGGAGAGCAGTGTAACCGGCAGCCAATCAGGGTTGCTATGTAATTGCCTGGTTGATACAGAGCCGTTGTTCTGCTTTGATGTAATTGGCTGATGGTCAGAGTGTACGGTGGCCAGCAGGGACAAAGTCTGAACAGACCAAAGACTGAATGAAACCGAGACATTGAAATGTTCTCGTCTCTAAAAGCTACCGGCCAGTGTGGCGGTGACGCTAATTGGTTTATCCACCAAAGACTAATCATTTGGTGCTTGGCGGGGGGGGGGGGATTTCAGACCCTGGGAAGTAGTGAAGTCAGAGATGCTGTCTCGCTGTATGCTGTAGGGAGGTTCAGTGTGTTGAACACCCTGTGGCCATTGGGGGTTTAGCCACGCTCCGGGAAACAACAAATACTCGCTGTGGTATCGAGTCGGCCAGCGGTGCAGCGGCCTGGCTGCTGATTGGACGCGTGGACGCATTTCCAGACCTGAACCTGCATCAGTAAACACAACGGCATCAGCGAGCAGCTCAGGCGTGGGATTGGCTGGTGTTATGACAGGAAACACACACGCCGTAGACAAATCAGTTTTAGTGCTTTTACAGGTCCGTCTTCTGTGTGTGTGTGTGTGTGTGTGTGTGTGTGTGTGATGGGGATGTTACTAAGATCACAAATTTGCATTGCAGATGTTCAGTAATTGAAACATCAAAGTTGAACCAGATACAATTTTAAATTAGAGCTGCAATTATTTTGATAACTGATTAATCTGGCAACTACTTTTTAATTGATTGGTTGATTGATTGATTGATTGATTGATTGATTGATTGATCATTTTCTTCAATACAAGAAGAAAAACAAATCAAGCAGCTCAGAATTCAAAGCTGTATTGAGTTGTCGGAGGAGAAAGTCATCCATGCACCTTTGTTACTAGGAAGAAGAAATATGACACATTACATCATACTTATATATTATGATGTAGAAATTAATCAATTGATTTCAATCATTTCATGCCTAGATACCCTGGCTTCTGTGTGTGCAGGTCGGAGTGAGTTACTGCTGTCTTCTTATTTAGTTGTGTATCTGAGTGAGTGGGTTTCTTTATAAGATCAAAGATGTTTAATGAAGACATTGTTAAAACTTTAGCGGTTAAATTTGAAGTTATTGCTTTTTCAAAAATCGTCCCTTTTCCAGGCAGTTTCAGACCAACTCCAGTAAACACATCACAACTCGACTTGGTCCTCATTGGTTCCCTCACAAAAGACTTCCTGAAATCCGTCCAATCAGGCCAGTTTGAGGCATTTGAACCCTCCACTAACCCTAACCCTCCACTCAGCAGGTTTACCTCATTTGAATTAGAGGAGCTGGTGCTGTCGGCCGCTCAGGGTCCAGGATAGTGAGAAGGAAATACACTAGAGAAGAGGCTCTGGCTGATTTCAGCCAGACTTCCCTGCTGAGAATCGGGCTGGCTCCCCGGTCTAAGGCTTCATCAGGGCCAAGTATCAGCAAGGATCATCTGGTAGAGTGAAGCGTTACAGACTAAATCTGAACCCTCCTGGTCAACCGTGTTTGATATTTACGGTTCGAAAGCAGCGCGGCTCCTGTAGTGTTGATTCACTCGGACACCACGTAACTCATGTTGCTTCGCACAAGTTCCTGAGACTAGAGACTAGATGTCCCGGTCCCGACACAGCAAGAGTTAATCTGTGATACAATGCAGATTTTACAGATTAATTAGGATTTAAAATGTGTTCAGTGTGTTGCAGGCATTAGTCTTATCATTCATTCAATTAACTAACTAATTTCAAAATATTCTTATCCTGAGCCACAGCACATTTGAAAACCCTTTAATTCTAAAATATAACACTCTTCAACTAGTAGTGACTTTAAAAACTCACCTGTTTACACTAAAGTGCTAAAGAGTTACACACCAACCAACCAACTCACAGCAAGAGTTACACATCAACCAACCAACTCACCGAAAGAGTTACACACCAGCTAACCAACTCACTGAAAGAGTTGCAGAAGAACCAACAGAAGCCCAGAGCCTGACTCCTGTAGAGGCGCTCCTGAGATGGATCAATGATCCATGTTGGCTCATTTGTAAAATCATTTTTTCATACTGATCAGCTCCTATTGGTCACGGTTGGGGCCTCTAACACACTGGCTGGGGTTGATTGATCATTTATTAATCACCCAAGACACCATGACTGTAAAAAAATAATTATAGTTCAATCAATACATGACATTGATAAAACACTTCCACTTGCTGCCAGATGGTTTTGCTTCTGGTCTGGTTAAATCACAGGTGCTGTGAGTTACTGACAACTGATGCTTTAAGAGTTTCCTTTCTTTGCTGTCATTGAGCTGTTGGTGATGAGTGTTGTGGTTATCTGTGACTTCCTGTGTGTTTTCATTCTGTCTCCATTGCTGTGGTGTTTTCTTTTTATTTAGTCTCCATATTTGGTGCTCAGCCTCGTTGCTGTGGTGTTTCCCATCAAACAGGATTGGAGGGTTTCTCCCAGGAAAGACCAACCTGACATGGAAAAGCTTCTTGACCTGGTAGAGGTTGATCTCTGTTGAGGTCCAGAGATCAGAGAGAGGAGAGGACAGAGATCTAGAGGAACATGAGGAGGATTAATACTTTAATGGAGTCTCATGACTCAGTTGTCTCTACGTCATTGGTTCTTCACTTGGGTCACCAAGAGTCCTTGATGGGTCCCTCTGCCAAAATAATTGTAAAAAAATTGTGCTGGTTATCTTCATCTATATCTATTGATCCTGAAGTTACATTGACATGAGGGATGGCTTGTCGGACTCGGGAGAGAGTTACCTATCGATTAGTTATGTAATTTAATCCCCTCGCCCTTTTCTGATTGGCTGTTGATCCTGAAGTTGCATTGAGACATGTGATTGTCTATATCTGATCCCAAAGTCGCATTTACATGAGTGACAGCTCGTCGGACTCAGGACAGCAAGTCCATTGAGTTCAGTAATCAGGTCTTCCATCAGGTCTTAAACTGCATCCAGACTCCAACGTGCCTCCGTAGCGTTCATCACTGGACACAGGGAACAGAGAACAATTTGACATCTAAACCGATTTAGTCACGTTCTCTATCCCACTGATGACTAGACGTCTTTCCAACATGGCGTCTCTGCTTTATCTCTCCCATCACCCAGGCTCTTTCTGGCTGTGTATGGCCCATATACGTAGCTAGACTGAGCACGCTCACTGCACTAGAGATAGAAGCGTGCTATGTGATGGTTAGACAAAATTCCCGCTATTAGCTGTGATGAGTAGAAAGAAATTTGGGGGTTGTGGGTTTGAATGGCGAATTGACTTCCACGGACACCACTTTCACTCGGACACCACGTAACTCATGTTGCTTCGCACAAGTTCCTGAGACTAGAGAGTAGATGTCCCGGTCCCGACACAGCAAGAGTTAATCTGTGATACAATGCAGATTTTACAGATTAATTAGGATTTAAAATGTGTTCAGTGTGTTGCAGGCATTAGTCTTATCATTCATTCAATTAACTAACTAATTTCAAAATATTCTTATCCTGAGCCACAGCACATTTGAAAACCCTTTAATTCTAAAATATAACACTCTTCAACTAGTAGTGACTTTAAAAACTCACCTGTTTACACTAAAGTGCTAAAGAGTTACACACCAACCAACCAACTCACAGCAAGAGTTACACATCAACCAACCAACTCACCGAAAGAGTTACACACCAGCTAACCAACTCACTGAAAGAGTTGCAGAAGAACCAACAGAAGCCCAGAGCCTGACTCCTGTAGAGGCGCTCCTGAGATGGATCAATGATCCATGTTGGCTCATTTGTAAAATCATTTTTTCATACTGATCAGCTCCTATTGGTCACGGTTGGGGCCTCTAACACACTGGCTGGGGTTGATTGATCATTTATTAATCACCCAAGACACCATGACTGTAAAAAAATAATTATAGTTCAATCAATACATGACATTGATAAAACACTTCCACTTGCTGCCAGATGGTTTTGCTTCTGGTCTGGTTAAATCACAGGTGCTGTGAGTTACTGACAACTGATGCTTTAAGAGTTTCCTTTCTTTGCTGTCATTGAGCTGTTGGTGATGAGTGTTGTGGTTATCTGTGACTTCCTGTGTGTTTTCATTCTGTCTCCATTGCTGTGGTGTTTTCTTTTTATTTAGTCTCCATATTTGGTGCTCAGCCTCGTTGCTGTGGTGTTTCCCATCAAACAGGATTGGAGGGTTTCTCCCAGGAAAGACCAACCTGACATGGAAAAGCTTCTTGACCTGGTAGAGGTTGATCTCTGTTGAGGTCCAGAGATCAGAGAGAGGAGAGGACAGAGATCTAGAGGAACATGAGGAGGATTAATACTTTAATGGAGTCTCATGACCCAGTTGTCTCTACGTCATTGGTTCTTCACTTGGGTCACCAAGAGTCCTTGATGGGTCCCTCTGCCAAAATAATTGTAAAAAAATTGTGCTGGTTATCTTCATCTATATCTATTGATCCTGAAGTTACATTGACATGAGGGATGGCTTGTCAGACTCGGGAGAGAGTTACCTATCGATTAGTTATGTAATTTAATCCCCTCGCCCTTTTCTGATTGGCTGTTGATCCTGAAGTTGCATTGAGACATGTGATTGTCTATATCTGATCCCAAAGTCGCATTTACATGAGTGACAGCTCGTCGGACTCAGGACAGCAAGTCCATTGAGTTCAGTAATCAGGTCTTCCATCAGGTCTTAAACTGCATCCAGACTCCAACGTGCCTCCATAGCGTTCATCACTGGACACAGGGAACAGAGAACAATTTGACATCTAAACCGATTTAGTCACGTTCTCTATCCCACTGATGACTAGACGTCTTTCCAACATGGCGTCTCTGCTTTATCTCTCCCATCACCCAGGCTCTTTCTGGCTGTGTATGGCCCATATACGTAGCTAGACTGAGCACGCTCACTGCACTAGAGATAGAAGCGTGCTATGTGATGGTTAGACAAAATTCCCGCTATTAGCTGTGATGAGTAGAAAGAAATTTGGGGGTTGTGGGTTTGAATGGCGAATTGACTTCCAACTCCAGTCTGACATCAGGCTCCTGAAGTTTGTTTGCTTGTAATGTTGGTGATGTAGGAACCGAAGCTTCTACTGATGTACTCGCTGGAAAGTCGCTTTTGGTAAGAGCGTCCTCTAAATGGCCAGAACGTGAAAGCGAATGGCAGCACCAGGACAGATTATCTTCGTCCACATGGTTTGTTTGTTCTTGATGATCTGATCCTTCAATATTCTCCAGAAGTGTTATTGGGATGAGAATTTGAGATCCATTGGATTTCTGACTGATTTATCTCATTTAGCTGCTCAAATGGGCCCGCAGCACACATCCATGCATCACGCTACAGTTTGTGTCAAAGAAACATTTTCCTCAACAAACTCCGGTATCATAAAGAATAATCTTTTCTGAAACCAAAAGAAATCGATAGAGGTAGAAGCCCCTTTAAAGCTCCCTTCTCACTTCACCATATGAAGAAAAACAACACATGAAATTAATTTTATTTCAATTTGTCCAGACAGATTGTGTCTTCTGCTGCTGTACGGACCTTATTTTTCTGTTGTCTTCTTAAAGCCTCTGAGCTCAAAGGGTCCGTGCTGTTAATTGCGGAGACATCTGTAAAACGAACACAACAAACACCTCGGGCCTTATTCATTATTCAGTGGAACAATGTTGTGTCTGCTCAGCTCTCCGCTAACCAACTCAGCTGTGGTGAAAGCTATTGACTTTCCATCACCCTGCTGTAGTAGCGGACGCACCGTCCCATCTCTACCTGCCGGTTGTAAACAGATGCAGATAGTGTGGTCGGCTTCATGTCACCGGAAATAAATAAACAGCTGCATGTCTAGTGGAATTTCAAATTGAAATACAATCCCAGCTCTCGTTCAAGTCTGAATTAATTCATTAGGTTAAATCCTCCAGCTAAGTGTAAGGCCAGGGCAGGAACTGGATACTGATAATAATAATTATAATCATGAGACATTTTACTTACAACACATTTTGTATTGAAATCTCAAGAGTGCTACAGGGCAGAAGAAAGAGAAGAGAGGGCAGAAGAAGATGAGAGAACATGCAGAGCATTCATAGGGTAAAAAGCAGCAGGAGGCGCCTCAGTCATTTGGAGTAAAAACCTACAGAAATATAGAAATATTTGAGGCCTGATTTAAAAGGTGGTGAGGCGGTTCGGTCGGCGTCCCCCATGTTGTTTAGCTCTGCAGGCTTGGAGGATCAGCCTGGTTTCACCTGAGGTGCAAATGGAGGCAAGATGTTTGAGGCAGGGCAGGAGAAGGGTTTGAATTCAACCCTGGTGAAGAAGGGGAGCCACGTCCAGGCTTGTGACTGGACGGCCAGCCAGTTCGAATTCTGGACTGGCCTGGAAAATGTGAGTGGGGAAAGTGAACGAGTGACTCTCTCCCCTGTCTCAACAACTACTGTCGAGGTGTCCCTTCAGCAAGTCACTGAAGGTGACAGAGCCCCCAACTGCTCCGTGGCCACCAGTAGAAGGCTGTGGTTGTACTGGGCAGCTCCCAGTGTGGATGTGTATGAATGTGAAGCAGGATGGAAATAAAAAAGAGTCGACTCTCCCTGGATAAATACCAGTTAACAAGATCCACCGTTCATCTCCCACTTTCATTATTTTACCAGCAAGACTTTTGAAATAGGTTACTTGATATTACAAGTTAGCTATCTAAGTGGTGAGTAGAGTAAACTAACTCACCAACCACAACCAATTTTCCATTTCCCATCCTGGTCGGTTTCTGAACCCAATGTGTCAAACTATTAATCAGTGGATTAATAGCCAATGATCGCTCCATGAGACACGGTCTACAGACACATGTTAGTCCTCTGCTGAATAACACTATAAACACTGAGAAACTGTGGGGGAGGGACTACATTCCCCAGCAGGCCACAGCCAGTCGGCCATCTTTTCCCCGGGGGACAAGATTTGACTGTAGGACTCTTTGGTAACAGTGTCAGCCATCTGTTGTTTACTCATCTGGATTTACTCTCACATACATGCGCTTTCGTCTCACTACGTTCCCTGGAAGTCTCATATGATTAGTTGAATTTATTCTATATTTTCTGCCAACTATCAACTGAAGAGTTCAACTCCAAAATGCTATATATCAACTTTGGGGGAAAATAATTCTTTACCTGAAGTTTCATCATTCAATATCTCTAAAATATATAAGTATTGTGGCAAGGTGCCACATAACCGGGGTCCGTGACAGACAGAGACATAGGCAGGGGAGAGTTAATTGGCTAGCAGGGCCGTTTATTCACCAACAATCAATAAACCCGGCCCCGGTGTTGACGGCCGTTGGTAGCGCCGTCTCCCTCCGCCGACGCACCTCAGTCCTCCCCGGCGGGTCAGCCGCGGAACCCCAAAGCCGGCCAGCCTGCCAGGCTTGCAGGGGCATCCCGCCCCAACCCCGACTGTCACCAGCTCTTGCAGGCGGCTCCCGACTGCACCCCCGGGGACCTCCGTCGGTTGTCGCCGCGGAGGGAGACGCCGCCGCCCCACTCCGTCCTCCGCAGCTCGCGCCCTCGCCTCCGTCCCGGCACTCCAGCCGCGGACCCCGCTCAGACGCGGCTGCTGCTGGCTCGCTCTCCGCTCCTCCAGTCTGCCGGCCCTCGATCCTCCCGATCGCCGCCGGCTCCTGCATTCACGCCGCCAGCCTCTCACACTGGCGCGTCCCTCTCACTCACACATTCACACACACGTTAAAAAGGCCCCAGCTGCAATCAGTCCCAACTGGCTGCAGCTGGTACCGGATCCAGGAAAGAAGCAGTCCACTAACTCACCTCTCTCCTGGATCCAATTAAGCCTCCCCCACCCTCCCTCCAGTCCGCCACAGTATATAAAAGGATTCAGTCTGTAAGCATGGACTTAAGTTAGCTACTATCCCCTAAAAAGGAATCACTTGTTTCAGTTTTGTGTTATCAGTGCTTCCCTGAGAGTGGGCGTCCAAGTTTTCAGAATGATATCTCATTTTGAAACCAAGCTCTTAGATTAGTCATATGTCACCCGTGTGCCTGCTGGCGAGGCGGGGAGTCGATGCGGCCTCGCTTGCAGAGTCGGATGAATCCCGGATCCATCAGTTCTCTGATTAGCGCTTCTTCCCATTGATCACATCAAGCTGCGTAATAGCTGGAGAAACGCCACCGCTCTGTCACTGCAGAGCAGATGGCTGCCGCTAGCTCAGTACCCATGTGGAGGCGGAGGGACTGCACAATTAATAACAGAGCATCCCAGCCCTTTACTGTTTTAAACCCTCTCTCCTCCTCTGACACGGTTTCTTTATGACACTGAGGTCTCCATTACTGGAAACGCCACATCGACACAAATGATGCTGTGAAACGGAAGCTACTCAGAATATCTTAGTACATGTTAGTCAGATTATTCAATGAAGACACTGGGATGATGGCGACGTAGTTGTTCTCAGTGGTTGCTGTCATCTTACTCAGTAAAACCATAATAATCATGAAAATAATCTTTATTTATATGGAATTTTTCAAAAGGCAGTAATCGGTACAGATTTAGGCAGGTCGATCTAAAGTCCAACCGATCGCCTCTTGGTTTTAATCTGCAATTTGGAAGCGTGAAGAGGAACCAGAGGCTACGATACTAAAATCAATTCTACCTCCTCGTGCACCCTCATGCAGTCCAACGCTAGACTCACCATCTACAACCACAACCATTCTGCTTCCCATGCTTTCTGAATCAACACAGTGAGTGTATATTTGTGGAGTGATATGTGATATGTGCAGCCTTGAGGTCCTGATGCCGCTGTATCATTAAGTACCTATGTCCTTCCAGGAGCTGATCATAAATGTTGGACGCTGTTAGGATTGGTAGTCATGGTAGACTTAGACTTTTCTCAATTTCATGTTGGCATCCATCCAGTCTGACAAGCAGCACGTATTCCAACTAATAACTAAGCCTTATCTTTTCAAACTGGGATTAGGGCTGGAATAGAGAGGGATGTGCCCACCACATAGCAAAGGCTCCGTTCACACTACAGGCCTTAATGCTCAGTTTTTTTGCTTAGATATAGATATTTTTTGTCAAACTGTTCACATTCATGTTTAAAAGTGACCCATATCTGACATGAGTATGAACAGTCCTCTTTCCCCCAAATGAACAACAAATGACGTCATATTTACTAGACAGTCCATCATGGAAGACGGCGAAATTGCGATCCAAGCGTTAATTTTAAGGAATATTTGCTGTGGAGGTCAGATAAGACTTCACCAGATGATGAAGATGAGGGTGAGGGAGACTTTAAGACTTTAGCTTTCTGTGCAGAGAGATGTGTGTAAAAAACACATGAACTCTGATCTGACCGGTCAGATTCGGTTCACATCGTCACATAGAACCACATAGAACCACACATGAATGAGGCCCAAATCAGAATTGAAAAGATCAAAAAATTGGATTTGGGCCATTTTCACCTGTAGTGTGAACGTAGCCAAAGAAACAGACACAAATCCAATTCTTGATGTAGGTGAAGTTAAATTACTCCGCACCACAGCTCTACGGTTTTAACGTCACATAACTGCCATTCGGTGAACCAAAGCTAGCTGAAAAAATGTCTTATACTACTCTGAGTGCATACACCTTTAGTGGGAATTGTCCTGGCATTGTCTATTGCCTTACTCTACCCATAGAGCTACACAGGGAATTGAACTCCCAACCTCACGAACACTAGTAAAGGTGTAGTTGGATCATCTTGTATAAGGTTTATTGTCCTTCAAACATGAGACTGGAAAGAAAGCAAACATTTGGATTCAGCTCATGCCTACTCATCTGTCTCTCTCCTGCAAACTAGTAATATGTTCTTTTCATTTCGCCCAGGGCAGCCTTTTGCCTCACAGAAAAAAAAACAGAGCTTAAATGACAGCTATGGATGACAGGCAATAATATTGTGGTTGGTATTGACTTTCTCTTGACAAGTTTGAGGCACATGAGAAAGATAAGCAGTGGAGCAAAGCTAATCGCCACTCCCTTAGACCTTTCGCAAGAGCAGTAGAATAAATTGACGGGAGCGAAAGGCCATAAACAGCATATATATTGTTCATCGTCCAAACATCTCAGTGATGCTCAGTGATGCTCATTGTCTGGCGAAAACCTCTGAGGATGAGGTCAACTTTGTTATTGCAGGGTTTGACTTGTGGAGCCGGAGTTAAAAAAAATGTGTGCAATGGCCTGTAAAAATAATCTTTAGATGTTTGAATGAAGGTGAACCACTGTGAAGGACTGGCGGGTGCATTACTGCAGCTGGTCCTCACCGAGCTCTAACTGGCAGTCAGCAGCTGAACTTCATCATACGTGGACGCTTCATTAAAAGCAATGATGCGTTCACATTTATAGTTCAGGACTTTAGCTGATACAGTTGGTGCAACAGTAGAAGAAGCTTCAGCTCCTAGATCACCAGCATGTCAAGCCACCAGTAGTAAGGAGCCACAGCGCCCAGTGACAGTGAAGCGCTGGAAAAGGAAAGAAAAAGCTAAAGAGAGGACTTTTGACTTTCAAATTAGTAGATGAATTCCCACAATGCTGCCTCCACCCTCAGTAGAATATGGTGACAATAATAACACAGTTAAGTATATTAATATGATAAAGTGCATCGCCGCTAGTTACATTCCCCAGAGGAGCACTTGGAGACTGGGCTCCAATAATGTGGGTGTGAGTTGCATCCCGATGCTCCCGGGACCAAGAGGCAGAATATCAAAAGCCCATTTCATTATGCATTGGCAGCACCGTGAGCCGCTGCCATGCCACGACTTTTCTTTCTTGTCTCTACCTGCTTGCAGATGCATGGCTCCTCGGGCTTCCTCCCCTTTAGCCGGCGCTTACATTCACAGCTTGTGATGTGCTTATTAGTCATTCTCTGCCTTCCCTCTGTCTCTGTAGCTGCCACATGGCCGGCTGCTGGTGGTACTGTAAATGTCAGCGAGCTTCATGCCCCAGAATCCCAGGCTGACCTAAAAGCCAGGGTGATGGGTTCTTGGCTCCTTGCCTTTATGAAGCCTGGCGCTGTCCTGACTAAAAATCTAAGGAGGTTGCTGCTCCAGTTCAAGCTAGGCTTTGCCTCCAGCCCCCAGCTGCACCTAAGTACTCAAACTGTACTATATAAAGGCAGCGCTGCTTTGATCATGGAGGAAGGTGTTGGCCAGGCCAGAGAGTTCAGTTTTAAAAAGTCATGAATTCATGAAGCGAGTGTGAGCTGAAACCTGTCCCAGGAAGGCTCACTGTATTCAGGTTTGATTAAAGCCAACGGCACTAGCTGTTTAGCACCAGTTTCGTTTAGTTCAGACTCGTGAGCAGACAAACTATTCTGAGGTTCATTTAATATTTGATATGATATAAATCAACAGCACCACTGAGAATCAGCCAATCATCGGAAAACCAGTAATATCGTGTTTCACCACCGTGAGAAAAGCTTCCAGAGTCTGAAGCTCTGGGCAACGTAGGAATCAGATGAAGATACCAGGAAAATCACGTCAAAACATCCCTCCATCTATCATCCCTCCATCTATCCAACCACCCATCATCCCTCCATCTATCATCCCTCCATCTATCCAACCACCCATCATCCCTCCATCTATCATCCCTCCATCTATCCAACCACCCATCATCCCTCCATCTATCCCTCCATCCATCATCCATCCATCCATCCCGTTTTTATTTTGCCAGGGCCTGGAGATTTGCCATGGTAATAGCCATATCTAATGCCACACCCTCCTGCTGATCTAAATAGCATGTTTCTGACGTTGAAGACGTCCTAACTCATCTGGCTCTGGCCCGTTTTCAACGGCAGCTGGCAGAGAAACATTCACATCTGAACACCAGTGGACCGAAGGTGCTGATAGTGACCCGCAGCACAGCACTGATTCAAAGAGTTGTTCATGTCTGTGGCGATTGGAAAATATGTGAATTGATGTGAGACAGCCTTGCTGCCGTTCCTCACCGTCTTCCCCTCCTGTTTCAACAAATGCCTCGGCAAACTGGTTCGACCTTGAAATGCACGTATCGCCGGCTTTGTAATAACAGCTTGTAGTGGCGGTATAAATCACTTCAGAGGTTGTTTTCTTGGAGGCCCACAAATGGCTTTATGCTCCGATGTCTGCGATACATTTTCATAATGACTCCTCGATGCGTCGCTGGAAGTGCCTCCTCGGCGGCGCCGTTTGGGCTCCTGGGGAAACTTTCCATCTGTTGCCAGTTTTCCTTTCTCTCCGTTCTCCACCACCAGCCTCCTAACAGGACTGACGTGGCTGAGCAGAAACCCGCCGAGGATCCTCCGCCATCAGTTTACCGCTCAGTGAGAGGGCTATTAGCTGGGGCCTCGACTTACGTGAGGCGGTTGCCATGGCTACACGGGTGGCCTCCGTGCACAGGTGTGTTCTCGGGGGGGGGGGGGGGGGTCTGGGGGGTGGGTGTTAGGAAGTGAAAATAAACAGATTTGTGCTGTCTGGCTGAGCTCAGCATGGGGGACAGGGGGTGAACATGTGTGTGTGTGAGCATTCATCTGTGTTTGCGTGTATGCCTGACTGTGTGTGTGATTGTATGTGTGCCTATGCATGAACATTTATGTGTGTGTGTGTGTGTGTGTGTGTGTGTGTGTGTGTGTGGTTTGATAACTGAGCTGAAGGTTTATCTACGGGCGGCAGCAGGCGTTTTATCAGCATCAGGACCAGTGATGCTTCAAGTGGAAGTGACACGACAAGTTGATTCATCGTGTCGCGACTAAAAAGAAACAAGAATCTGATTCTCTATTTCTTCCTTCCCATGATGCACTGGTCCTGTTTGACCAGTCCAGATTTCCTGACAAGCAGAAATATCCTTAATTCCTATTCCTTTTTGTATTAATGACACATTTGTGATAGTCCCTAGATTCTGTTGGTGTTACTTGAGTCATCATTATTGCATCCATGCTGAAAGCTCTGTCTGACCTGGTTCTAGTGACAAGTCAAATGCTTTATTTTCTACTTCCTTTGGGATTCTTCTTGTTCTGAGCCTCAGTTTCCATTTCCCAAACTTTCTATTCAACCTGGATTTGAGCGTCTAGAAGGTTAAAGACTTGACATGCTATTACAGAAGCCTGTCTTCTAATAATGTTATATAAATTCTTATTCTGTTGGTGTCACTTATCAAACCGTCAGCATTCCTGCCTCTATGTCCACACCAAAAAGTCTTTGTTCGTCCAGGTTTGACCCCAGATCAGTTTGAAGACACCCATGGATATCATGACAAGCAGATCCAGAGTTAATTCTTGATTCCTTTTTGTGTTCTGACAAGTTTTTTTTCGTATTTCCTGGTTCTGTTGGTGTCACCTATCAAATAGTCAGCATTCCTGCCGCTATTTCCAGACCAGAGTATGAGTTTCGTCCAGAGTTTCGACCCCAGATCAGTTTTAGACATCAGCACTAGTGATGCCAGTTCATGCACCGCGGCACAACAACAAGAAATAGATTTGATTCTCTGGTGACTCTGTGAAGCAGAAGTAGGCTTAATTCTGTTCTGTATTCTGGTTCTGTTGGTGTTTCAGCATCAGCACCCTTTTCCCTGCCACATCATCCACCTCTATTGCCTCGCCGAACCTGACCTTTGACCTACATCACTTTAACCACAGCAGACACCAGATCATGTCAGAAATACACCGAATACATGTCGTATACATAGACAGTGTTCTGGTTCTGTGGTCAGCAGGTTTATGAACTATCCAAATGAATGGACCTGAACCATCTGCTGTTGTAACCAGGTCTGGTGGAACATGGTAATGGTGTGAATCATCTGTGCTGAAATCAATTGATAATAGTGATTTACTAATTTACTGACTGATAGTAAGAGGTTGGTGAAGAGGCTGGTGGTGTAGGCAGCATCTGTCTGGCGGCTGGCCCTCGTTTCCCAGCCTGCTGATGGGATGTTAAAGATGCACCCCAGCTGTCCCTTTGAAGCCTTTCTCATTGGTCCCTTCTAACCTCATCATCTTCTTTCTAACCTCATCACCAAACCCCCCCCCCCCGTCCTTTCCTCAGATGTACATCCAGACGGCCACGCTGACCGTCTCCCTCAGCCTCAGCGCCTCGGTGTCTCTGGGGATGCTCTACATGCCCAAGGTCTACATCATCATCTTCCACCCGGAGCAGAACGTGCCCAAGCGTAAGCGCAGCTTCAAGGCCATCGTCACCGCCGCCACCATGACCACCAAGCTCTCCCAGCTGGCGGCCGAGCGACCCAACGGCGAGGTGAAGACGGAGCTCTGCGAAGGCGTGGAGGCCAGCGGTGAGGACGAGCATCTATCTATCTATCTATCTATCTATCATCTATCATCTATCTATCTATCTATCTATCTACCTATCATCTATCATCTATCATCTATCTATCTATCTACCTATCTACCTATCTATCTATCATCTATCATCTATCTACCTATCTATCTATCTATCTATCGATCTATCGATCTATCGATCTATCTATCATCTATCATCTATCTATCTATCATCTATCTATCATCTATCTATCTATCTGTCTGTCTGTCTGTCTGTCTATCTATCTGTCTGTCTGTCTCTTTATCTATCTATCTGTCTGTCTATCTATCATCTATCATCTATCTATCTATCTATCTATCTATCTATCTATCTACCTATCTATCTATCATCTATCATCTATCGATCTATCTATCTATCTATCTATCGATCTATCGATCTATCTATCTATCTATCTATCATCTATCATCTATCATCTATCTATCTATCATCTATCTATCTATCTGTCTGTCTGTCTGTCTGTCTGTCTATCTATCTGTCTGTCTGTCTCTTTATCTATCTATCTGTCTGTCTATCTATCTATCTATCATCTATCTATCATCTATCTATCTATCTGTCTGTCTGTCTGTCTGTCTGTCTGTCTGTCTGTCTGTCTCTTTATCTATCTATCTGTCTGTCTGTCTGTCTATCTATCTATCTATCTATCATCTATCATCTATCTATCTATCTATCTATCTATCTGTCTGTCTGTCTGTCTGTCTGTCTGTCTGTCTCTTTATCTATCTATCTATCTATTTATCTGTCTGTCTGTCTGTCTGTCTGTCTGTCTCTTTATCTATAATCTATCTATCTATCTATCTATCTATCTATCTATCTATCTATCTATCTGTCTCTCTCTCTGTCCCTCTCTCTCTCTCTCTCTCTCTCTCTCTCTCTCTCTCTCTCTCATCAGTGTCAGGATGAAGCGGCTCGGTGGTCGTTGGAAGTTGTGAAGCTTCAACTTGGCAACTCAGTTTGTTAAGTCACCTGAGACTCGATCTGATGAAGCAAAATTGTTTACTGCTCTGCTTCAGAGTTCAAAGCTGCTTCTTTGTCTGTCAGCAGAAGTGAAGGAGGCATTTGCTTGTTTACTCATCAAAATTGTGCTGACTGAAATGAAATCTTCTTAATCTAACAAGTAGCGACTCTCGGACAGTTTGCTTCTGTACCTTACACACTTATTTTCTCTTTTATCTTACAGTCTGCTTTGCGTTGACCTCATTCTGACACGCAGGACCGTGGGGGGTTGTTGGTAATGCAGCAGACATCAGTAAACTAACCGGCTGTGTTTCTTCCTCTCTCCAGTGCCATCAACCAAAACAACATACGTCAGCTACACCAATCACGCCATTTGAGGAGCAAAGGCTCTGAAACAGGATTCCAGGGGCATTTCACGAGCAGATCTAGGTTTGTCAGACTCAGAGGAGACGAGACGCTGATGTCACTCTGCATCTCCACGATCAAGACGGGTGACGAGCTGAGTCAACATGTCTGTGTTTTGATGTATACAGACAGCGAGTAGCGGGCCTGCAGACAGACGCAGCACAAAAAACTTAACCGGTCGCTAAATCAACCCGTCCGAGAGACTGAGAGGAGGCGGGGCGGTGGGACCAGGAGATGGGAAACAAAAAAATAAAACGAGTCTTCAAAAAGATATACTAAAAAGAAATATTGGGGACCAACCATGTTTGTTGTTATTCTAATTGTACGTAAAAATTTGTGGTTGTGAAAATTTCTGATTCTTGTCTCATGTCGTCCGTCCGTCGACCTGCATTATGAGATGAGTTTGTCGCTGTATTGGCTAACTGAATGGTAGCTTTTGGTTGTGAAATCTGTAAATGCCATGGTTTAAGCATGCCCGTTTTTATACAAATGCTCTATTTATAATAAAGGAATGTTTCACAAGTGTGTAGCGTGGTTGGATGTTTGTTTCAGCTCAAAGACAAGAGAGTAAGAAACAACGGATTGAAGCCTTGTAGGCAGCAGCCAGATAGTAGGAGCTGATGACCATTACATATGTCACATGGTAGCATCTTCTCATTGATCCTCTCTGTCGTCTCCTCGTTGTTCCTCGGGGGTTTTAGCAGAAACATTTCAGATGGAGGTGATCACAGAACGGATATCTTCTCTGTTTCTCTGGGTGGTTACCAAGACTAGATAAGAACTATTGGTTCTTTTGGTGATTTGTGATTTTTGATTTCATGTATTTAGCAACTAGTACATAGTGGCCTGATAACAGATGACTAAATGCTAGTTAAGGTAAAAAGAGACACGGACAACATAGAATTTTGGATAATTTTGTTTTTAAATCTTAAATCTTTTTACAGTTTTTATCAGTCACTTTAGTACATTTCTCGAATCATCCTTAAGATTTGCAAAACAGTAAACGCATTTCTCGAAACAATTGGTACGAACAGCACCACACAATGGATTACCTGCAAAAGCCCGTAACTTGCTCAAAATCCTTAGTTCATCTTAGTAAATCTTTATGTCAATGAACATGTCAGTGCCATCAGAATGACAAGTCCTTGTGTCATTGAGTACAAACAAGATAGTCAACATGCTTAGCCATGTTGTCAATAGAACAGTTACTCTGATGGAAACTATGATGAAGGTTTTGATGACAATGATTGAAAATGCACAAGGCTGCACTTTTTCTGTCTGGCATATATCAATTACAAAAGACATTTACAACCAATAATTGTTCAAATTGTCAGTCATAATTGTTAGTCATTTGCCTAAATGTGCTAAAACATTTGCAAATGGTAGCAAAGAGAAATGCTCTTTCTGTTGTGCACAAGTACCAAAATGCTGGAGAATTGAGTCAAAGCAACTGAGAAAAACTGTAGTGAAAGTCAAGATTCATCAATTCAGAACACATTTACAAAAAAAGTCTAATGTATAGAAAATATGCTTGACAGATTATGACAACTGGTTCAACCATTTTGCATGTAATGACTTATGCAATGAACTAGTGCCTAGATGTTCTGGGGGGTGAGACGATTCAACAGAGAACCAATATAATACATTTTGATCAACATGACATAAACTATTGATAATGTAGGAAACAGCAGACAGTTGGACATAATCATTTGCATGGATGTGCCAAAGCATTTGCAATTTGTTCAAAAGAATGAGAAGTTGCTTTTATGATGTGCACAAGTGACTAGATGATGTGGAGGTTGAACAAGTAGTTTTGAGAATTTCAATTCTGATCTGAGAAAGCGACCAAAGCGACTGAGAAAAACTGTAAATATTAAATCTGCTCTGGTCAGATTTCACTGTAACCCTCCAGCCGTCTCCTCAGTCTGAACCAGGAAGTGATGCTGCAGCAGAGCAGAGTGTCTCATCCCCACCTGAGACCATAGATTCACCCTATTGGTCCAAATTCAATCCTGGTGTCAGTTTGGTCACTGGTGGGAAATCTCCTCCACACAGGAAGTGACCGATCCAGACTGAAGAGGGAAATCCAGAAGAGTCTCATGAACAGAGAAAGCCGCTGAACCTCTTCACCTCCTCCACCACACCCTGAGAGCACAGTTAGTTTACTGACCTCATCGCACAGGGTTTATGGGTAATGAAGTCCTTCAAACTAAATTCAAACAGTTTTCTCTTGCTGCTACTCGTGGCTGCCAAAGTATGAAGTTGCCTTGTGCAGCTTTAACAACAAAGGAGCATTTTCAGTGCAAGTAAAGGGGGAAGAGATGGGAGAGGGGGGAGGTGAAGCGTTTATTGAAGGGATGAGCTTTCAGTTTTCACCCGAGGAAAACACCCTTCTTCAAGAAATACATCCCTCCATTACAGTTCAAATAGTGGCAGTTGGTGTCCACAATACCAGAGGCTGATGTTATAAGGTTTGTCTTAAATAAAAGGCAAAGCAAATACCTGAGAAAATAGTCTTGAAACAGGTTTTTGCAGCACTGCCTGCCCAGAGCGCTGTGTAACATTTTGGTTTAATATCACCGTACAACCCAAGTCTAAAGGGTAGGCAGAGCAAAGCCATACCGCAACCCAGCACAGTGCCTTGTTACAGACTTTTAAAAAAAAACAGTCAAGGTAATCAATAAAGGCACTGGAACCGGAGAGGCTGGATCAATAAAAGCTGCGAGTGAGAACTCATGCATGTAATGAATATTTCAGCATTTTCTGGCGAAGACGAGGAGAAGGTAGGAGCTGCAGCAATGAAGCCGCTGGCTGTTTGGTGTTTATTTCCCCGTCGGCGGGTTCGTTGCTCATGCATGCAGCTGAAACAACACATCTAGATGACCTCACAGTTTTAAGTCAGTTTTCTACTTGCTGTGATGTTTGCTGTCCTATTTAAAAGATTTCCTCTGGTGTGCTTGAGATCCCCACGTCAGTCAGACCGGGCTGCTTGACCGTCTGTCCTCACTCGGTCTAGGAGAAACTCTCCAACCACATCTACAACCTACATGTTAGGCATGAATCTGCTGCTGCCACCATGAGTGAGTTAGTGGTTCAACAGGACACATGGTTGTTGATGGACACATTCTGGCTGTTGCAGGGATCAAACCTGTGACTATTCGGTTAGGAGACAGTCGGACAGACTCATAAAACACAGTCACGGCATCACGTCTTCTCATTCAGAAACGTGGGTTACCGGCCTGTTTTACCGGTTGTGTTTTATGCGCCACTACCGCCTCTTTCATCAGTAACAGCTGTTCTAGCCTGATCTTATGAAAACTGTGTGAAATGGATTTTCTCTTCCAGAATGGTTTCAAACATGTTTGGCCACACTCACTTATCAATTGATTTAAAAGGCGAGCTTTGGTCTGTTTGGATTGAGCGTCACGGCAAACATTGAGATTGCAGTTGTAGGAGAACATGAGGAGGAAGCCGACTTGCTTTCCAGGCCTTCAGTAACGTGTCGATATTGGCTTTCACCTGAGACACGGTAACTTGATCTTAAATTACCGTGCTGCAGATTTTGCGTGGCTGAGTTTTATGAATCTGGCCCAGTACCTCTAACCACCAGGCCACCCTGCCGCCCTTTGACCTTCGCTCTCTTACCTGGATACCTGTACGCCACATCTCCTGTCCTCAGTGCGATAGTGCAAACTCGAACAAGAAGCTAAAAGGAAGAATGAATGAATTTGTGACCTTTGGGCAAAGTGATGGATGTGTTGATGAATCTCAGTGTTGAATATTGACAGAGCTTTCCCAAAGTGACCAATTAACTCCACGACAACTTCTGTCCCACTTCCCAATATTTCAGAGCCTTTTGATGAAGTGGTAGATGTTTCTACAGTGAGTCTACCGGGTCCACTGGTGTCCTTGGACACACACTGATCCTCAGTTCAGTGAATAGAACATTTTGTTTTCCTCCATCCCAGATTTATTTGATTTGTGACCGATTTACAACAGCCAAGTTTTTCAAGTACCACGCCTGGGTCTACTGTGTCTATGGTACAGTATCAGTACTGTGCTGTACCTGTACAAGAACTACCTGCACCATATGGTGAGTATGGCACTCAGCCACTCACACTATTCTGCCAGGAAGTTTGAGGGAAAGCAGCTTTGGAGGAATCGCTGTGCCTGGCATCTTTTTAGGCCTAAGGTTCAGAACAGTTCAACTTTAGAGGAGACCCCATGATGTTGATTTCTTGTGAGCTGACCAATCAAGAGGAGGCAGGGTTTCACTGCATGTAGGCAGCTGACAGCGTAGTGCAACAACAACAGAATGAAACTGGAGGCAGCGGGAGAAAAGTTGGCAGCAGCTGTCGCTCTATGTAGCGGTCTGCAGCTTCAGTTTCAAAGAAGTATTTATTCATACATTTCAGTATCCAGTATATTCTCAGTGATCTACAGGGTCATAACATTACATTGCTTTGATGAGGTCACATTGAGCGAAATTGAACAGAAAAAAATCGAATTAGCATCATTTTTATCCCTGTAGTCTCAAATAAAAGTTGGGAAGCTTCTCGTCCATTTTGCACTTGCCAGGTGGAACTATTGATCATGAAGCAAAATCACATTGGGAGGGAAACAAGGAAGCACGGAAATCTGATGACCAGGGAAAAGTGCAGTTCTTCAACCTTCCCTGGCCCTCTGCAGGGAGTGAACGGACGTCTGGTGCCCCGTCGGTCGAGTTGCTGGCAGTGTGGAACCGCGGTAAGTAGACTGGGAGATGTACCCAAGGACCCGAGGACTGTCTGGTGATAGTGGCTTCTATAGTCACTTGTGCTTGACTTGCTTTTCATTACAAGCATAACATTTGGTTCAAGACGAGTAGTGTGAACATGCTGCAACACTGGTTAGGGGTTCATTCCCACTAGGACCACCCATGCTGAGAATATTTGCACTAATGCTACTGTAAGTTTCTTCGATAAAAGTGCAAATGTAATGTGCCAGTATCTGTATAGCACAGTACAGTAAAACATGCCTGCATCCTCTTGGTCCGCCAGAAGAGCCAGCGTGCATTTAAAGGAGATTCAGAGGGGGGTAAAACTGCTGCTGAACTGTAATGGTGCGGCGGTGACCTCACCTACTCCCTCTGCCCCAACATAATGCAAGGTTGCAATTGTGCCTTGACATGATAATTACAGATGTACTATAGCAGAAGACCGCGTGAGGAGGAAGCATCACAGAAACCCGTGCAGCAGCAGTTTTGGTGCTCTTCTTCTTTTTCATATTTGAAAGTTGACATGTTGATTTACGCGTGGCCCTTGGGCCCCTGAAGTCTTTTAAAATCCCATTGTAGCATTTCACAAATACACGGACCTCAAAGAGAAAATGAGCATTATTTTCTTTATTCCTGAAAAAGTTTTTGTCTGACAACTGTGATATGAAACCGACCCTGACCGGGTACCAAGAAGGCCATTATTCCTCTCTCACTGCTCCCATCCAGTTCCTCTAAATCACTGATGCTCAGCAGCGAAAAGCACAAGACAGCAGGTTCAAATATTCAGATTCCTCCTCGTTTTTCCTCCTTCCTCTTACCTATAGTAAGCCAATCTTTTACGGGCTGGGAAATCTTGCACCATCAGCTTAATTGGCTCTTTGACAGACACAGTGTAGGTTTTTCTCCATTACTAAGCAGTTTTATCCAGCCGCTATCGGCAGCCGCTGGGCCAATTATTTACTGAAAATGTATATTGTTCTAGTGAACCTACGTGTCATTTGGGAGAGCTGACTGACTGGAGATCAATTCAGATGAAACTTTTAGAGTTATGTTGAAATGGCATTGTGTCGTGTTTTATATAATTAATATCTAATCTGAAGGACCCGGTTCTGTCTGGAGGGTTCAGAGGGCCGCTTGTCCGACTCTCTGACTCTGAATCGATGAATTCTCGTCCTTCTACGAAATGCCATCCATTAGCAGCTGAACGGTAACCGGTGACCAACTTCTTTCAGTTAAATGTCATTGCTTTTATTTAGCAGGTAACATTTTTATGTAGCAAATCAAACTATGAACTCATAAGCTTTTTACACTTCATCAGGTTCACTTGTTGGTTCAAACAAAACCACCACCTTTTCCCAGTAAACTCTGGTAAAGCATCTCCTGAAAATACAATATTATCACTATCGATTCCCATTTTTCTCAATTTAGGTTTAATATATTTTTTCAACTTGTCATTTACAGTCCTGCCTCAATGTTGTTAGCTTTTTTCCCCCCAACTTGTCAACCCTGATTGATTCTGACATACAATGAAAGTGTATTTTTTGCCCTTCAAGGCGAAATTCTCAGGTATTGATTTGTGGCAGGCGCTGGCCGCCGTTCTGTGGATCGCAGCTCTTTCATGTCTGAGCCTGATGTGTGTGTGAGTCACCAAGAGATCAATTGGCTGCAAGGCCATCAGGTCTGTCGATTCCAAGGATGCTCTTCTTCTGCTTGCGCGTCAATGGCTGTGCATGTGCACTGTGTTGTGCACGTCTGAGAGAGAGAGTGTGAGAAAGTGTTACAGTTCAATGTAGGATTTGACCGATTTTTGAAAGCTTTTGATTGAAGCTGTTCACGCCCCAAAAAAATCCAAAGAATCCATTTAGACCATCATGGGACACTAAAACTCTCCACTGAAACCAGACTGATGAAGGTTGGTAGGTGGGTTGGCAGCTCCTTAGGCAGGGTGATTTGAAAGGAAAGGAGGAGGTAGGAGGTAGTGGAGGAAAGGAGGAGGTAGTAGAGGAAAGAAAGTGGTGGAGGAAAAGGAAAGGGGGAGGTGGAGCAGGAAAGGGTTAGGTAATGGAAGATGGTGGAGGTAAGGAGGAGGTAGTGGAGGACAGGAGGAGGTAGTGGAGGTAAGGAGGAGGTAGTGGAGGAAAATAGGGGGTAGTGGAGGAAAGGAGGAGGTAGTGGAGGAAAGGAGGAAATGGTGGAGGAAAGGAGGAGGTAGTGGAGAAAAGGAGGAGGTAGTGGAGGAAAGGAGGAAATGGTGGAGGAAAGGAGGAGGTAGTGGAGGAAAGGATGAAGTGGTGGAGGAAAGGAGGAAGTAGCGAAGGAAAGGAGGAAGTGGTGGAGGAAAAGAGGAGGTAGCGGAGGAAAGGAGGAAGTAGCAAAGGACAGGAAGAGGTAGTGGAGGAAAGGAGGAGGTAGTGGAAGAAAAGGAGGAGATGGTGGAGGAAAGGAGGAAGTGGAGGAGGAATGGAGGAAGTAGTGAAGGAAAGGAGGAGGTAGTGGAGGAAAGGAGGAGGTAGTGGAGGAAAGGAGGAAGTAGCAAAGGAAAGGAGGCGGTAGTGAAGGAAAGGAGGCGGTAGCGAAGGGGGTATATCAGCTACAAAACAACACTTTCAGCAAATAGCAAATAATCCGATGTCTTCATGATCCCGTTGTCTCCTCTCTCCTCTCACCTCCAGACCTGATGCTCTAGTTAATGAACTTCAGAGTTCAACACTGAATCCCAAAGAGCTAAATCAGCTGAGTTGTACATTTTTACACTTATGATTTATGACCTAAACTGGCAGTCTGTGGAAAAAATAGAATTTCTTCCTGAACCCAAAATGCCATCTGTGCTACCACTGCAGGACAGGCTGGAGATCCAGCCTGCTTCTTCAAGCTGTGGGTCTCCAGCGGCCTCGTCCACGTCTGGAAATGACGATTCTTCCCAAATTAGAAAAAAGGACATTTCTGCCTGGAAGTGACAGCTTGCCTATTTATGCTCCAGCACCAGGTTGTCACAACCAGTTCACCAAACTGTCACATCTCATCTTTTTTTCCCCACATTATGCTTGACATTTTCCGAGCATAATGCCCTCACATTTGGAGGAGGCGTTCCCTCGCTGGGAATATTGAGAAAAACCTTTGTTTTATAGTAACGACATGTAAATAAGACGATTAGCATCTGATCTGATTTGGAAGATGTCTGTCTCTCCAATGCAACAGGAAAAGTAGTAACTAGTTACCAAACGTCTGACGGCTGAAGAGCAAAACGTGACTTCCAGACATTAACTCTTGGGGGTGGAGCCAAAACACAGCAGCACTAGAAAGTCTCCATGTGTCCAATGGTTTTATAAATATAGTTGACTTGACTTGGTTGTTCCTGTGGTTGTTTTTCTTCAGTGAATCTCAACACGCGTCACGTTAATGTATTAATGCATATCGATTCACATTGGATCTGGTGATGTCAGAGGTGTTTCAGGCGTTGGCAGGATAATCACCCGGTGTGAGCAGATTCGTGACTGAGAGACAAAACTGTGGAACGTGTCCCTCCGTGTGACGCCATGCGTCTGGATTTTAAAGTCTTCTAGTGTCGCCGCTCTTAATTGGATTTTCTCCTTTCTTTGGCGACACTGAAGAGGCAGGGAGGAACAGTGACCTGTACCTGTCTGCTAACTAACCTTTAACACTGAACATCCCCAGGCAGACACGACTGACACACACACACACACACACCACACACACAAACGCACACACATACACACACATACACACACATACACACACATACAGACAAGGAGACAGGCACACACACTCATCAGGCTGGCACACATAAACACACACACACACACACACACCAGTCCAGAAACACTCCAACCACCAGCATCTCTCCTGAGCAGAGGCTATAATTATCTGCGGGCCCCCGGGGCCCCCAGGGGCCCCCCAGGCAGGATGACCCATCCTGGACGGTTTGAATTAATGATCCACACACTGTCTTGTCATCCACCCAAAGCATTATTTACTGTTACCTAATCCTCCGTTTGGCTACAGAGGAAAGAGTGCATTTTTCTTCATTAAGGCGCCCCTCCGAGGCAGCGTGCTTATTCACAAATATGCCCAGAGGAATCTGAGAGATGAAGCCGCCTCAGCTACGAGGATGTCTTCAGTGTTAATAGTCGTCTTTTTTTCCTCCTCACAGTCTTGGCAACTGTCTGTGGACGTCATTACCAGGACCTCGCTGCGATGCTGTTCCTGTGAATCTGAGCTGAAACGATGATTTGCTATAAAGTGGGTTTCATGCTGTACTGCATACGCTGCCCCACTGCAGCTCCCTGACCTGCAGGCCAGAGTCAAACTGGTCCAACACCAGCACGAGACTGACCGCCTTGACCTGACACAAATGAGGACTGAGTACCTGAAGCTGCGCTAGGCAACTTTGCACGTTGGTGCAAACTGTTACCAACAAGAGGTAACAGTTTGAAAACTGTTTGAACTTCATTACCCAGAATTCCTGTGCTGTGACATCATTAAACTGGTCTGTGATGTGTTGTGGAAAATTGCCTGTAAGCACTCAGAAATCTTGAAATAATACACAAAACGCTGACAGGTTGAAGTATAAAATATATTGTATACAGATATATTGGAGAGAGAAAGACCTCGTCACAGGTCACACAGAGAGTCAGAATCTCTGTATGCTCTCTGAATGTCAGCTCACTACAATCTTTATAGTTTATTTGGAAACAAAGAAGTCTGTCATGATTGGTTCTTTATACGAAGATAACATGGTTAACATGGTTCATCCTATGGACTCTCCTATGGTCAGGTCAGGATCAATTTACTTTCACAGATGCTTCATACTAAAGGAAACCAAAGATCTACCGTTGTTGAGTCCAGCTTCCTCTTCTGGATTTCACTCTCCAGTCTGGATCGGTCACTTCCTGTGTGGAGAAGATTTCTAACCAGTGACCAAACCGACCCCAGGATTTAATCTGGACCAATAGGGTGAATCTACGGTCTCAGTTAGTGGGGATGGGACGACATCTTTCTCCGATTAAGAAAATCATTCATGTTCAAATTGTAATGCACTCCAGAAGACAGAAGAGAACGGAGAAGGAGAAGCCTTGCTATGTGACTGAGATCAAGATCTGAATTTGAACCGCAGAACCACAAGGTAACGCCTCAACCCGGCGAACCACTGGGCCGCCAACTCACTCAATGTTGACCTTGAGATAGAGTCACTGATTAAGACAACCTTTCCCATAACGCAACAAGGACATCGCTGAAATCGATTGAGATACTGGGGGGGAGTCCGGCCACATTTTCTCCAAGTCTTTTGGAGATCCTGCAGATAAATTCTGAAGGTAATTTGTTCCTCTGAGGTCAACGTCTTGTCTTCCTGAAACGCTGAAATACTTGTTGAGTCGGAGGACAGAGGACGGAGGAGACAGAGGTCTCACAAATCAAAGTTGGACGGTGGACACATTTGAAGAAATCAACAAAGTGATAAGTACAATTGGAAGATGTTGACATTCAGAGGGCGTTAAAAGTGGCAAAAAAACAAAACTGTAAATCATTAGAATTGTAGTTTCTTTCCATGTGTCACTTTTGCTTGTCATGTATATATTATATAACTTTTGCCTAATAAATTAATTGCATCATTAATTTCATGCCTTGTGCTTTGTGCCGCTATCGGCCCCAGATGTATGATGGCAGGAACCTTACTGATTGCATCTTTAAAATAATAAAGTAATAAAATAATAAAAATAAAGACTTCCGTCAAAGATATTTGTTGCAGGACTCGACCAAAAGCACTTGACTGCGCGACAAGTCATTTTTACATCTTCTGACCTTGGAACTATAGAAGCTTAAGAAGAGCACCTGAATGCAACATCAGACCCACACATGAATTATGAATATATATATAGCATTACACTGTGTCTTTCTTTCTTTCACGCTTCTATCTACAGCTGTGTGTTACTACCAGCCTGGCCTCTGGTCGCTCTGCTTTCACCGATCTGCAGGAATGCAGAGATAATAACGTGTGAATCACTAGATTTCCTTTTGCTCAAGGACACTTCAGCATCTTGTGGTTTAGCCTTCTCACTATTCACCTGATAGCACGATACAACAGGGAGTTTTAACCACGCAATCTGTTCAAAAGAGCTTTTTTCTAACTTTTCTAACTGTGCTGATAATTCCCATAATGCACAGCAAGCCCTGGTTTATTGGTTACTGTTGAGTACATTGGTGCATCACCACTGTACACATAATCACAGTAATAAATGCTCTCTTGAGTATTATTGTTGTATTACATCATACTCTTCAATTTTACATTCATGGTAAAGGGAGATGCATTTTTTGGTACAAATTTTGTTACATTCAGAAAGCTCCTGATTTTTCTACAATCTATATGAAAACCAAAGCTGGTGCAGCAGATGGTGGATGGCCAGGAACAGGCAAAACTACCATCCACCAGGCAGCAAACACTCTTCAGGCTCATTGGTGGGCAGCCTGACTCGAAAGATGACTGCTGTATTGATGTGCACTATTAGTTTTTGAACACTTGAATGACTCAACAACTCAAAAATCCTCGTGGCACTCTCGTGTGTTTCGATTTTTGAACACGCCGAGATACCAACGGCACTTTCAAACGCAGTCCTCTTGGCTGGAGGCCTTCCTAGCAGTTTTCTTTTCCTCAGCACGCAAGAAACAGAAAGAATGCAACAGAGAGAGGGATACAAGAAAAGCAGTCACATGTATCTGGACATACAGGTGTGTTGTTGGACTGGGGGTGGCTGTTTTCATGTAATGTATTCAGAATGAAACGGGAATGGGGACAAACACAAGCTGTGAAGGGGTGAAAGCAATGAGTAATACCAAAACAGAGTGGACAAAGAAATGCTGCTGTGATTGTCCAACAATCCCACGTTCACCAGTTGCACAGCCTCGTATCAGGATTTGAGCTGCTGAACATCACGTGTCCTCCACAGTGATAGAGCTGAATGTTTATATGTACTGTCTATATGTGTGTTGTCCCTGCACAGCATGAGCCGGTGTGTCTTGATGAGCTGATATGTTCATACATGTTCATGTCACCCAGATGAATTCCTGTACGTTCGTCCTACGTGAAGGAAGTGATTCTGACTATGATTATGCATCACAACCTGAACCTCTTCAGCCCAAAAATAAAACGTGCAAATGTTGTTTTCACCTCCTGCTGAATCCGTTGTTGGTTCAGATCGGGATGTGCTTGAATCTTACGTCCTGAATATGTCAGTGTAGATGAAACGTTCTGCTACACAGGAGCTCGTAGTTCAGCGGTTACTCATCAGTTGTCTTCTCCTGTTACCTGAGATGTTCTCGTAAGATGTTGCTCAATGCTGAGATGAAGTGGTGAAGCAGATCATCTGTCTACATAGATCACATCACATACACCTCTTTGTAAATACCATTGTGTAGCAGTGGACGGCTGGCCAATAGAGGGCGCTAGGGTGCCGCCCCACCACTCCCCACATCCTAGACTTCATTGAATAAGACTTTAAAAATTACTTTCTTTTTTTTTTTTTTTTAAATGAGCGACGTAAATATTATATAGTTAGTGAGTAGAATGTATAATCTGCAATAAAATGTAGATTCAAATTGTTCTACGTTGTCTAAAGTTACTGCTAGGTCACGTATTTCCAGCCTCGGGGCGCAAAAATCTTTGCCCATTGACTCTCGTTATAAGTTGTACATGCGCAGTTCGCTCCTCTCAATACAAGAGATAGGAGCTTGGTGGGGCCCAGCTTCATGCTACACAATGTGTAGCATGAAGTGATCACCAGAAGAATTCTCCCCTCCCTTCCCCTTCTATCCTGCATAGTTCAGTGTACAGCGGTAGTCCTCCTTCATGTATTTACCCATCTATCCTGCAGTAATACTGCAGTTATTTTCTTGATCTTATACAGCAGAACCAAATTGGTATATTTCAACACAAAACCCTCATTCTCAATTAGTTAGTTACCAGAACATTCCAACAGAGGAAGGGAGGGCAAAACTTGACTTTTCCAAACAGTTTGTCTTGGAGGCGGAGCCAAAGCAGCAGTTCAGCATGTATGCAGTTAAAAATCTTCTACGTCTACATCGGTATCATCATGAACAATCGGTAACATTTCAAACAGCACATTTCTATAGTAGTGGTGTCGCATTTCATGCTGCAATGAATGAATGAAGGGGAGCCATGATGCAGCAGTGCTGATAAAAGAGATGAAGCCAGTCGTCATTTTCTGCATTGCACATTCCAAGATACTGAGGGTTTGCATCCAGACAACTGGTGCACACTATATTTGAGACCTTTCCCTAGCTATGTTTTGCCAAGGCTTATGATCACAGAATATGATTGAGCAAGAAACCAACTCATAACCCAAGAAGTATCTGGTTGTTTCTCCGGGGGAGCATCGACTTCTTAGTATTCAGGGTGCATGAGAGCAGACGTTTGAAAGCTCCCCCCCATCCTTCCACCAGACTCCACAGAGAATCAAACAATGAAGGCTCTGAACAATGTCACCTCAATTACAGCTCACAGCTATCCAACTGGGCCTTTCATTATCCAATCAGAGACCAAAGTGTTCATATTTGCCAGTATAATTACCACACCATCCAGACAGGCCTCGCGGCCACAGGAGCGCTGCTCCAGCCAGCAATAACAGACGCCATTAGTTCCACGCCGCCTGTGCTCCAGCTGGACAGGAAGCCCCGAGTCTTCTGATTAGAGCTAAACTCCTCCGAAACTGGAAACGCTAACAGCCTTTCCTCCATCTCCTCCCACATCTCCTCCTTCATCTCCTCCTCCATCCTCCTCTCCTCGACAACACTGCAGACACCTGGGTTTTTCTCCCCTGGCTGAGGAGCTCTAATAAAGCACTTAGGCTGCAGGAAGAGGAGGAGGAGGAACATGAAGAGGATGAGGAGGAGGAGGAGGAGGGATGCCGGTGTCAGCCAGCCAGAAAGGAGAGCTGTCTACTCATCTCACTAATGTACCTGTGGTAGGAATCCTGTGTTAACTAAACATCTTGAGTCAGCTCTGTCGCACGTGTCACTAAAAGCACTATGACTATGAACCAGTCATTTCTGTGTAAATCACAAGACTACAGACACCCCAAGGTGCTCGTCAGGTGGCTAATGATGAGGAGGCAAACAGGAAGAGAGAGAAGGAAAGAAGGAAGTTCATCCTCGTCACCTCCTTCACCTCCTAATTTGCCACAAACTAAATGTAATTGTTGAAATGGATTGTTCCTATTGGACGTTTTCTAAATGTAATTATTGCTTGAACAAATGAGAAACAGAATGAGCTGAGAGTCCTCGTTAAATTATATTTAACAACATCAACACTTATAGATTTAGTACCAAGGTGGTTCCTCAGAAGGTCAAAGAACGGTTTGATGGTTACAGAACCATCAAACCTCTAAATGGTTCTTTACTGATATTTAACAGGTCAAGTGTTCTGGATGGTCAAAGACGCCGTCCAACCATGCTGATAATTGCCATAACATACCACTAGCCATGCTTTATTGGTTGCTATGGTAACTGGGGTATTCTTTACTGTGATTGGGGGTATTTTGGTGATGTTGCTGGTACTTGGCTTCACCTTGCACCACTGTCACAACCAGTAGTCATAGAGTAGATATACTAAAGAACCATTACCGGTATCATATAGAAACATTTGGTTCTTTGTCACCGGGCTTCAGTCCAACGGTTCTTAACTCCAGACAGGAACATTAAAGGAACATATGATTAAAACACAGTTAATTGCAGTAATCATGCAACATGCTTTTCTTCTTAATCTGGTGAGAGCTGTGTTTTGACACATTACAGCCTCTATGTTACCAGCCAATTAAAGGTTTAGGTTAGAACAGGACTCCAAGTGATGGTTGGTTAGCTGCCAGAGAGGCTGCTAGACTAACTAACTAACTAACTAACTTACCAAAAATGTACTAGCATTTTTAAATTCCTGATTCAAGTAAATTGACCAGAACTGACCATCTGCTGTTAGAAACATGTTAATGGTATGAATCATCTCTGCTGAAATCAATTAAATTATAGTTTAAATCACTGAGTTTTAGTGTGAATTGTTTAGGAATGACATTTCCCTTTCTGTCCAAGAGGCTTCTGTGACTTTCAAATGACACTTAACATGAAGCCAATTTCCACCGCTCCATATTGCTGCAACAAAATAGAGACATCAAAAATATTTATCACAAGGAATAATGGAAAAATAAATAGGCAGTGCTGTGGCAGAATGACACTGGAGGGAACATTGGAAATTCAATTTAGTGTGTCAAAATAATTACATAGCTTCGACTGACATGAAGGAAATTGTTATAGTGCAAAGAGGAGTGAGAATATGGAGGAGTGAGAATATGGTGCCTGGTGAGTCCGAGGCCTTTCAGAGTCACGTCGTTTGGAGCAAACAGTTTGCATGGACCTTCAATTGGAGCGTTATTATATCGTTATAATAACGTACCTATACCTCCCTACCTACCTACCCCTACCTCCCCTCCCTCTATCAGCAGTACCACAATCTAAACTATTGAATGTAAAGGAGTTAATTTCCATTTCGATCATTCAGGATCTCTAAAAGGATCCAGTTGGTTCAAGTGTTACCAAACACTAAAAACCTCTTTAGAAAAACCTTTTGGATTTCTGTTCAGTGATTTTGTGAAAATTAGACATTTGTTGTCCAGATGGAACAAGATGCTCAACTGTCCATGTGATGTTGATACTGTTGTTGTTGTTGTTGTTGTTCCAAAAAACATTTAGTAAATATCACAAACTGTCTGTCTGTCTGTCTGTCTGTCTATCTATTGTGACACCCTCGGGGAAAAGCCGAGTGCCACAAGTCCAATCTGAGGGCACGTTCAGTTCACACATGATACTCGGGACAGGATTCAAAGGGAAATGATCATTTACTGGGTAAAACACACCAAACAAATACAAACAAATCAGAAATAAACTCAACACTTGCTAGGTCCAGTCTCTTCTCTCTGCAGATTCCCCTTTTTATGTCTGTCACTCAATCAGCTCACTCCTGGCTGATTGTGACGCGGTTCAGCTGGGGCAAGACGGCCGCCTGGCTGTGGCATGCTGGGAAATGTAGTCCCTTCCCCACAGTTTTCCAATGGCAGATGTCTCGGTCTGCCACACTATCTATCAGCTGGCCTTTGACCTTTGGAGGACGTGACCTCAGTGGAGTCTCTCTGGATCAGTTCCTTCAGGCACCGTTCTAGTAGCTGATCTGAAATCAGCCGTCTTCATCCTTTAACAGACTGAACAGACAGAGCAGCATGATGAGCACTGGAATTATACTGGAATTGTCTGAGTGTGTGTGTGTGTGTGTGTGTGTGTGTGTGTGCATCATCTCAGCATAAAAGAGAAGAGGAAAGTGACAGACAGGGGTTTTGATGAGGTGAAGACACAGGGTCCCTTGGGAGCCACACACACACACACACACACATACACACACACCCACACCCACGCACACACACCGGGAGCGTCTCGGGGGTTAAATGCGGCCATATTGTCATCTCGGTAACAACCTCGGTCACATTACTGATGGAGTTTAACAAACTGAAACAACATCACAGCTGGAAATTAAAAATTGAAGCTGTTATTTTATTATTACACCTCAATATTTGATTTATTTTTATTTAACCGTTATTTTACCAGGCAAGTCATTAAGAACAGATTCTTATTTGAAATGGCGACCTGGCAAGTGACAAGAGCCACTGGAGGGGAAAGGGGAGGGGCTAAAAGAACTACGACATCCTTCCTTCTCCATTATCTGATGATTGCTTTTGAGTTAGTTGTACAACTGAAGCTAAATCAAAGCTCTTTCATTAGACTGATAGTATTTGTACCTTTACATCGTGAACATCTGGGGTCCTCTTAGACACTTCATGTTGTGTTTATTCTAGTCTATGTTGCAGATGACCTAAATCTGCTCTTTATCAGTAGGAGAACATTCACCATTGTTAAAGAAAGGCAGTTTGCCAATGGGATGGGGGGGGGGGTACAATAGGGAGGATTTAGCACCACGATGATGATGAATTAGTCAGATACCCTACAAGTCTAATTCACTCCGTTTTGTGAAACATTTGGCAGCCCGGTTTAGGCCTGATGGGAAATCTAGATCAGTCGGCAAGAAGATTTTAATTTTCTGCAGTGGAAAAAGTGGTTGAAGCTGCATGAGAAGAGAAGTGTTGGAATTAAAGATTGGCATGCCTCACTTCCATTAAAAGTTTTTAGGCCGTGTGAAATATTAATAGAGATGAGACTGGGTCACCGCCAGCAGCAGGAACAGTAAGAACAAAGGTAATTAGGGACACAAATCAAACAAATCAAATATTGGACATCTGGATGATGCCGATAAAATGTTTCTCCACTGGGATGAAATAACATTTGCGTTAAGATGACAGATGTACATGATGATACCTGCAGATTACAGCGGAGTTACATCAGCAGTACAGTAGAGCTGCACCTCTTCAAGTCTGACAGTACGTTTTTATACTTCACAACAATCACACTTCCCTTTACAACATGGAGACGTAAAACAGCAAGAGCCACTGGGTCGACATGGCCGGCACGCCAGACCACAGGACTGTTAGCGCCTTTCACTCGTGTGTGTGTGTGTGTGTGTGTGTGTGTGTGTGTGTGTGTGTGTGTGGGATTGATTACTTTGTGATGTGCTGTGGTTCCCAAAGATGTTAGAGGTGAAGAGTAAAGAAACATCTACTGTTGGTCTATTCTGAAGTGAGATGATATTTCACTGCATGTGTCTGTGTCCAGCAGCTTCACGAGGTACAAAATCTGCACACATCTCAACGCTGAACTTTTTCAGGTGTGAACTGTCAGATAAACTACGATTCTGCCTGAGAGGAATTTCCCTCAGGAATTCAGCCCCTTTTTAGTCAAACACAACTCGTCTGTTTGTTTTCAGCACGGTAGCAATGGTAATTGCAAAATATTTGATGATGAAATTGTGAAATTCTAGCTGGTTCTCCATCAGAGATCAAGTCAAATTGTTTGAATATAACCAACGTGGACCTGTCCTCAACAATCCATTAAGTTAGACTAATTCATGTTCATAAGGCGTAAGTACTCTGCTGCATGTCTTCAATCAAATGTTTACACCAGAACAATCCCAATAATGAGCCATTTTTCTTTGTTACCAGAATAATTGAGGTCCTCTTCTTCAGTTTAAGCATGGAGCATCTTGTATGAGGTGAATGGCTTTCATCTTTCAGTTGAAACCTAATAAGCCCGTTCGGACAAAAGTGATGCCTCTCATCAAAGCCTTATCAAACTGAGGAGAGCGTCCCTGTCAGACGGAGGACTTTAATTAAAGAACCAAACAAATATTGAAGCTTCTCTTAATGGGAGGATGACGGAGATGATGGAGCTGCCCAAACAAACCCCCTTCTGTTGCAGGCGATGTGTAATTATATGAAGCAGGCAAGCAAAGCTAAACTGGATGTTGTTTGCAATTCCCAAACCTCCATTTGGACTCCAAATTGTGGAGTCAAAAAACAGACTGAAAACTTATAATGAATCTGTTATTACATGATTTAAAGATTCCCATTAAATACCAGTAAACAACCAGGACATGCCTAAATCCTCCCATTTGTCTGAAATTGGAACATTTCCTATGATGTTGTGTGGGCATGGCCAGTGGTGAGGTGAGGCTAGCGGCCACAGAGCAGGAAGTGACAACAACAACAACAATGGTACATTGTTCATTGTACAGTGGAATATTTTCATCTGTGTGGACTATCGCTCCTGATCTATCTATCTACACTATATGGCCAAAAGTCAGTGGACACCTGACCATCACACCTATATGAGCTTGCTGGACATCCCATTCTAAAACCATGGGCATTAATATGGAGTTGGACCCCAAACTGTTGCCACAAAGTTGGAAGCACCCAATTGGCCTTCACTGGAACTAAGGGGCCAAACCCAAACCCTGAAACACAGGGTGGCTGAAACACCTGAACTCAATAACTAGTAGGGGTGTCCACTGACCTTTGGCCATATAGTGTATATATAGATATATAGATATATATACAGTATCTATATATATGAAAGAAACAATTAGGACAGACTTTAAATTAAAGTACATTTAACCATCCTAAACCCAGGAAACAGTTTTTACTGCATGGCTCGTGCTCACAGAGCCTGATATGGTGCACATACTACTGGGGCGCAATTAGAAGATGCAGACGACACTCCAGTCTGGAGCCTCTGTGACCCTGTAAGGCCAGCCTTGCCACTCCAGGCACTCAGGGGACACAAAGACATTTAAGTAACCGGTCCTGACTGTCCAGGGGCCTCGAAGAGCCCCTCCAAAGGTGTCAAACACTCAGTCAGAGACCACACTTCACGCATCCCTGGATTCGGTTCATAATGATGCATCTCCTTGGTCCTATTATATGTGCACCTCTGGTCCAGCAACAGCTCACAGAGTGGACGATCGTTTTATCTTGAGGTTGCCAGAGGGCTTTTGTCGGCCCCAGGCTCTGAACTAATGACTCTCCAAGGATGTGGTGTTGACACTGCAGACACCGAGGCCAGCTGAGAGCGTTTACGGTCAGAGCGACCGCTGCACTGTGAGCTTTATTTAATCAGGGAGGAATTGCTGAACGTGTATGCTCTCTTTTAGCAACACCTTGCTTCATGCTTACTCATAGACAGACTGACAGCTGCCCAGTACAGATCACTTTTCATCTATATTTTGCACCAGTGGCCAGCTATAACTGAGCTTTTAACCCCGTATGAGCCCAAGTGCAGCTCACAAGGTGAAAGTAAAAAACTAGTTTCCAAAATGGGTTGAAATCAAGTAAAAGCAAGTTCAATGTGTGTTTTTAAAAGATAACACTGAGCTGGCTAGCCTGATCTCCACAGGCAAGTCGTTGAGTTTAGGGGCCCTGATGGCGATTGCTTGGTCGCCCTTCGTCTTTAATTTTGCTTGCAGGAGTGACCAGAAACGCTGAAGACGACGCCAGGTGATTTCACTGATTATCACACCTTCAACCAGAGGAGGGACTGATCAGTGAAATCCCCTCTTGCAGTTTTCAGTTGGAATGAAAACCTGCAGGCACATGGTTTTACACCCCTGCTTTAAAGCAGCGCTATGTCTTTTTATGATTGACAGGAACAATGTTTTCCTGCAGCTAATTAAAGTTATGAGCTGTACTAAACCCTCCTCTACCCGCTGCCCTTAACTTCCTGGTTATTTCCACCATCTTGGCCTTTCCTCCTCCCTGGTGTTTCTGGTTATTTATTGATGGAGGTTGGGCAGCAGAGTTGGCTTGTCCGCTTATTATAACTCACTTGGGGCTTGTTTTTCAGAAAGTTGCTAGAAAAGTTTGGCAGTTTGTGGATTTGGCTTGTTTTCAAAATCTATCTGTGTCTCCCTCTCTCGCTCTCTCTCTTTCTTTCTATCTGTCTCTCTCCCTCTTTATATCTGTCTCTCTCTCTCCCTCTCTGTCTCTCTCTTTCTGTCTCTCTCTCTCTCTCTCATGTTAGCAGGTTCAGCTATCTGACGTCACAATGTCACCAAAAAAATGTACAAAACATCTATTTCTTTCAGACACAGCCAATTGTGAGTAGCTGATTTATTTATTTTTTAGAAGTGAAGACTACCAGGAGTTTGGCTCGAACACACAAGGACAACCTGTCCATTGGATCGTAAGTCCAACACCTTAACCTCTCAGCCATCCTGGCTCATGCTGGAGGAGGAAGATGAACTCAAACCGGCTCCCGAGGTCGTTCAAGCGATCAGCCTGCTAACTTATCACCGAAGACACATTTAAACAGCAGGTGTAAACGGGGTCAGCATGAAGGATCAGCAGTGAGTCAGTAGTCAGATGCCAGAGGTCACTCATCAGCATATTTCTAACAAACAGACCTGCTTCCTTCCTTCCGACACCCAGGACCAGCAGATTATGAGGCCCGTCACGCTAAGACAGACAACACCCGAGAAATTCACCCAGTGGTGGTTTTATTCTTTGCGGTTTGTTGTGCAGGCTGCTTGATGTAGAAAAGCCTGTTAAAAGTAAAGAGCGCAGCATCAGCTGTCAGAGGATCACATCATCTGCTGTCACAGACAGACTGGGCTGCAGGCGAGTGATGAGAGGACAGGAATGGTAGCTGACAGTTGAAGTCTTGTAAGTCAACCGAACACAGTACTAAATACAGCAGAGACAGAAGAGGTTGAGATTCAGTGATTTGGTGGTGAGGCATTTAAATCTGTTGCTACGTTTACACGCTCATGGATCTTAAAGTAATTGGTTATTGACGATGTATCTTGTGTTTATTTGGTTGTCTGGTGTTTTGTTCTTCATCCAATCGTAGACGACGTGACGTCACGTTGAGATATTTCCAGTCTGATATCAGAAAATGTTTCATTGATCTAAACCATCAACGGTAACCGTCAGGTTTTGGTGTCAGCCAATCAGAATCAAAGAGCAAGGGCTTCTTTCTAGACCGACGAGCAACAATCATACAGGGAGAACACAATCGACTATTTGTATACTAGAAATACCTGCTGCGGTTTGTTTGGTTGACAAAGCAACTTGTTATCTAGTTGTTGGAGCTACAGCAGCTAGCAGCCAAGAGCTTCCCAACCAGCTGAACGTGTGAACGCTTCCAGGTCGGAGCAACGGGAAAACTTCCCTTCTTTCCGCTTCGTCTGACGTGACATGAATGCAGCAGCAGCAAGTTCACACCCGTTCTCTGGGGGTTGTCTAAAGGCATTCTGGGAAATGTTAACAACACCGTAATCGAAATATATTCTACGGTACTGTATATCTAGTTAGCTCTGAGGAGTCACATCGACTCTCGGCCAACAAACCGCAAGCTGTTCATTTTTACAGCTACTAACTTTGTTTATATCAAGGCCTTCGTACTTTGAGTCACAACACTGGATGAATTGCACCGACAGCAATATGAAGGAAGCAGTACGCCTGCAGTTTATGACAGGAGGAAATGACTGATGTAGCTTGTAGCCCATAAAGCAACATGACAATCTATTCAATCAATTCTAACAATGTACAAGATGGCCGCCGAGCATACAAACAGCTTCATTAAATGATTCTTCAATCAAAGCAACAATTAGGTTAATTAGGTTATGTGCATGTAAACATGATTTTTGATGTTCACCTCTCACCAACCTTTCATCTCCACATTCAGAAGCCTGGTTGAGCAGCTCAACTCTGCGTTGCCTTTGTTTTACCTGCTGCAGACTGAACATGCATTGTAGATGAGTGTGGCATCGCGCTGACCCCTTTAAAACTTTAAAGCAGAACAGAGATCCTCGCCCTGGCCTCTTTACCTCCCCAGGCCCTTACCTAAGAGGAGGTGAAGCAGGGGTTGTAGGGGTAGTCGCTTGGCTGGCTAAGAGCTTCACTTAGCACTGACTCATTTGGAGCGGAAATGTTAAAATCCTAAAGGGAGAGGGGCTGCAAGAGGTCTGGCGGTGAGATGGTGAAGGGATGAGACTCAACAACTGGAGCAGACAGACGGAAATACTGCCACCAAGTATTACAATTCAGGCTTTTAATAATTGAGAGGGAAGCTCAGCAAGCATTTAACGGACAGTTCAACGCCAACCAAACAAGGACACATTGTCACCATATCATATTATGTATGGTAACCCTTCATAATAAAAGCTTATTTTTTAGTCTTTTTAGAACTGAAATTATAACGATATTTAGGTCCTGATTTCCCAAAATGCAGGTAGCAGCGATGGACGACTACGTATGCCGTCTCAGCTTTCATTTTGGCGTTGTATTTACACAGGTTTTCAACGGTGGTGCAGCATCTGTTCTGAGTAGGTCCGGGTGTAGGTGTGTGTGTGTGTGTGGGGGAGGGCGGGGGGGGGGGGGGGTTGAGGTAGCATTGTACTTGAAGAAGAGTGCTTGAAGCGCTACCTTGTGCACTTATGTTGGATGAGACGGTGGCTGAAGGAGCTTCTCAGCCCGTTCATCTCATCATAGAGGGGGTGGGATGGGTTCTCCAAGGTGGATCTGATTTTAGACCTCATCCTGCCCTCAGCCACCTCCTCCAGGCTGTCCAGGCTCTCTCCCACAACTGAGCCAGCTTTCTCGACCAGTTTATTAATCCTGTTGGCATCCTTTGCCTTGACGCCACCTCACCAACATAGGGCATCAGTGTTGTCTGACCAGTCCAGTTTATTGTTGAGGTGTATCCCCAGGAACTTGTACGATTCCAGCACCTCCACCTCCTCACCCTGGAGGATCACAGGTGGTGGTGGTCGCCTCTTGTTCCGACAGAAGTCCACCACAAGCTCTCTTGTCTTGCTGGCATTGAGCTGTAGGTGGTTGTTGTCGCACCAGATCGCAACATGACTGACGTTATGGGTTTAATTGCCACTGGGGCCACCCATACTGAAACCTGGTAGTGTGTCCTCCAAATTACATTTGGTTATTTTCTACCTGCTATAGACTACATTTCACTATAACATCTTCACCAAAATGAAGCTCAGTTTTGTTAGGGATGGAAAGGTCTATGGAAGCCCGGAACCGCCAAAATACAAAATAAATAAATTAATAAATAAATGACTCAATAAATAAATGAATACATAAATAAATAAATATAAATTCAATAAAAATGCAAAAATATATGTACACATAAATAAATGTATAAATTAAATTAATGAATAAATGGGTATATATGGGCGAAGAAATCAATAAATAAATAAATCTGCAAATAAATATATACAGAAATGAATGCTAAAGGAAATAAATAAATAGTGGAATAAATTAGTACAGAAATGAATGATTAAGGAAAATAGTGAAATAAATAAATGCATATATACCCATTTATTCATTAATTTCATTTATACATTTTATTTATTTATGTGTACATATATTTATTTTAGCATTTTTATTGAATTTATATTTATTTATTTATGTATTAATTTATTTATTGTGTCATTTATTTATTCATTTTTTTAATTTTTTATTTTGGCGGTTCCGGGCTTCCATAAAGTTCAAGCGTTATAACAAGACCATGACTCAACATTCACTTGAATTCACAAATCATGCCTACGTGCATGAATGATCTTTCATAATCGTCTGATAGAGAAAAGAGGTTATTGATTGTAATGGTTTTGATGCTGTAGAATATTGCACTGTTGGTATTTCTTTCTTCTTGATTGGACTTGAGCTCTTTACAGACACTAAGTCATATTGCCTGTAATTACCCAGATATTCATTCCTCATCGTCCTGTTATCAAGGTCCCAACATGCTCCTTCGCATTATCGTTGATCAAGGAAATGATCCACTGCTGAAGTCCCTCACACTATCAGCCTGGAGCAATTAACTCTATAACAATGTTTTCTATTTTACAGTTAACTCATGTATTATTTCTGTGATCAATTACATCTACTGCAGCTTTTCCAGGCTAATTTCGGTGATGGATGTCAGTCGTGAGTTCGAATGAAACTCTGACCAGAGTCAACGGCATTGGTCCACCCAGTTAGGAAACTTATGCAGTGAAAAGCACTGAGCAGTTAGAAAAGTGAACTTGAGATTGAAAGGTTTCTGGTTCGAATCCCTCGGCCGGCTGTTAAAATCCCCCAACAACTACTGATGAAGTGCCCTTGAGCAAGACCTTTAACCCCAACTGCTCCAGTTGTGCCATTTTTGCTCAGTAGCCAACAGTTCAAGACTGTGGTTGTACTGGTCAGCTCCCAGTGGAACCAGTAGGAGACTGTGGTTGTACTGGTCAGCTGCCAGTGGAACCAGTAGAGACTGTGGTTGTACCGGTCAGCTGCCAGTGGAACCAGTAGAGACTATGGTTGTACCGGTCAGCTCCCAGTGGAACCAGTAGAGACTGTGGTTGTACCGGTCAGCTGCCAGTGGAACCAGTAGAGACTGGGGTTGTACTGGTCAGCTCCCAGTGGAACCAGTAGAGACTGTGGTTGTACTGGTCAGCTCCCAGTGGAACCAGTAGAGACTGTGGTTGTACTGGTATTCTGCTACACATTTGCTCCCCTCGAGGAGATGTATGGAAAAAGCAAGATTCGCTCTCTTCTCAGCTGTCAGAAGCAACAAGGAAGTCTGGCTGAGAATCTGTTTCTGCGTCGAATGTACTAATTCATCTGTACCGTAATTCAGTACTGATCCAGGGTGGATGCATGAAGGAGGACTTCTGCAATAGCAACTACTGTATAGATCTTCCTTCCCAGTTTGTCCTGGCCAGACATCTGAAATGAACACAGCACTATCTGGAGACTTCAGAGGCTTGGATCCTGTCAGATGAACATATTGCTGTGGACGGAGGGCAGATAGTACTCCGGTCTCTGTTGCAGGGACGCTCTTGGCGCTCTTCAGTATAACACCATATAACACCGACACTCCGGGGGACCTCCTCCTCCTACAATGATCCTTCAGGCCTGTATCATTCCTCAAGGGGATGATGGAGCACATCTTGGGGGCGAGTGGGAGGAGTAAATCTCTGTCATCACCTCCTCCTCGGCCCCTGAAGGCACCGGGATTGGCGTCAGGATTTACGATCATATTTGTTTCATTTTTGCTGGGAGGCTGTGAGGCCGGCCCCGTCACCTCCCTCATCTCCTCCTTATTGTTTGGGGTTATTTATGAGTGGTAGAGCCGGTGCCATCATGGGCCTCCTGTGTCCTCTCTAGTCAGACCACTAGTCTTGTGTAGATATACGGTTACCTGTCGGATGCCACAGTTCAGACCAGTGCTGTCTCCGACTTCATAAAGATTTTTTGGCACACACACATACAGTGTGTGAGACAGTTTGTTAGTGTTTGAAATCATTTTTCTATTTTAGAAGGCATATTTAGTATTTAAAAGGCTCTCACTTTCAAATATTGGATTTGACAACACAAAAATCCTTTATTCCTGTTGAAACAGGAAAACAGCCTTACTGAGCCTGAACTAACACACTGTATTTAATCACCTGGTGTAAATGACTGAAGATGCTGTGGAGAAGAAGTTTCATTGATTCTAGCAGCGAACCTGCAGAGCAAAGCACTGACAGCAAATCAGTTTTATCTTCTTAAAACACACTTTTATGAACAAACCTTTCGGAAATGGTACTTTTAGTTGTTTTATCTTGAATTCTGGTTTTATATTTCACTTCCTTGTTTTAATTTTTATGTAACTTGATTTTATTAATTCACTCGTGCTATAAAACACTGGCAGGATCGATCACCACTGGGCCAATCTGCTGGATTGCTTTACGGCACAAAACAGGAAGCATTTTTACTTTGCAAGTAAACCACAACTTTATTCCTGTTTCACTGTTCTGGCTGCAGAGTTTCAGCTTGAAGTTGGCTCACCTGGTCTGAATTGGCTTATTGGTTATTAAGGTTGTTATCGGCTCTTATTCTGGCTCTTCAAAATAAAATGGAGTGACACTAGGGAGGTGGAGTTATTTTTTTGTTGAGAAAACCAAAGTCTTATATATAGCACCTTTAATATTTTGTTTGGTTGAATTGTGGATTCTGTCGGAGAGCCATCCCAGTGTGCTGCGGTGCTTGGCGGATACTGTCTGACTTCAAGGGTCCTGGTGTCGTCCCTGATTCATGCTCAGGCCCTCCAATAGCTGCGTCATCTGTGGGACAATAAACGTCTGGATGGCGAAGAACCATCAGGCTACACGTACAGAATTCACAGCGAGACTTCAGTGTTTTCCCAGAAGTTTATTCTTGTCAAGGTGGAAATGCCTCTGACACATTTAGGGCAGCAGGATCTGGAGAAGCTCCTTCACATTTCTGTTTATGATTTTGTTCCATCCTCTTCCTTTTGTCTCATTGTTTGATTACTTATCGTGTCCCTTTTTATTTTACCCTCTTACTGTGTTATTAGGAAACACATTGAGTTACATTCCATGCATGAAATGTGCTATTGATTGATTGATTGATTGATTTAGACCAGGAGACACTTAAGCTCTCCAGTGAAGACCAGACTAATTGAATGGTAGGGGAAAACACTGCACTACTACATATAGACAGTCCATGGACCGCGCGTGGGATTGGGCGTGCACGTCCACCGTTGTCAGGACCAAAATTTCACACTTAAATGAACAGAGTCACGACCGTGGGGTCTACAGTCTCTCTGCTTCTCAGAATCCCATTTTGTCATGAAAGGCAGTATTATCCTTGTGGCATGGTGCTCAGCTGGGGCGACCAGTATGAACAGTATCCATTACCCTCACGCCGAGGCAGTAATAGGGGAGATGCAACATGTTTGCCATTTGCAAGACAGGTACATGTATGTTGCTTATTGGTAATATTCTTCACTGACCAGGGTGGTCAATGAGAGACATAAACCACCGAAACACACCAGACTGTAGGCCCTCTCTGCACTATTTACTCCAAATTACCGCGGCCCCAAGACGCCTCAAAAATTCATTAGTGCTGAGTAATGAGCCTCCTGCTAATACAGAGGGGGGAAGATAAAGCACGTGAAGGAAGAATTACTCCCTCTATCACAGACTTGGTGATTGTTTGGCATTTTTCAATTTAATTAAACAGTCACTAATCTGGTTGTAAGGCTCCTGTGCTTTACATCTATAATGCAATATGGATATGACATCACCAAACACACGGACGCTCCTCCAGCCCCATGCTAAGCTAGTTAGCATGAGTGAGTCTCTGTTTGTTTGATGAGATATGTGGTAATTTGATTGCTGCTGTATGATTTTGCTTTTTTTTGTTTAGACTGATACACAGTGGTTGTCTTTCTTGATCACTAGGAATAAACTAGACTAGACTAGAATAGACTAGAATAGACTAGAATAGCAGTCTGTGTGTCAGGTTTGGTACAACACACATTTGTTACTTTTCAAGACAATGCATTGTTTATTAGTAATGATACGTATTGGTGGATGCTGCTGCCTCACAGTGTGATAAGTGCTTGTGTTTTGGACTATAGTGCATATTCCTGATATTCATAGCTGTTTATGCATTATTTCAATATGTAGTAATGTTGTGCTCAGTGAGATTCTGCATGGAAAAGTAAAGGAAGGGCATTTGGAAAAGCAAATCACCTCCATAGACACACCGCTTGAAAAGCACACTGCCATCACAGTGTGTTTCTGCTCCTGATGTTTTCCCTGTAACGCCAGGGGCGCTGGGAGTTCAACAACTGACATTATTTTGACTCCTCACAGGATGGAGCGCTGAAGAAATGCCTCCAAAACCCACTCAGTGCAATTGTGGAGTCATCGAGTGAGAAGTCCTCACTTGTCTCCTGTCACTTCCAATGGCTGGAGAGTCCTGAGGCTGGCAGGTTGCATGGCCTGACCTGCCCTGACTTCAGCTCAAACATCTCTGGTGACCGACTGTCAGTATCACGCTTCCTCTCCCTGAGGAAATCACAGAGAGGAGTGTTGTTAGACAATGCCGAGTGGTCCTGTGGAGCTCAGTGGGTCGAGCAAGGCACTAACACTGCCAGGGTTGGTGGTTCCATTCCCATTGGGGGCATCCATGCTACAAGTGTATGCACTCCTGGCACTGTGAAGGACGTTGGATAAAAGTGTTATGTGTTATTATGTTAAATTGCATTCTTTTGTAACTCCTGATCAAAGCCATAATTTTCAACTGCTCACAAAATATGACATATCACAGTTTGTTAGACGTGTTTCTCCCCTCAGTCACAGTCCTGGTCCTGCCCAAATGGCCAAAACGTCACATCAGAGCCTCATGACTTGTCTCTTGTAATTGGCATCACATTATATTTTCATGGTTGTCTCTCATGCTCCCTAAAATGAGACGTATACACCGGTGGACATTTTGTGTCATCTGGGAAATTTCAATTAAACTCTTTTCAATCTCAAAATTTGGCTAGTTATTCTTTCCTAATAGAGTTGTTCATTACTTGTGACTTGTGAGCAATGCATGTTAATCAGGTCATTGGCATCAAGCATCAGTCTCATCAGGACCAGACCTGAGGTGGTGGTGGTGGGCTGTGGGGGGTGTGTGTGGAAAGGGGGAGGGGAGAGGGTGTTTCCTATTTTTATCTTGCCTTTATATATATTTGACTATTGTAACGATTGCCTTTATTATTATTTACAGTACTGGTGGTGTTAGTAGGGCTAGTAGTACTACTAGTACTACTAATACTAATAATACTAATAGTAGTAGTGGTAGTATGGTGTTCCCTAATACGCATGCGCATCACAGCAAGCTGTCAATTCGAAACCAAGCGAGGGAAAACAAACCAACCTCGCACAGACAGTAGTAAGTTTTCTTGTTTTGTTTCCAGTATGTGACTGGTAAAGGTATAAATTAGGGTCATGTCACTCACGGAATGTGAACTGTGGTGCTAGATACTATTAGCTTGTTGAGTGGCTACTTGACACTGGGTTAGCCCCGGTACGCTAGGCTGTCTTGTACAGAGAGAACGTCACGCCAAAGTCCCTAAAAATGTGTCAGTTTCATATTTTCTTGCTTATCATCAGACGTACACACCTTGTAGAACATGGTTTAAGACAGGTTAAGAATAATTGTGATCCACTCTTCAATTCGGCATACACCCAAGGCACGACGCAGCCTTTGTTTTAGTAAAATGTTAACTTTAATAATTGGTTCGACAAAATAACGTTACATCGACCGGGGTGGGCGGCACCGATAAGAAAGTCTTAATTTTAATGCAAATAAGTGCTATGGTGTATTGGATGGGTGCCGAATTGACCAGGAGAGCTCATCGATTTGTAAAAGCCGCTACGTTGTATTCTACCATCTATGTACGTTTGCAGATGAGCAAGGATGCCTTAAACTGTCAGATTTTGGAATGGACTTTGGCTTCGCGTTGTCTTGATACACGAGAGAACGGAACATACATGGCTAGCTATGCGCTCTCACTGTTAGCTCGAATTTATAACGTTAGCTTACTTTAACGTTATATAAAAGTAGTTTACAGTGTGTGCCAGTCAATGGGCGATTGCGAAGACGATAGCAAGTTCGAGCAAAAGTAGAGGCGAGCTCTTTCTGGTGGCGGCAGCTGTTGTTGATGTTTTGCTCAAGTTAGCTAGCTAGCTAGCCTCTTTAGCTTAGCCTCTTTACCTGGCTAACAGTTAACTTGCTGTATAGCTAGGTACAGCAGCTATATCAGGCATGTATGGAGCTGAACTTGGAACTATGGAGCTGATATTGAGTCGTCACTGTTCATGTTACCTGATATTATTTTGCTTATTGGACTGCTCTCAGTTAAATGACATGCCTGATGATCGATAACTGCATACATGTTGTTTGGCTGCAACTTTAGGTGCCTTGGCTCATGTAATTTTGTGTTTTAACCTATTTTAATTTAATTTTTTAATTCCTGATGTTTGATGGATATATGAATGCAATATGTGTATATACATAATTTAAAAAAAAATAGAAAATCTACTATCTGTAATTAGCATACTGGTCTGCAAAGCCCTTTGAAAATGCCTTGCAATAAAAACATCTTTTCCAAAGTGCACAGCTAAAAAAACCAAATCAAATTCATAATTGAATGTAGTTTATAGAACATACTGACGTATATTAGGTTCTTGTGCATTGAAAGAAGACTGGCAATACACCAGAAATGTACAGCTTCAGAGCCAATGCTCAGCAAGTTGTTATGAATCTAATATTACATGATTTGTGATTTGCTGTATCTTGAACAGTGGAAATCAAAATCACAGATCATCCATATTGACATCTTTCAAAGGCATTTAGCTGATGCTTTCATCCACATCACGTACAGTGAGTGCAACACTTGAATAAGCTTCAGTTCCTGGATGTCCTACATTATAATAACCTATAGAAGTTTCTTTACGCTGCAAGCCGACTCTTAAATGAATACATAACAGGGGTAACAGGAGTATTAGTACAATATGCAATGTTTTTTTTGCTGCTTCACTGATTGGATTTCATATCCCTTAACAATTAATTTCCTATTGTCCTTTCTTCTAATTTTATTCTTCTTCTGCCCATTTATAGTTTCACAACTTTCATTAGCTATGTCCAAACAGAAATAGCTGCTTTTCTGCTTTTGCCAACTTTGTTTCTTTATATTGGTTTTAAAAATCAATCATCATCAAATCAAATAATCCAAAAATGTGTTGTTGTGAAAGGTTACTTACACTTCTCTGTCTCATTGGATCACTATAGGGCTACAGGAATATTCTGTTGTATGTGTTGTCAGGGCACCATTGCCTGACCCTTGACCTCCTTGCTCCTCGTTGCATGTAATGTCTGTGATGTCTGCTTATTCTACTGAAAATAGTCGGTTAGCTCTGAGCAACAGAAATGGAAGGGACATTTCCTGAGGTACCGTAGCCTTAGCCCTGATGTGTGACATTTTAAAGCTTATTCCTTCATCTTCTTCAACCCAAATACATCGCGGGGGGCGGTAGCGAACAGCACAAATCAGTTTTACACGCTGACATTTTATTGATATGCTGCCTGGTGGATCAGATGTGTGCCGAATGGAAGAGTGGGCCCTGACGATTAAAAAGGTCTGCAGTCATGTTGTACAAGATATATGTTTGCCGCTAAGCAAGGCATCCTTAAGCTTCCACATTTCGGCATGTAGTTTGTCCTGATGTTCTCTTATACTAAAAGAGCCAATGCTTATATGGGGCTATACTTGCTGATGCAGGCCAATGCAAAACACCATAGAGAGGCTTTGAGACTTGGCTATAGCCTTATATCAACTGAAAGCCATTCTTATACATAGCCCAAATTGACTCTGTCATTGTGTTCACCATAACCTAATGTCCCTGACAAAAATCCCGAGTTTACTTTAATCTGCCTGATGTCATCTCGGTGAGATTTGTTTGGCTCAATTGCCCAGGCCCGGGCAACGGTGCCAGAACCTGAAATGAATGTGACTTTACGATGTGCAGCAGCGAGCGTCATGCCATAGATCTCCCAGAGTAATGGTTGAAGCCCAGGGTAGCGTGATGATAGAAAGAATTATCACTGTGTGAAGAGGTGCCTTATGGAATTAATTAGCCCCTTATTTTTTCCTGTCTCTCTTTGTCCACACAGTTTCCCCCCTGTCGTAGGCTGCCCGCATGGCTGGGCAATCTGTTCAACTCATGTATTTTCCTCTCTGATGCGCGTCAGAGGCTCCTATTTGGAGTACCCAGCGGAAGCGTGGAGGAATATTTATTAGCTCGGGCACTGAGGAGGTTACTCATCCTCTTTCTGCCTGCCTGTGAAAGTTAAGAGTTCAGCCCTCTCTGCTTTTGAAGTGGAAACCTCATGCTGTGGGATGGATCACACAAAGCATGACCTCGCCATCCCTCCCAGTGTAGAGGTGTATAAGGCTTTGAGGTAGACGGGACTTTCATCTGGCTTTGGCATCTGGGCGGAAACCTGCCGTAGTGAACGCTCGATTACAAAGATCACCGGCCACTTCCACTTTTGTACCAGGCAAATTGACTTCTGGAATAGAAAGGGACCTTTTACGGTGGTTGGTTACCTGCCGAAGTGGCTGCTGGAACAGACACAGGCAAACCTGACCTGCATGTGTCTGGTGGTCATTTCCCACCCCGATGAGCAGTGTCTCCAGTCCTAAGGCAGGGAGCTGTAGGTTAGCTCTGCATGTCTTGTGTTGTGGGCCTGGGTCCGTGTTAGCAGAGGAGTCAGCTTATAAATCTCAGTTTCAAGATCTAAAAACCTTAAACGGGCTGCCAGCAGGGTCCTGAAAGAGTTTTAAAATGTCTTAAATTATATGATCTTAAAGCCTTAAAGCCTCAGGCAACTTGGATTGAAATAGTAAAAATGAATATATGATATCAAAGTTTAGTGTCTAATTAAGCATCCACAAAAATCTGAGTGAAAATAAACGTTCAGAAATATTACAAAACCTAGTTCAAATGAGTGGGGGGTTCAGAACAGTGGGGTTGAATTGGGCGTGGTATTTTCTGAGATTTATGACGCAGAGAATTCTTTAATCCAATCATTAAAAAATGCACGTCAGTTGTCCCGCCCCCAACAGGTGCAACAGCTTGACAGTTTGACATGGGCGGAGCTATCAATCCTGTCAGGATGTCAATCAAATCCTGATCTGACACGCCTACACAGTCCTGAGAAATGGTCTAAACAGCTAAATGAGCTGTTTTTGAACTAGGTTTTCTAATATTTCTGAAAGTTTAGACACTAAACTTTGATATCATATATTCATTTTTACTATTTCATTTTTAAGTTGCCTGAGGCTTTAAGGCCTTAAATTGTGTTCAATACAGTTAAATATAATATCTTAAATGTAGTTTTAGAGGTCTTAAAAATGTTCTTCCGTTGAGAAATGAGTCCAGTCATATCAGACTATATTCTGATTGGTCTATAGCTGTTTTCATTTTCATGTTTTTTCCAATGTGAAATTGGTTTTCTATTTCATTCTAACTGGCATTAAAAAAGTCTTAAAAAGTGTTAAATATAAATTGATGAAACTTGCAGACACCCTGCTTAAAGAAACCCAGACTTGAATGTTCATTCGTTGCTTTTCAAATTTTCCATTAAATGACATGACAAGGACTGACGCAGTGCAGCGCGTGAAAATATCGCAACTCCGTCTGTCAAACAAGTTCAAAGTAGTTGAAGTTTTGATGGACCTTACTTGTCCATTAATGTGATGGATGCCAAATGTCCCTGAATGCCACCTAATGGTTGTAGGTTCACTGAGCAGCTACCTGCAGCTTGAAGCTAGCCTCTTGTGCTTGTTGGGAAAGACAAAAGTCAAGGTATGCCTTTAATCTGATAGAACAAATGGGGTGGGGGGGCAGCAAGGCCTTACATAAGCTGCAAAACAACCCCAGCATCTCTCAGCGCTGTGATTCCTCATGCACACTGGAGATACAGAGAACACAAAGCTCCCTCCAGCTATGGATATGGTTACATTGGGACAAGTCTTTTCAAGGCCTATTTTGGGAGACACTTTGTTGAGCCTCTTTCTCTCTCCCGTCCCCACAAACAGAGAAAAAGATTATGTAAATGTGGAGCTAGCGAGGTTTCCTTCTTGGCGAAGGCACCGGCGGCTGAACCGATAGGACAGTTTGTGTTTGACACACATTGGCTGTTTGTCAGCGAAGCCCCGTAAGGCAGCATCTCAATACAGTCGTCACTCTTTGTCCAACGTGTTTATTTCTCCCCTCCTCCGTCCTCGACAATCCTCTGCCACCGCGAAGAGCTTTGGCAAGACGTATTATTTACATCTTCCAAGCTGCTATCTTGCTTGATTTCTGACACCAAGCCGATTTTGCAAAGGCCTTGGCAGATGAGAGAAACAAAAAGTGCATCAGGCAGACGACAGCGTTGAACACGCCAGTTTACATGGCGGAGCAATTATGTTTGTTTATTTTTTATTTAAGTAAGTAACTGATGATTAATTATTGATATTGATTTTCTCCTACCAGTACGTTCCTGTTCAAAGATGTCTGACATGCTGTAGCCATGATTAAAAGATGAAATGTGCATCATCCTAAAGAGCTTACAACCTCAGTGTTATTTCATTAGTAGAACATATATTTTTAGTGCACTCATCTCTCTATAGATCACATGAGTAATAGTGTGATACTTAGTTTGCCCCCATAGGGGGTTTTCTCTTACCCCCTCCACAGGGAGGTCAGAGGTCAGGGTCAGCTACAGAGCAGCACCCTGGAGCTGGTGGGGATTCAGTGTCTTGCTTAAGGGAACTGCAGCACTGTGGATACTTGCCGAAATGGGCCTCTGGATGAAGCATGGTCTCCCTACTCACCACGCCACCCCGCTGCCCTTTATGTGATGGCTTTGGCCCTGAGTGGCTCACAACCTTAAAATTATATTTCAGCTTAGCAGAAGACATTTTTCAGGGCACTCATGCCTCCGTGGGAGCTCATTAAACCTCTAACCACCGCCATTAAACCACTAAAACTGTCTACTTGGGGGGATGTAGTCAGCACCGCTTTTGTAATTTAATTTTGAAAAGCTTGTGTAAAGAATCCCCAAACAAGAAAGACAACTTAGACCTGGGGAATATTTATTTAGTGTCCTGGAGCTAACTTTTCAAAAGGTAACCTTTACGGTTCAACTGATTGTTTTTTGATTGTTTTTTGAAAACCAGTGCAGATACAGATATTGTATGGAAAGTGCCCATAGCCGGTATTCAATATCTTTAAATTTGTCCATTTTCAAGACAAAAAGCACTATAATTCAGTGTTTCCCCAGTTATCTGCAATGTTTGCATCCCAAGAGGCTGCAAGATATTTCAGATGCCCCCCTGAATGATGTTCTCCACTGCTCTGCATAGCTGTTGGTCCACAAACCCAGTTAGATGTTGGAGAACATCTTTTATTAAATACGAAATCCTACTCTTACTTTTCACTCTGAAATTTAAATTTCAATCCCACAAAACAGATGATGCAGAAAAAGCTCAGTCCATATGGCAGTCTCAATGTCACTGTCTTGTCAAAATGGACCAATGTTTAAAATCAGAGTCGTTTCAGAGTCACTCTTCATCTGGGAGATAGACATGGTGTTATTATTAAGCCAGTGTCAAGTTCTCCTGGTCAGCTGCTAGTAGAATGTGTCTTAGTGTAGTAAAGGAGTATGAAACCTTAGACTCACTTTTTACTATTGATCAGTGTGCAGTGTGCATAGCACCATGAAACACCTGCATCCTGGTCATAATCTTGCCAATAGGTCACATCGTGCTTTTGTCCTGGAATTTCTGTGCAGATCCCAGCTTACTGTCGCCAACTAGCGGCTGGAAAACCTTTTGCCAGAATAGTGTTGTCATCATACAACCTGAACATCATACATGCTCCTCATGCTGCCGCTTGTATTTTTTCAGAATTGCACAGTAAGCGGAGAAAGGCTCAAACTGATCATGGCCCTTTAAGCTCGACATCTGCTGCACTCTGGGAGGATTTTTCTAAGGATTCCCACTGCAAAGGTAACTTCCCATCTGCGTCTAGATCACTGTAACCTCATCTGTCTGCAGCCCGTCCTTAACACATTACAACAAAAACACTCGTGTGCTTTTCAAGATGATAGATGATAGCTTTACTTTTCCATGCAACATACTTTAATATTACATGTTGTCAGTGGCTTTCAGTCCTCCTGTGCCCTCGTGACCCAAGAGTCTGCAGGTTTTCATTCCAACCAATTACTGCAGCAGCTGATTTCACTGATTAACACACCTTCAACCAGAGAGGAGGAACTAAGTAGTGAAATGAGAGACTGTTAGGTCAGGATGGCACGGGATTTACAACCACTGCTGTATACAGTATGACCTGTAATATGTGGTGATGTGAAGCTCAGTGGGTAGAGCAAGGCCCTAACGCTGCCAGGGTTAGAGGTTCTATTCCCACTATGCTATAATTGCCTGCACTCATGGTACTGTAAGGAGCTTCAGATAAAGCGTCAACCACACGGCACATGTTTTTAGTTTTTTTTTTTTTTCTTCCACTTCTCCTGGAGGAAGTCCGAGCCAGGGGCGGCGAGACGGAAGACAACCCAAGGACGAGTGTCTGAGTCCAGAGTGTGTCGGTCAGGCGGTTAGTCATCCCCTTCTCCACTCGTCTACAGAGCGCCTGTCACTCAAGAGTGAGGTGGAGTTTTAAATAGTTTTAAATTGGGTTCTTTGAGATGGGTGGCCTTGTCTCCCGCGCTGCAGACCTGCGCTCCCTTGACACGCTCCCACCACTCGCACTCACAAGCTGCTTCTGGGCTGATAAAAGTCCCCTGGAAATCACCTGCTGTGGTGTTTTTTATTTCTTTATTTATTCAAGGCTGTGTGTTTTTTTTTCTTTGCACCACTGCAGGAGTATAAGCCTCTGGCGGCTGGCAGTTTTATGTTCTAGAAAATGAATGTTCTGCGTGCAGCCAGCGCTGAGCTGTATAGGTTTTTAACAGTACGCCGGAGATCACCATTGTCCAAAATTATAGAGTACACTTTAGAAAATTAGACATCGTAAAGCAAAAATAAATGTGTGCTTAGATTCAGTTTAGTATCAAGGTGGGTGACAGGAGAGGGACTCCTATACTGGCTGCTGAATGATCAAGAGGATTAGTACGCAACTTAATGCCATACTGGTGATTCATGTTATACCGTAGAGAGTTTTATAAGCTAGTTACATTTGACTTGAAATAAAATCTCAGCAATATTTTGGAATAGTTATTTCATTACTTTCTGTTAACCTTATTTTAGTAGCTAACGGTAGCTAACGTGACTTGTGTTGGTAGGGTCACTGTGTTTTGCTCAATGGCACTTCAACAGGACTCATTGGCTGTTGTGGGGAACAAGCCTGTAATGTGCCGTTTGGCCATCCTGCCACCATATTTGACATTTCGGGTCATCAACCATCTTTTACGTGGTCAAACCAACCTGGTAGTGGTGTGCTGCTCTCGGTCCTATCCAGCCATAAACCTAACCATGAATCATTTTGTTTGGATGAACTTCAATTAGCCTCTTGGTTAATGAGTGCCCTTAAGGAGGCAGGCTGTGGGCTTGGAGTTGCTCTGAGGAACCGGGACGGCAGCTGTCTGCTCAGGGTGGCACATCTGACATTTGGCTGGGTTCAGCCTGGCGTCCTGCTGCAGGGATCAGGCTGGTATTTACAGCTGGTCTTACTCCAGCCGTCTGCTATTCCCTGTTGTGTTGCTGCTCTGCGGGTAGGGTTCAGCATACAGTCTTTATTTTCTGAAACCGACGGGAAGGCTAAGACCGGTGCGACTTCAAATTAAACAATGACTAGATCACAAATAAGCTAGGCCTCATGTCGACTGTTGCATGGCTTGCACTATCCCCATGCGGGTCGGTTCAGGACACGGGACTGTTCATACTCATGTCGGATACGGGTCATTTTCAAACATGAATGTGAACAGTTTGACAAAAAATTGGATCTGAGCAAAAACATTATTGCGCATTAAGGCCTGTAATGTGAACGTGAAAGAATCAGGAGACCGGCCACCCTCCAGTGGTGTTGTCATGTATGAGAGTAGTATCAAGGAAGGGTCTCTGTCACTGTGTATGGCCTTTTTAAGCAGCACCCTTTTTAGTCTCCCCATTTCTCTAGGGATACACAGGACTACATGTAATGTGTCAAAACCCATAATGCTCTGCAAACCTTGAGCAAGCAGATTGAGACCCTTTATCTGTCACTGCAGTATACAGAATCCCATGTCTAGCAAAGAATGACTTTAAATGGGTTATCACAGTCTTTGCTGATGTGTTAGGTAAATATGATTTCAGGATTATTTGACAAATAGTCTATGGTCATCATATCATTGCAATGAAACTGGTCCATGCCCACCTTTCCCCAGGCTGTAGCAGGAAATCCATCATAACTGTGGGCCTGTTTGTATAGAAACAAAAGGCATGTATTAGAATTGCTCATCATTTGCTCTGTCAGCATTCATGTTTGGCCGGTAAACACGTTCTCTAGCTCTCCTCTTACATTTTTCCATTCTCAGATGTCCCTCGTGAATCTGCCGCAGCATCTCCTGGCACAGTGGGATAGGACTCACCGTCCTATTGGCTCTCAGCAGCACACCTCCACGACCGCCAACTCCTCCCTCAGAGACTAATATTGCTTACAGCCTCTCTGCCAGCCATGCTCCACATTGAACACCGCCTCACTCAGAACTGGGTCTTTCGCAGTCTCCTCTGCAGTCTTCCTGTTGTTCTGATGCTGGAAGTGATCCCACCATCATGTCAACATGCAGCACAATGTCTTCTCTCCCAACACACTGCGAGTCATTTTCTTTTTTTCTTCAAACATGGCCGATATGAATTAAGGGCTTGTCTCCAGCACAACCTTTGGAAGGCCATAGATGTAAATATGACATTTCTCACAGCTAAAAAAAAAAAGACCCAACCCAGCATCTGTCATGCTGCGAGAAGTTTCTACACTCCGTGATGCTGCCTGGAGTAATACAGCTCCAATGCATCCTCGGAGGCATCAGTTGACACCTTGTTGGGTCTGCTGGGCTCCTCAGCAGGATTACACTTCATATCATTCCACTCTGTTATGCTCCTTACCTCATGTCAACTCATTCTTTTCCATCAGAAGTTGCCTCAGATGAGCAGTTCTGTACTCCGGTTCTGTTCCCAGAGCATGCAGCGCCCCCTTTCTGTCAGTCGGGGTTGACATTTGTTTTTGTTTTTTGTTTTTGAGACATCTGGCTGCACCCCTTTTGAGGACAACTTATTCACCAGGAAGAGGAATTCCCCCACACAGAATTGACACTTGGACCTATTCAGCTGGAGTCCAAACTCTTTCCAGGACCCTTTCCAGGCAACGATCATGCTCAGTGACTGCCGACCCCCAGACAATCACATCATCAGCACATACCCTGGCCCCCCTCTAGGCCTTCAAGTTCCCGATATGTTCCATGGCATTGTGAAATATCTCTGGGGCTCACTTTATTCCAAATGGTAGTGTCTGAATATCAGCTAAAAGGAATGTTAAATCTACAAAGTTTGGAGCTGGCCTCATCCTACCTCACTTGCCAAAATCCACTTCAGGCATCCAATTTTTAAATAAAGTTGGCTCCAATCATTTCACTCAAATTGCCTCTCTGTTAAGAATCTGGAAATGTTCCCTCTTGAGCCACTTGGTCGAGTCTTTAGGGTCCATGCAAATTCTGCTCTCCAAGCCCCTCCATTCTACCTTTTCTTTCTGAAGGGGCTCACCAAGGCTGGCTGGGACCCTATGAGGTGCATGTATGACTTAGCATCATCTGTGAGAGTAATTCAATGAAGAAGAGGCCGTGTGCCAAACCCACCAAATATATAATCATATCTTTTTACAATGTTCTCACAAATGGGGTGTTCAACCCTGAGATTTACATGAGTTGTGAACATACATAAAGGTTCATTTATGGTGTAAACCCTTTTTTATCCATCCCAGATTTACACATGCTTTATCCCATAATAAGATTGTCCCATTAACCTTGAGCCTGCACACCCTCAGACAGGAATGGTCAACCACTGTAAGCTCTCAGGGGCGTTTTCTTTCTATTTATATGTGGTTTGTAATTCAACCCTTTGAAATCACTGATATTGATTGGCTCCAGTATCCAACTTCATAGTCCTAATTGTTTCATTGACCAACCCGTGGATCATGTTGCAGTATTAATCTGAGCATTTGATGCATCTGGGTCATTTGGTCCAGATTTCAATCCTCAGAATAACCTTTGTTGTGTTTATTTGGCATATTTCATACATGTTCATCCAGTTGCCCATCCTCCTTTATTACATTTGACTTTTCTTTGTAATTTAGTGGTCAGACACAACTTGCCAAAATGATTTTCTTTTTTAAAATAGATGTTTCATGCATCTGTTGCAATCCTAAAGTATTGTCTTTTGCTAAAAGTGGAGGTTGTGCTTCATATTTTATATCTAGCTGTGAGGTCATTCTCTCTAAGCTCCTTCACTTTTGAATCATTGACATCAAACGCAGCTTGATCCCTCAGCATAGAGGCACTCAGCCCACCACAATTGCAAGTCTGTGCTTTTAATCTTAAGTCTGTGAGAAGCGCATGAATTTTTTCTCCTTGTTGCTGCATGAGTCAGCGAAATATAAACACAGTTCGTAGGTCTTTTTCTTCTTAGGGGAACATAAAAGTGTTGGACGACTTTGTATCCTCATCGTCTTTGTACTGGAATGCATTATAAATATTGTTTGCCTTTGGTCCTGCAACTGTGAGGGGAAGTAGCAATAGCAGCAGTAAAACGCTGTTTAAAAGTCTTCCAACTCAACTCCACATCACCGTCGAGGTGTAGATCCTCAGGTTTAGTTGTATGGTTGTACTGGTCAGCTCCCAGTGGAACCAGTAGAGACTGTGGTTGTAATGGTCGCCTCCCAGTGGCCAACAGTAGAAGACTGTGGTTGTGCTGGTCGGCTCCCAGTGGCCAACAGTAGAAGACTGTGGTTGTACTGGTCAGCTCCCAGTGGCCAACAGTAGAAGACTGTGGTTGTACTGGTCAGCTCCCAGTGGCCAACAGTAGAAGACTGTGGTTGTGCTGGTCAGCTCCTAGTGGCCAACAGTAGAAGACTGTGGTTGTACTGGTCAGCTCCCAGTGGCCAACAGTAGAAGATTGTGGTTGTACTGGTCAGCTCCCAGTGTGAATGTGTGGAACTGTATTGATGTATTGAAGCAGGATGCCGATTAAAGAGAACGTCATCAAACTTTCCCTGGAAAAAATAAGTAAGAAAACAGAAAACAACAGTTGTCGTACCTAAACATAGACCTGTTTTGAGTTCATGAATGAATCACTCATCCTCGCTCTAATTTGCGCCTCTGGCTCCTCCCCTCTGGCCTAAATTGGAGGCTGGGTTTTCTGCTTGACTAAGTGACTGACTCTATGGCTGAGTGACTAGCTTGTCTGCCTCCCAGGCTGTTCCTACTCTGCCATCCCTGGATATACAAGGTAGCGGTTTGGGACTCGCCAGTCAAATCCCCCCGAAAATCCAGCTAACAAGCTCTGACAGGAAGCAACATGCCACCTGCTGGGAACACGGCCAGCAGCCTCTCCTCACATTTTCCTGGGTTTTTTTGTGACACGCCTCAAAGACTTTAACCTGCCAGTGGTCTTGTCGACATTTTTCTTGTATTGACTCTTGCAGGTTATATCCAGATAATAAGCTTTCTGATTTATAGGGAGGGCAGGGTGGCCTTGTGGTTAGAGAGGCCGTTCCGCAAACTGAAAGATTACAGATTTGATCTCCCTAACAGACAAAGTTTCCATCAACAGTCGTATCTCCTGTCAAAGTGTCCTAGAGCAAGGACAACTAAAGGCCTAAAAGCTAAGGAGATACATTTCTGCTCAAAGAACCGGTGCGTGAACTGAACATTTTGAAATGTTTCAACAGTAGTTCTGTAAATCCAGAAAGTTTTTAGGATTACAAAGCACCATTTACACCGTAAATTCTCATTTTGTAAGTCATGTAAGTTTACACATTTAGAGATTATATGATTATGTTCTAACTTTTTGTAACTTCTCTACACTATTTGTAGAGATTGTTCTATCTCGTTTTCAACATAAAAGTAATTGTTTAGCTGAGAATCTTGCAGTAATACCAGTAGATGGTGCAAAGGTACTAAGATCCAATAGAAAGCTTTTGTGTCCAAACGTTTTTTCCCCTGGAGAGAGCATCATCCACAATCATCACAAATGAAATGAAGCTTGTCATTGATATTTGAGACTTATAAGTGGAGCAAATCCACATTGCTGCCCCTCCTCCTCCTCCTCCTCCACCTTCGTCTTGATTGTTCCTTTCCTCCTTTCAACTGCTGATGTGTCCAAAATAGTTTTTTTTGTAGTTGTTTAAATCAAAACAGGTCCGTTATTGTGGGCTAAACGTGCCCTACAAGTTATGTTTCCTTGTGGCAGAGAGATTACTGGCAAAACTCAGAAATGCAACCGCATGTTTCCAGAGCTGTAAAACACAATTTGGATGTCAATTTGAAAATGCAAATTATGATTTTTAGGATTAGAAACACGAGTTATAATCCCATTTATCAATTTTCAGAACAGAGTCTGGGTTTTCAAAGCATAATAATAATAATTGAGGCCTTGTTCGATTCACGTACAACTTCTTTGGAAAGAAATTACCCTCCTATGAAAAGTGTGTTATTATTTTCTCATGATTTTCTCCTAGGTCATCTTGATGTCATGCCTGTCCACGTGGTTTCGGACGGGGCCGGTCCAGGCACCAGGGTACCACCACACCTAACCAGGATACCCATCTCGCTCATCAGCACCACCACAGACTGCTCAGACAAAACTGTAAAGGTGTGTTTAAGACAGGCCGGTATATATGTGAAGGCTTTTTACTGTAACACAATACTATAAGACTCCTGTGTCTTATTATGTATTATTATGTCTTCTTGAAATATCGAGTGTTTAACGTCAGGTGACAATTTCTGTAACGTTTTGGAATGAAACCTTTCATGTATTTTTCCATTTTATTCAGTATACTGCTGCACTGACACCCATCTTTTTATTCCTTTTCCTTTATTTATTAAGTTATCTGTCAGAGGTAGCAGTCTATTCACATGTAACCTTGTTATTTTTTTGTAATTTTTTTGTATTTGAGGCTATTCAATTCCTTTTGATTGGGCAGCTACCAAAGCATTTCCCTCAGGCATTCATCATCAACTCCTGGAGGGTTTTCTGATGTTGGTTTGATTGGTTGTCAAGCCTCTCGTGATATATCGTAGAGATGTGTTATAGAGCATTGTGTTTTAGAGGAAATATCAATTAAGGCTAAATGCTTTCACAATTTCTTGTTAAATTTTGCATTTTTCTGTCATTCCTCCAGGGAAAGGTGGTTCGCAAAGGCCCGCTGGTGTCTTTAGAAGATGATGAATTTATCCTGAAGACTGTGATTCAAGGTATTATTGAAGGAATAATTAAATGTGTGTATGTATGGTGTATTTTTACAAGGATATATTTTATGCACCTGCTTGATGTGCAGTAGTCTTAGCTAACGTTAGCTTGTTTCCAGTACCCATCCACAGTGGGTTGGTACACATATAAATGGGGGTTAGATGCCCTTTCAACTACAAGGTTACAGTTCAGGAAACTCTTCTTCTTTATGTCTATATAAACAATAATTGGTGGTTTCCAAAATTCAGTGTTTTCCGCAGCAGTTTGATTTTTAGAATAGGAACAAAATCCTATTGGTTGGTTTCCAAGATGTCTGCAGGTCCTGAAGAAATCTTTGGTCCAGATTCACTAAGATCTCTGCGCTCTTAGCTGAAGCAACAGAGATGCTTCAGCAATCTTTTTCAGCTATTCACTTATTCACTAAGACATTGATGCAGATGAATTTGCGTGGCATCAGCCCCCTGAAAAGACGCCGTGCAGCAGATAGCCCTTTCATCAGTGATTGCAAATGCAAATTGCGTGCTTCAGCTGATAGACTAATCCAGCAAGCCTGGCACCTTTGTGCCCTAAAGCCCCTTTATAAGTGGAGCGTTCTCTGATCTGATTTAAGATCTGAGGATGGAAAACCGTCTCGCTTGCTTCCTGACCTCCTGGTGATGATGTCTGCATCTTGCAGCGATGATAGCAGCCATTCTGAATGGACAAACCCTTTATGACACCTTTTCATGCAATCATTTGGGGGAGTTGGTGTTCAAAGTCTCATTTTTCCTACTCATTTTGAAACTATAAACTATACTATGCAAAATAATGAGATTTATATATCATTCCCATATGTGTGGCCATGTCCAGGCACTAAGAGACTTTAGCTTTTCATTCATTATGCACCGTTAGCTGACTTTGTCATTTTACCGCTGTAGCGCGCTCTTCCCTGTGCCCTTCCCTTCCCTTACCAGCCACAGCCAAAGATTTGCCAGCATTTGACTAGTGGCCAGTATGGTGGCCACCCTGCTAGCCTCCCAAACTAACCTGCCGCCTGGTGACAAGGAACTGTCTTGGATTGGCTGCCTTGTGCCTAGAGATGGAAGGGTTGTCTCACTGTAAGCTATTTAATGGATATGAATGGGATTATAGAGTACAGATGGAGGCCAGTGTCTACTATTGTTGTCTTGTCCATGGCATACTTATCTCTCAGCAATGTGATTAAAAGGCACATAGAAAGCATCGGCTCTTATTCTGCGAGGCGTATCTTACCAGTATGTATTTAAATGAATTGAAATACTGCAGCTGTAGGTGTGAAAAGGCCTCCTCCTTGCCATGTGCAGTAATTGTATTGCTGTAATACATATAAGGTCTGTCACAACTCGTGTTGTGGCAGTTTTGCGGATCACATTTGTTGCTTTTTACTCTGCTGATTTATACCCTCGAAGACGCCATAGGCTAAATATTACTAGAAACAAATGGAGTTGAACACAGAAGCCCCTACGGTGATTTCTTACCTCTGAAGAGAATATTCTGCTTATTGTAATGTATACCTTACAAATATCCAACTTTATGCCACTAAACAATTCAAAGCAAATCTTTGATATGAGATTTATGCGTCTTTAACATAGATGCCATTGGCTGCATGGTCACAGGCAGGGCACCAACCAACTTGTTTCTGGCCCCAGTGGATTCCAGCATTCACCAGCCAAACTGGTTCAACTGGGTTGTTGTCTGCCAAAGTGGCTGATTGGGTAGACTGACCAGACGCTGCCAACATACATTTGGCTGGTGCCTGGTGTTGCCCAGTTCCTGCCCTTATCCTAGGAACAGTTACAACGGTCTTACTAAGCTGTGAAATAACCATTAAGTATATGTGGGCTGTATGGGGGCGGGGCATACAGACTGTGATTGTCCACCAAGAAGTTTGTGTGAAAAGCAAAATAACCGTTTCAAGAATGCTTTGATCGCTCTCTCCACTCAGAGTTGGTTTATTTGCCAAGTTCAATAAATCCTGTGGTATTGGTGCATATCGACAACTAAGACGGTAGCGGTATCATACAGGGTCAACAGGACAAAGTGGGACAAAACATGAGGGCGGACTGCTCTGTTCATAAACCAGCCTGACCAGGTGCTCTGACTCCTTATTGGTTTCACCTGTGAAGTCCACATTAGTCATGAAGGGAAGATGGAGCTGAACTGAACAGTTTTCAATTTTACTGTTGATGTTTTAGATCGCTGAAACATTTTCTGATATCAAACTCCACTGACATCATGTCGTCTACGTTTGGCCAGTTATCCAAGTGAATAGGAAAAAGACACCAAACAACGATATGGGAATGCGAAGTACAAACTGTGTTTTAGGGTGGATTTTTCCTTCAAAGGTCCATCATGAAGCGTCCAGGTTACAACACTTTTGGTATAAAGAACTGTCTTGCATCTCCTTTTAGACGATTCCCAGCAGAACTCCTCATCACAGCAGACGTCCATCAACGTCATCCTGTTTGGACTGCTGGCTCAGGAATTCTCTGGAGCTGTCAATCAAGGGGTAGGTAGCCAGCAAAACCAAATATGATGTTAAACCCACTGCATTCATGATTTGTGTTGGACTTATCCCTCCACACAACAGAAAATCTGTCCTAGTTGATGTTTCCCAGCCACTATCAGTCCAATTCCAGTCAAGAAGTTTGCATAATACTGTCACATGGAATCGTGTGCCAACATGTCACATCCCTGACATGACTTCTTTTAATAAGTACAATGCACATTTGGTGCACTTGGTACTAGTATTAGTATTAGGGACGATTATAATCGAATGCCAACACAGTATTACTGTGTTCTTTGAATACCTCTCCGTAGGTTAATGCACAGGTTAATGCACTGGAGGACGGCAATTGCCGAGTGTCATTTTACTTAACCCTGTGTACCTCGCTCTATTCTGAAGGATACAGTATAAGCCTGTTGTGAATGCATACAATAGTTGTCCAACAGTCCTTGAGAAAATGTATTCTTTTTTTTTGTAATTAACATTTCCAAGAGAGAAGAAGAAACCAAACCGGTTTGGCTTTTTCTCAGATGCTTGGTTCTTTGTTTTTCCTGTCGGGGAGACAACAGATACCCCTCCTGTTTCCGGCTCAACCAGCTGGCTTTCATCCCAGGGTTTTCTCCTCTCGGTCATCACATATCCACAGAATCATTCATCAACAAAACAAAAAAGGGGTGTCCATATTTCAGAAGCACAAAGCACATCACTGGATGGTATTTCTTTGCTTTGAGGAAGGAAGAAGAGGAGGGGGGTAATCCTCAAAGAGATGCTTGGATGTGTTTGCTGCTGTTGCCGTCAGATCAGAGCGTCACTCATTGTTAGCAAAATCTCAAGAGTCCCAATGACAGACTGCAATGTGCCTTGATGGAGAAAGTTGCAATAAGTCCCACAGCAATAGAGGACCTGGGGTGACCTGGAGGGACCTGCGGGGGACCTGGGGGGACCTGGGGTGACCTGGGGTGACCTGGAGGGACCTGCGGGGGACCTGGGGGTACCTGGGGTGACCTGGAGGGACCTGCGGGGGACCTAAAGGGAAATGTGATTCCTCTGAAATAACATAATGCATAGACACCCTGCTGGTGCTTCATTATTATTACATCTAAGACAAGAAATGTACAGGAATTAGTCTTGATGTACAGTACAGTACAACACAGTAGCTACTGACACACGGTCCAGGACAACAGACCTCTAACAGACTAGCTACTGACACACTGTACAGGACAACAGACCTCAGTATAACAGGGTCGTTGCAGCAGCAGACAGTTTGGAAAAATAGAATAGAAACAAGAATAAAGCAAATAGAAAAAATGTGGATGACAGGATTGTTAGGGTGTTTAAAATCACAGCAGTAAGAGTTTTGAGGTGAATATTTATAGTGGAGTATACAGGTAACTCTATGGACTGTGTTCGTGGTAGGAGAGGAATAAACTGATGTAACTAGAATGCACAGCTTCATTTAAGAAAATGTGCATGACTAGAATTATTGTTTTCACCTCTTTATATTTACAGCATGACAGCAAATCACCACCATCAGAACAGAACTGTACATACGTAAGTGAGACAGACAGAGCGGTGTAACTGGAGGACGGCCTCTGGGGGAAAAATGTTGGTCTTTTTTGGCCATTTCTCTTAAAACGCAAGCAAAATAAACTCCATTCAGTTGGTTTGTATCGTGTTTGACAAGTATCGTCTTGCTTGATATGTACAGTCTGCTGCCTGTCGTAGGTTTTGCATTCTCCCTTTGCAGTAGATGTGAGATGTCCTGTTGCCCCTGTGTCACTTTGAGTCTACGTCACAGCATGCGTTGTCGGTTTTTTTCTCTGCACCGGCGGCCAGCCCCTGCAGCTCTGTTGTACCTGCTAAATGAAGTGATTCTGCTCCTGCACCATGAGGAAGTTATACTTGACATTGTCCTGTCGTCACTCTGTAGGGATGCTGACATATCTGTGCATAATAACAGTTGACATTCTTTATAACGCTGTTGACAGACCGGGGAGTCTTTACATGGCCTGGGCAGGGACACTGAACACATCAAGGAAGTTGCTAAAGTTAATCTGTTGTCAGACTCGTCTCACTTTATTTTGGTTTCCCTACAGCAGCGTCTTGATGGAACTGAAAGCCTGTAATGCTCAGTGAAGGGAGGAAATCATCTCCCTGGTTGTATAGGGATGGAGGGGGATTTGCTACCACGCTCTGCTATAGATTATAGAGGTCTTGTCAGAGTGTGTGGCACTGTAACATGATTATTATGACTATCTGCCATCCCTTTGTCAGCTCTGAGAGTTGTGGCAACCAGCATGGTTTAACGCCGCCTCGGGGGCAGTCATATGCCACGCTCCAAACAAAAGACGATCTCAGCTGTTTCAAACTGGCTTATCGGTGCTGGTGTGTAATAATGTTTTACTTAACATCTTACAGGCTGCAACATCTGCCGTTTCAATCTGTCCTCCCTCTGGGACATGGTGTCTCGCTCTCGTTTTTCCCTCATTGTTGTCTCATTTTTTAAATCCCTGATTTTTGTTGTTGTTGTTGTGTATCTTGTGGTTTCCCTCTAGGATGTGGTGGTGGCTTCTGGCTTCACCGTCGGCAAGTCTCCTACAGTTCACAAGGACAAGCTGCACCCCTGCAACCTGCATCTTTCAGGAGATGATGCCTGCATTTATGTAAGGCATGAGATACTGATGTGGTACTCTTATGAATGCTGAATGTATGTACAGTATGTAGAGTGACATGTATCGTATGTCTTGTACTGTCACTGTGTGAGGTCCTGCTGTCCCTGTAGCTCAGTATATACTCTATTACTGTAATACTGTCTGTACCAATGCCACCAAAACTAATTCCTGTACTTTTAATGTGTTTAGTGATTCTGGTCAGTACCCATAATAATACATCAAAATAATAACTCTTAATCATGAAGCAGAAATGTTTCTAACCTGATTTTGGTTTAACCAGTTGGCATGAACATTAGTTAGTTAACGGTTGTAGATTAATACGTCCTTGATTGGTACAGATAACTTTCCAGCAGTGCCACCTACCTCTGTGTCTGTTAGCAAGGTGCCTGGTGGCTGGTAGCACTTGGAAGACAAGAGTTTTTTGGAGACTGGATTTACCTTCTGCTGTGGCAGGCAGAACAAAGCCCGTTAGCTCTTCAAATACATTCAGGCCTAAAGTACCAGGAGGTTTATACACCTGATCAACTGTGTGTGTAAATCAACCAGCGCTTCCTCTGAGTGCTTGGTGGTCCGTTTTAGTTTTCCACATCTGTCCCTGTGTTGGTCCCACTTCTGAAGCCAGTGCAGGATGCCGTGCTTAACACATTTTTTTGGATACTTGAGCAAAATAAAAACATTAATTCTCAACTTTGCAAGCCTTTGTGTTTTAGTGCGACATTTGGCAGAGTTGTACAGTTTTTTCAAGGACAGTGAAAACAGAGCAGACAATGCACTTCTCATCTCTGAAGCATCCTCCTCCGTCCTTTAGGTGTCCCACTTCCTGCTTCCTGATCCCAGATCCCTGGTGGCAAACAAGAGGAGCTCTTCGCTCAATGCCGAGGTCAGAGTCGGTGTCCTCATTAGCTGAAAGGCTTGTGGATTGTGGCGGGGGGGGGGGTGATTTGTACCTGTCAGAATGCTTCATGTCAACAACCGGTTATCCCAACGTGACCCGGGATGTGTCGTATGTTGCCAGACCTTTGTGGCACTGAATATCCCTTTTGTAGTGAAGTGGGAAGGATGAGGCATGTTTGACTGTGCCAGCCTGCCTGTGAGATGCTGTTTGTGTGTAGAGACTCAATACAAATATGTGTCCGTCAAACTAAAAGAACATGAGAAATAGTCGGATCGTGTGTTTTGCCTTGAAGCCCATCTGGCCGACTGGCACTCTGGGGAAACACATAGGAAGGTGGAGAAGCTGCATGGGCATTTTTATGCTGTTATTACAAGATATTTTAGAAGCCCTGAGTGTGTTATGTAGTCAGGGTGGGAAGTTACTACCAACCAAATGTTGGTAAAGGTAGATTTTGGCTGTGTTGATAGGTTTGTTTACTCTGTTACTTTTGCAGATAAACTGGTAAAATAGTGAAACAGGCTGGTGAATTTTGGAGTCCATCACCCACTCTGATAAAGTTGGTTTCCTACCCATAATGCACCTAATTGTAATTCTTCCTAATTAAGCGTGATATGGTTGGTTTAGTAGCATACGGTGAGATCTAGAGGTACATCACATCAGGTGAACCGGCGGCATCACCAAGGTACCTCAGCTGTAAAAAAGGAGCGTTACTCTCACTTTCCTCAGCCACTCAGTTACATGCCAGCTTAATAATAATGATAATAAACTTTATTTGTAGAGCACCTTTCATACAAACACATGCAGCGCAAAGTGGTTTTCATTAAAAGGAAACATTTTAAATAAAAATAATTAAAAGCAGAGATAGGAAAATAAAAGTCAGAGCAATTATAAAAAATAGAGAAATAAAATCAACTACCTTCTCACTCATTAGTCACTCTGGATAAGAGTGTACGATAATAAAATACTACATACTTTACCTGGGCTCTACTGATGACCATTGCTAATTCAGTGTCATTTGTCCACAGGGCTCCAAGACCGCCAAGGTCCTCAAGTACACCTACGTCTCACTGGGCGACCTGAAGCCAGGGGCTGTAGTCAACGTCTATGGGGTGGTGGTCTTCTTCAAGCAGCCATTCAGGAGCAGAGGGACAGGTCAGTTCAGTCCTGGAGCTCTGGTACCCAAGGAAAATGGTCTCAACATGTTTTCCAGTTTGCAATGTTATCATTAGTTTATCATTCTGTAAAAGTTAGTTAAATGTATTTTTGTACCTTTTTTTTTTTTTTTTACAGTCTCACATTTTCCTTTCTGTTTTTTGGAATATTCTTCAAATATCATTGTTCTGTACAGGGTTGAAAGTAGTTATTGACTATTGATTAAGCTGCAAGTTTATGACAGCACACACACACACACACACACACACACACACACTCCATGCAGGACTGCTGCAGCTCGGGCCTGGTGCATCACCGCTCATCTTTTATAACGTTGCACGCTGAGACAATATAATCTCGAACCCTACCGCTACCGACACCCCGGGTCAGCCGCTAAAACACTTTCCATGCTTTACAAGGATATTAGCAGCAGTAGGACTGTTGGATGTTACAGCTGGTTTGCTGGGAAAATAAGTACGGATGTGAACCAGGCCATCCAATTCACATTTTAAAGCCTGTCTGCAAACAGAATTTCCCTTATGGGAGATTTGAGATTGAACGGAGTTGAAAATATGTTATAAATGTTATCCTCGCTTTCCTGTCAGGGTTGGGGGCTTCACTGAAATGTATGCACTCATGGTGCTGAATGTACCTTTTCATCCTCCAGAAAACTTCCAGGCCTGAAAATCAAAATAAATAAATAAATGAATCAAGTTCTGTGACTTTTCTGTGACCGTAGGATCCCTGGTCAAACGAAGGAACAGAACATCAGAGCGAAGTCCTTCTGAGAAAATCCCTGTGAAATTGGCAGGGGACGTTAAAGTCATATTAAATGTCCCAATTACCAGTCAACCTCTGACATGCCTTTGCCCCCTTCCTGCCCTGCAGCCCCCCAGCAGGGGGCGTTTTCCTAGCTCAGACCTATCCTCTTATTATCTGGCATATCCCACTGTGCAGACCAGAGGGTGTTGTCATCATGGTAACCACATACTGTCTTGGATCCAGTCCACAGCACAGCCCTACCTCATGTATTTATTCTGCACTAGTGTTACTGCGCTTTCTTAAACGCTGTGGAGCAGATCCACATTAGTATGTTATAAAACAAAAGTCTAACTAGTTACCAGACCATCCATCCATCCATCCATCCATCGTAACTGAAAAAGAATTTGAATTTTCAAAACATTTCCTCTGGCGGATGAAGCAAAAGTGGCTTCTACAGTGGTGTCCATCTGTATGACTTTGAACTAACTTACATGCAGCGTAAGACCTTTGTCCGTGCGTGCGTGTGTGTGTGTGTGTGTGTATGACATGTTACAAGAAAATTAAGTGCAGTTTTACTGTTTTTGCTGCACTATCAATGGCAGTTGGTTGGGGAAAATGAAACAAAGGTGTTATATCATTTCATTTTTTCTTTTCTTATTGCTTCAGTTTTGGATTCATTTTTCTAGTTTTATCTTTATTTTTTAATAAATCTTTGTTCCTGTGGTATTGTTTTAGAGTAGAGGCAGTAACATGCAGACAGGAATCAGTGGGTGTCATGGCAACACCACACTAGACATGGGACCAGTCATGTTTCCTCTAGGCTCTGACTACAGGAAGCTCCTCTCCCACAGACTACTGCTCCACATTGAAGATCACCGACCAGTCCAATCAGAAGGTTGCATGCACCATCTTCTGCGAGAAGCTTGACGACCATCCCAAAATCTTCCAAATGGGAGACATCATACGCCTGCACAGAGTCAAGGTACAGCTGGGATTGAAGCTCTTCTCATATTTTAAACCTTGGCTTGTATTTTCTTTGTTCTTCTTGGGAAAGAGATAAAGATTTGATAAAGGAGTGTTTCTCTATTCAAGACATCTTTACAGGTACTTCCATTGGTCTGTCTCTGTTTCAGTCACCATGTTGGCTTCTTGTTAAACAGAAACCGTATCGTCAGGCAGGATAAAAGACCACCAAACAGGAGTTTACATGTTCAAACTGTATTGACCTAAGAATATGCCGATCAATATCTAGAGTGATCTATGACAAATCCAAAAGATGTAATAATGTGAAACCTCTCTCTACAGACCAAGCTTTACAATGGCTCGATCACTCTGCTGAACACATTTGGTTTCTCGGTGGTGACGTTTGACGGGACGGTAGGGGGCGCCGTGGACCCCCGAACCTCCAGCCGGTCCTTCCACTTCGACCAGGAGGACCGGCGGACCGTGGAGGAGCTTCGTTCCTGGGCCGACAGCCAGGCCCTGCTCCCTTCAGTTCCCACAATCCCTCTGTCTGCCGTTCAGCCCAAAGCCTACTTCGACCTCACCTGCCAGCTGCTGTCTAAAGCCCCCATCGATGCGACCTGCACCCTGCTGAAGGTGGGACAGAGTATAATAAGTGCACTGTAATGTCTCGTGGCAGCAGAGGTCCTAATATAGGACCTGCTAGTCTGAGTAATTGGAAGTACCCAAATTCACTGGTAGCTGCCGGGTCCCTGACTAACTCCAGGTGGTCAGAAACATAAATGGTGAGACAAGAAACTACGGTAGACTATACATATTAGTGTCATTACATAGAGACATACAGACAGAAGACGTCTTGGTCTGCTAGTTGTAATAATAGTTTCTGCAACATCTCTGGACCTCATTCAGAGGAGAATGGAGTCAGAGGGCCGTGTGATGTACTCGACACTTTCAGAGTGTCTGTCATAGTAGGCAGGAGTATTTTACTTCCTAACACACACACCTCAGGGGATGTGTTTTCTTTTGGATCTCCTCACAGAGTTGCGTATATATTTCATCCCATCATGTATGTTTAAGTGTTTTAAGGTGCTGGAGGCCGGATAGCCTCTCTGTTCAGACGGCAACATGACGATCAACTATAATGAGCATCCCCGGGCTGTTTTTTCGCAGTAGCAGAATGTGTTATTGCCATCTTGTTTTGTTCCTCTTTGTCGTGCTTTTTGCCTCAGGTGAAGTGTTCTGGTTGTAGTTGATTCATTGTTGAGTATCTGTGCTGCTGTCTCGTCCCTCCGTCGGCGTTCCTTCACCCTGGTTGGCCCTCGTCTTCCTCCGTCTTATTCAGCGTTTTCATCCGCTGGCCACAGTGGCAGGTGATTTCATGCATGTCGCCAGCCCACTTGCACTGTTTTACCTGCAACATTGGTTTTTAGAATAGAAATGATGGTTGGTTGCCTGCCAAAGTAGCTGGTACAGTAGATGAGTTTAACGGGATTTGGCAGGTGACTGCTGGTTATTTTCCAAGTCTGGTCTTGTTCTTCAGCCTTGTGTATCGATGTTTAGATGTTAGGGGTGACAGAGACACCAGGGCACCAATATCATCATATTGCCTGTCAGATATATCTGTATCATACATTCCACCCACAATGCACTAATGAAAATGACTCAGTCAATTGCTTGTACACTCAAATCTGTGTAGGGGTATTTAGAACGTTTTGAGAGGGATATTATAATTGTATAAATACATGAATAAACTACCTACCTGTTTTTTAGTATTGATCTATTTTTGAGCTCAAGTAGCCCTCAGATTTTCCCTTTGGACCATAATAACTGTATGGTCAAGAGCAGGGAAGGAAATTTGCACCAGTCACCAGTGAAATGCTGCTAAATGATGGATGAACAGTTTGTCTACGCAGGTAACCAACCATCATTTGGGGTCTATTCTAAAATCTAGTTGGCTGGTAAAATAGTGAATGTGGCCTTTACACCAGGGACACCAAGGACCCCCAAGTAGACTCTTTCACCCACAGACTGCTGGTTCAGTCTCAGTGAACTGAGAAGGGATTTATTGGCTGTACTGTATGTGGGGAGATAACAGTGGAGAGCTTGAACCCTCCTGGCAGGACTTTTACTTTCCACCTCTGGTGCTGACTTCTAGTCGATAAATTAATAGTGAAACTGAACCAGTTCTCATTTTCCTGCGGACCCCCTCGAACACCCCGAGTACCCCTGGTGGTCCCTGGGATGCTTGGGGTCCACTGTTGTAGACAAAAGTCTGTATCCTCTGGTCAAGAGGTTGTAAGTTGGGTGTTGTGTATTTCTGGACAGGTTTGGGACGGGACCAGATGTCCTCACCCTCTGCTGAAGGTGACGGTGGAACCGGGCATCACTGAAGGACCTCCCTCCCTCTCCAGGGAACGGCAGAACCTCGTCGCCAACGTCCTGGCGTTTGACAACCACGTGGAGTTCACCAGGCAGCTGCAGGTCAGAGCTCTTCAACACAGCCCAGGTGCTTCACCCACATACATGTAAAGTCAAGAAGAGAAGTAAGCAGTTTACCAACATGCAAGATCAGGTTGGAAGACTGGTTGGACTGGTCAGCTCCCTCGTAGGAATATGTGTAACTGTATGAACGTGACAAAGCATTGCTGATGAAGAGCGTGCAGCAGTAGTGAACAGTAACAGTAATAGTGAACTCTCCTGGGTAAATCAAGGATAAAACCGGTCTTATATCTTTCCTGAGCCATGCAAGATTAGGGAGTAAGACTCAGGTATTCTCTGTGACTTCAAACCTTACCAGCTTAGGCCTACGAGCTACTACTACTCCATAGTAGTTTGATATGCATCAGTCAATCACAGCAGAGTATAGCTAAGCAGAACGGAGAGTACCAGATGGGCGGGAGCTGCTGCGTCAAGATAATTCAGGTGGTGTAGAAGAAGAAGACTTTCAAATGCTTTCCTGTGAGTGTTGAACTTCTCCTTGTATTGGCGTATGTGGCAAACTCAGCCATGAGGCACCAAAGTAGGTTCCTCACTGTGGTGTTCTTCACTGTGGTGTTCCTCACTGTGGTGTTCCTCACTGTGGTGTTCTTCACTGTGGTGTTCTTCACTGTGGTGTTCCTCACTGTGGTGTTCCTCACTGCTCTTCCCAGAGATCACCTGTCAATCAAACAGTGTGTCCAGTACTGTGACGTCTTTCTCCTTGGATTTTCTGTTGATGGAGTTTGAGTTCCTGTAGGTGGCGCTCTTCTCTTTGTCTGTTCAGCCACGGTAGCTATCGCTGCTCATGCTAACTACCCAGTTCTTGTTCTGTTGAAACGTAAAACGCATCACTTCCTGTCTCCAGAGGGTTTCTCCCAGGAAAGACCTACCTGACACCGGGTGTTTAGAGCAGCAGATGGAGAAGCTTCATGACCTGGTAGAGGTTGATCACTACTGGGTTATATCAATTAGAGCCATAGAGGGAAGCAAAATGAACATTAGTATTATTATATGAAGTATTTGATCAGTTCTGTAGCCAAGAGTGTAGGGAAACAACAGGTGGAGTACATGCAGAACAGGGAACTAACTCAAATTCACAAGCTCAATCTGTTTTTAGAACAGAGTAGGACTGCCCCCCCCCCGCCCCCCTCCCGACACACACTCACAATAATAGCTGTGAATTTTTAAAAACACTGCAACCGTTCGCTTTCCAGGCTGTGCTTTCTCTCTCTGATGGCTCCTCATCCTCTGATGCCTCCTCATCCTCTTCATCCTCCTCATCCTCCTCCTCATCGGTAGTGCAGATAGGTTACATTAACATTAGCATACAGTTTTGTAATTGTGCAGTTTGTTAGATCCCCCGGTCTGGCGAGCGTCTTGTCGCCTACACACCGGGGGATCTGGTGACCTCCCCTCCCCTCCATGGGTTTTGCTTCTTCATTTACATTTTGCATTGTATGCATTTAGCCCACGCTCTCATCCGGCGACTCGCGATGAGCGAGCGGGTAGCGGTTCGGGGTCTTGCTCAAGCACGTTTCGACACGACACACCGCTGCTGAAGGAATCGAACCTGGGACCTTCATGTTTCAGTGTGATCTCTCAAACTGCGAGGCCACCATCATTTTCATTACCACATCGTAGGTATGTGTCTGAAGCTCTTAATCAGAGGGACTCATGAGTACAACGCTAGAAGAAGCTGATCCACGGTGCCTGGACAACATACCTGTGATCCTAGAGTGACCATGGAAGACAGAAATGAGGAAAAAGGGAAATGAATAAAGGAAGAGCTGAGAAGAGGACGGAAGATTATTAAGTAATCTACAGTGAGCCAGCAGGGAATAGTAACCGCTTGGTATCGGGGTCTTGAATCACCCTGCCGGGGCTTATTTTACAATAATGACTGGCTCGCTGTACTTTATCTCAATTACCACACAGTCATTAATCATTTGACATGAAATAGTCCAGCAGAACTGCACCCATAGCAGCAGGCTGACTCATATGCTAGTAATGTACGTTAAACTGGACTTTCCTGTTTGTTGGGCAGGGAGACACGCTGAGTGCACATTTGTAACCGTGGTTACAGTAATCAAGCACCGGGTTTTGGCAGAAGCTGTCACCGGTCCATTTGATTGGAAATCAACAAAATTGACTTCTTGAATGCAGAATACTGTTGGATGTTAAACAGCGGTCTGCTATTCTGAAATAACAGACCTCACAATGTGTTCATTGTCCAATCAGAAGTGAGTATTCAGCAAAGCGCTGTAATAAGTGGCTGTAAATAATGGGGCTGGCATCAGCAGCAGAGACCGGAACAATACAGCGAGTGATGAGTGACGTTTGACATGCATATGTGTCCACACTGCTTCAGAAATGGCAGGTGTGTGTGTGTGTGTGTGTGTGTGTTTCCTTTGTCTTGTAATACAGTGTGACTCTGACCAACACAGTGTGATTCTGTTAGAGAGCAGAATAAAGATGGATGTCCTTTGTCGATACACACAATTACACTCAACCCACACTGACACACCATTCAAACACACTCTTACTCTTACAGTAGAAAGAGACAATCCCACTCCAGAAAGATGGATTGTTCCAATATAACATCCAATATAGCAGAAAATTAATGACTGAAAATCTGAGTGGCTACAGTAATTCCCCTGTTCCTCACTACCACATGCCTCATCACACTTCCTTTCTGATATTCACTTTAATACAGGGTGCAGTGTAATACAGTGTCAGGTCTGGAGAGGTATGGATACTGCTTGTGATCATTTACAGGCGTTTAGCTTTTGAAGTTGCTTATAAATCTTTAAAAACACGGGAACATATTGCATGTGACATTTTATACAGTTACCCACTATCATTTCACATATTTGGTATTGTGATGATTAATGTTCAGCTATAGAGTAATATGGCAGTTTACAGTTTAGTACCCAACCAGTTTCAGCAATCATCATATTGGCCACACACCAGCAGCTTGTCTGGACGCAGTATGGAGTCTTAAAATGGACTAGATGTGAGATGACAAAACTACTCACAGTTTCTTACAGATACATTCATACACAGCAGCTGGATTCTGGTTTGATGTTGGACCTACAGGGTCTCCCTCCTCAACTCAGCTGACCTCAGTACTTTATTTAAGTATGGGAGTTGGTTGCATTTGAACTAAAATATCCCAAAAGGTGCAGTTCAAACTAATCATGGGATATTACAGGACAACATGGATAATGTAATCTTTTATTTACTATCACAAGATAACACTATTACAGTTTTACCCCCCAGGGTGACTGGGGGCGGGGGGGGGGTGTTCATTCACAACCGGTGTGGATGATGTCTTGCTGAACACATAGCAAGAGTCAGTAACTCTTTGAGTTACCGTGTGAAGTGTGGAGCTGGACAGTACCGGGAGGACATGGGAGCTGTTCTGAAAACCACCAGCTTATTTTACCTTTAGCTGTTACTCCTGCAAGGACACCCACCCTGTAATAATCGGGAATCACATTGTTCCGCTGGTGAAAATGACACTTCCTAACCTACAGTACAACTGGTAAAGCAGGCAGGGCTGTTGCCTGGTGCTTTGTACAGAACTTCCTCTGTAGAAAATCTCTGTTTGGGTAAGCGAGTGACTGAGCTCTGAACCTGGGACAGTCACTACCTTTCTTCCTTGATTCTTTAGCTTGAAACAGCCTTGGCTCCTAAAAGCCCCGGGCCTCATCTTGTTTGAGCGATAGCGTGTTGCCTTGCTTGACTGTCACGTTATCTGTTGAAGCACACAAAGCCTTCAGCATCATCTCTTAACACTGCAGAGCTTTTAGATACTTCGGTATGTCAGCATGTCTTGTGTGGTGCTCTCAGCTACCTAGCTTTGTGTTGTGAAGGTCACAGCTTACAGCAACAGTGTTGGTTTATTATGATTAGTTTTCTTGACTGGCTGGTATCAGAGTATTGAGCAGCCAGCTGTTAGTTATATAACTAGTTATAGTGTTGGTTATATGCTATAACTAGTTAGAGTGTTGGTTATAGGCTATAACTAACTAGTTATAGTGTTGGTTATAGGCTCCAAGCACTCAATTTTGTCCTCAAATGATCGTCACCTACATTACATTACAGTCATTTATCAGATGCTTTTATCCAAAGCGACTTACAATAAGTGCATTCAATATAGGTAGGTAGAGAACTACTAGTCACCAGAAATCAGAAGTGCATTTCCTTCCTAAACAAGCATCTAAGAGCAGAACCAGTGCTGAGGTAAAAGATCAATAAGTTATCTACCTACTTTTTATGAAACAAATGAGACAAATAAGTGAATCAAATAAACAAGACCTAAGACAAATAAGTGAAGCATATAAGCATATAAACAAGTGCTTAGGGTCATCTGACCCTGCGGGCTTAAACACAGCTGACTCATTTTGCACAATATCTCACACACCCCAATGCTGCAACTGTTGAGGTAATCAGTTTGAAGTTATCCTTTGAGAGAGGTCATCTGGAGGACTCATCCAGCGTTGTGTTAAATACAGCTCAGTGAAAGAAATGTCTCCTTGTGCATTTAAAAGCTACGTTTCAATTCAATTCAACCACTTGGGCCCCCGTCCTCGGGGATTGGCCATATATGTGGTGACATGAGGATGTGCATGATTACCCAACCTTAATCTGCACTTAGAACAGTGAATGTTGCTTTTAAGGAATCCTAAATAAATTCAAAGCTTTACAACCAAATACACTGAGGTGGTTGAGAATTAATTACACGGAAGGCCGCGGTAAAATAGAGCTTAGATGAATGTTTCATGGGTGAAATGGCCGTTTGATAGGATTTCTCTGTCAGGAGTCACTTAACGCCTGTCAGTCGATTCACCACAAACACAAACAGCCTTTCCACCGAAGACGAGCATGAATAGGAATATTTCCTCCAATTATCAATCTCCACTGGTGAATCACCCCGATATTGTGTGAAATTTCTACAGAGGAGAGGGCCGTTAGAGAAGAAAAGGAGCCCATTAGGATAAATGGAGAGGGAAAACGGAGGAGGAGGAGGAGGAGGAGGAGGAGGAGGAGGAGGAGGAGGAGTGCTCTAGTTGATGTCGCCTCCTCTGTCATGGATTCATACTCTCTGGCTACACAGACACACAAGTATTACTAAACTTTATGTAACACTCCTCTAAAAGGTTACAAAACGCTTTACAGGAAGGCCTGAAGACAATAATAGTAATATACATGATGGGGAGATAAAATTGGGAAACATGATGAAGAGAAAATGGTTAAATCTGCTCTGGTTTTGTGTTACAACACTGAATTCATACAAACTACAAATACAGACAGACATCGCTCTCATACACTGGCTGTGACATCATAGAGCTCCTGTCGTAGTTACATCATAGTTAACTCTTGTTATATATTGATGATGGTTATTACATCATAGTTAACTCCTCTTATATTGATGATGTTATTACATCATAGTTAACTCTTGTTATATATTGATGATGGTTATTACATCATAGTTAACTCTTGTTATATATTGATGATGGTTATTACATCATAGTTTCCTCCTCTTATATTGATGATGGTTATTACATCATAGTTAACTCTTGTTATATATTGATGATGGTTATTACATCATAGTTAACTCTTGTTATATATTGATGATGGTTATTGCATCATAGTTTCCTCCTCTTATATTGATGATGGTTATTACATCATAGTTTCCTCCTCTTATATTGATGATGGTTATTACATCATAGTTTCCTCCTCCTATATTGGTGATGGTTATAACATCATAATTGACTCCTTGCATCATGTCTAATCATTCATAATACTTTAAGTAAAGATACAGTGACATCCTACACTCTTAAAAAGTAAAAGGTCTTCGGGGAACATTTAGGGTTTATTCAACAGGCGAGCCCCAATAGGTTCCTTGAGGAACCAAATCATAAACGGTTCATGACCCCTGGCGATAAAGTCCACAAACCTCTAACATATGGAACTTCATGCAACTCTGAAGGGATATCTTTCCAGCGAGGAACCGACTGGCTCACTGGCTTCTCTTGGATCTTAGCGCAACCCCCTAGTTTGGTGACTTTTTCCTGCTGCTGTCCTCACCTCAGTCTCATCGCCATGTTTACCCATTGCCCCTCCTTGCCTCTCTAACTCCCCCTGTCTCTTCCCATCTATCGATCCATCTCTTATTTCAGTTTCTCCTGACTCTACCTTTCTTCAATTACCCATTTATCTTCTGCTCCCACCTGCAGTCCATCGCTCTCTGTCTCAGCAGAATCTCTGCCAGATGTTTACCTGGTTACCTGCACAGGCTTCCCATTTTCTCTTCCTGCTGAACTTGCACCTATCCCTGCCGCATGCCAAGCCTCGCTCAGAAAAAAAAAGGAAAAAAGCAGCTGTCATTTTTGCAGCTGAATTGCTTTGAAATATTGTCCATGTAAGTCAGGAGTTGATCTAGGTTCCCAGGGAGAATCTGCTTTTTTATTGAGAAGTTTTCAGGCTTTAGTAAAAGTATTTAAAGTCATTCAGCCTGCTGACACCTCACATACATACAACTAGTACAGGTAGTACAGGACATTTCACCAATGTACAAGATCTGATGTAAGTACTCCTGTGCTGTTGAACCAGAATGAGATCAGGCCTCTGTACAGATGAAGCTCCACCCCCAAGAGGAAATGTGTTGCTGTCTTTTAGCCCTCACAAGATAGAAGGAATGGTCTGGTAACTAGTTTGTGAGAGAGTTTTGTGCCACAATAATTTTGTTTGTATAATATTAAGGAAATGATCTTCTGCAGGACTGGTACAGTGGCTACCACAGTATACAGTCTGTGGTAGTCGGGAGCATCTGACTGTGACAGGTAGCCTCGGAGAGCTCAAGGGTCTTTTCCATGCTAACGGCTGTACAGTGTCTTTACCACAAAATAAGAAGAATAATCACAGGAATTTACAGCAAATTTGGTAGTGAAATGTGTTTGACTACATATTTCATCACTGCCACCTCCTCAAATAATGTGGAATAAGTTGTTGCTATTGATCATTGGTGTGTCACCAGTGACACACCAAATGCCTTCACATCCCCTCACATCCCCTCACATCCCTTCACATCCCTTCACATCCCTTCACATCCCCTCACCCCCTTACATCCCCTCACATTCCCTCAGCCCATGTTTCCTTTCTACTGAACACAGCTCAGGAGGAAAATGAGACTGATGCCATGGGCTAAAAGCTCCAACAAAATTACAGGCTGTGTCAGACGCCGGTTCTTCTCACGCTTTAGAAGGCAATAGTGCACGGCACAAACATTCACCGTTAAGAATACGCATTCACACCTCCACTCCATTATGCAGGCCTCGCCCTTCTGGAGCAGAAGCCGTCAGAGGCTGTTTGTCGCTTTCTCTCATATACCATAAGTGGTCCATCTTCTAATGGAGCACATATTCAGCTAATATTACTTTGAACAGATTTGTGTGTGGGGGGGTGGGGGCACCATAATGCCAGCTGTAATTGAGGCCATGGGTCAAAATGCCTCATTTTATTAAACATGTAAGCACATAGTCAGACTCCGTGGCTGGCGGCTGTTCCTTTGGCTCATAACCAACCTTTTTATCAGAAAAGCAAATTTCATGATTATCTCAAGCAAAAGGATGCGAGTCTGCACAACTGTTCCAATAATAATTTTGCCGCTGAATGTTTTCACATTGCCAGGGACGGAGACTTTCCTCCCGGCTGCCTGATTCCACCGTGGCCTCGAGGACAGCCTCACCCTGCCATCTTTTATTCATGAAGAGAGATGGAGAGATTGGGAAATCAGAAAAGAGAGAGAGGGTGAAAGACAATGCATTTCCTCTCTGAACACTGGACTGTGTGTGTGTGTGTGTGTGTGTGTGTGTGTGTGTTTAGGGCGGTATCAGTGGGCCTCAAGTGCAATCGAGGTGCTTAATCTGAAATGAGGCGTACTTACTGTCCCTCTTATTCCCTGTTCCCTATCGAGTTGATTCTTGAGCACAGAGAACCCCACTGTCTGAGTAATGCTGTATCTGACTCTCTTTCAAGCACTGTTTCCTGCTGTTACATAATGAAGCTGGTATGAAATGAGTTGTTTTTTCATCTCAGCGAGAGTAGAAGTTTTGGCTGCTTTATTGAGCCTCACTCGACAAGAAGCTGCGAAGCCCAAAGCAGTATCTTGAATTTTAAGGAATCCCTTTTTACTGAGCAATCTAGCAGCACTAATACCATGAGACATGAGTGCAGCATCTCAGCTGTCAGGCAGTGGGCGGACAGTGTTTAGTGTTTAGTTTTCATACACATCAAGTATTTACTGGTGCAGCCTCTTTAAGGAAAGGGTCGGTGTGCTGGTGGTCTGATTTCCCTCCTGCTGAAATGAGACAGGCCGATTGCTCTCTGGTTGTAGAGGAATGTGTCCTGCGCTTCCTACCGTCTCGTGCACATGCTGATGGTCATAATGTGTTTATTATACAACTGGTAGTTTCTGAGTGGTCTGCTCCAACACGCTCATGCTTCATTGGTTGCTATGTCAACCATTGAGACAGAGCTACGATCTTTCTCCTGTTCAATATGTGTATCTCTTTGTCGAAAACACCTTTTCAGGTATTATTGCTGTAGTGGATACTTTAAATTCAGTTAAGCTTACTCTAAAACTGAGGATAAAAAAATGGATTTTTGTACAGAAACAAAGCGCGCTTCTCTTTTGGTAATAGAAACCCCATCGTACAATCCAGTCACGACTGTATTTGGTTGTGTAGACATTTTGTATTCACAGGCTGCCCCTACTACTGAAGCCACTGTTTACCACAGAGCCTTTAACAGCAGACACATTTCACACTCTGAAATTGTGATCACATTGTGATTTATATCAAAAGTTAGTTGGCCATCTAATGGGAATATATTCATCTATAAGAATGTACTTCTGAAGATACCCTGTCGCATCGCCACTGTTTTTTAAACCCAGTAATTATGGTGCCAGATCACAGGACTGGTTAGTTAGTTGCTCGATTTCTGCTGTTATACCTTAGAAATGGAACAGACTGCAAAGAACCCTGAAAGAAGAATCAATTGCGCCTCAATGATTTTGAAGCAGTACTCTCCGACGTTCAGTTTACAATGCATGTCCTTGTACATTGTATTGGCTATTTGTCATTTTTCTGAATGTTTTTTGTTCCTGCGTCTGTTTTAGAAGTTTTCATCTCAATGAGACTTCCTGATTAAATACAGGGAGATGAGTTGGTGCAGGCCAGTGAGTTGGTGCAGGCCATTGAGTTGGTGCAGGCCATTGAGTTGGTGCAGGCCATTGAGTTGGTGCAGGCCATGGTGCAGCATTGTAAGCATAAGAATTTCAAATTCCACTTGTCTACAAAACCGCCCACAATACTTTTGCAGTACTGAGCCCTGGCCCTAGGCGAGCTGCGTCTCTTGGCTCTGTATGTCTTCTCATTTTAACCACACCTGGCCTGTTTGGGCTGGTTACAGTGGATTTAATAGCTGTGTCAAGACAGGAGCAGCTTTGAGGGTTAGCAGCAGTGTGGCTGGGCTGGATCTGGGCCAAAGCCACATGGCACTGCCTTGTTTTCTGTCTCTGTCCTCTGGTGTTCTCTCACCGTCTCCCAGCATTAGTCATTTGCTCAGTGCTTTATACACCTGTTTCTAACACATACTGTGGTAAACTCTGTAAAACTGCCATGCAGCACTGAAAATACAGCCAGTCTTGGTGGAATACTTCTAGAATCTGTTGGGCCTCATTGTCTGCTTCCAGCCTCAGTGGATTAATATGATCTTCATAATAATTCTTATTTATATAGCAGTTTTCTTAACATAGTTACAAAATGCTATAAAATATATAAAAAGGAAAGAGAAGAATGACGCTGCTGGCTCCATCAACACCCATAGCAAGATTCAGAAACAAATGACCAGCACTCCTACAACATATTGAAAGCAATAACAAGTTCATGAAAATTAGTTTTCACATAAAAGAAAATACAGAGGCTGATAATGATGTTTCCTCCACAAGGTTGTTCCAAACTTTAGGTCCTTGATCTTGAAAAATCCTTTGATCCTTTGTAAGAATTGAAGGTGTAAATGGACCGTGCCGAGTTGATCAGTCGGTAGTAGGTCTTCAAACGCCCCCTCAGCCTCTTTCAGTTAATAAATGACTGTTAGGCGATGGTGGCGCCCCAATCCTCCCAGCTCATCTTCCACATCAGAAGAGGAAAGGCCTCCAGAGATCAGATGGTTAATCCAGCCTGCCTCTGCCTGCACAACAATAAATATATGGAGAAATAGGCATTAGGAGAAGCCACATCTTACGTAGGATTTGCTTATTTTGTCATTCTGAACTCTAGAGGTATGTGCTTCATTTCTACAATACAATTGAAGGTAATGTATATGTTTAAATATCTAGACGACTCTCACACATCAGCAGAGTATATAGGTGGTAAACCCCCCCCCCCCCCCCCCCCCCCAACTCGAGAGCAGCGAAACACAGTTCAACTCACAGTCATCTCTCTCAGGCATTTGCTGTTGCAGATAAGAGCGAGGACAGATTTTTGTCAGCTTGCGGCTGGTCGTGACAAAACACAGAAGACTGTAGCAAGAAACCCAGAACACCATCACTACCCAGGTCATGGGTTTGGTGCCACATCGCCATCTGCTGGTTGATGTGTTACTCTATACTCTGTCTATGTCACCACTACTGTAGGAACTATTACATTCTTTGATTTATTTGGAATATGTTTTCATATTTTCAACACAGGTGGCAGTAGGCAGATAGGGAGGCAGAACCAGCATGCACCAGGGAGAGGACGTGGGTTAGGGAGGCAGCTTTGGGTTTCATTTTCTTTCTGGAATAAACCGTCCAGGCCGTGACATCTTCTGCCTGGACATTGGACTCTTTTATTGCTTGAGTGAAAACTAATTCAATGGTGCATCAGTTGCTTTTTACCCTTTTTGGGGTTTTTTGTTGTTGTGAAAAATGACACATAACAACTATCACTGCTAATCTGATTTAACATAACTTTGAATTATATTCTGCTCTGGATTGTTGGACAGGTTTTTTAAGTCTGCAAATTGTCTGTAATTTTAGAGATGCTTAAACACATCTCCCTCTCTCTTCTGTTGCACTAGCCCGGGGCGTACCTGCGGATCTACAGCCTCCACGCCGTACTAGGAGCCAGTAAGGTGCCCAGCAACACCAGCGGCCAATCAGAAGAGGCGGATTACCTGGCCTTTCACCTGCATGGGGGGACGGCCTACGGCAGGGGGATCAGGGTTCTTCCAGACAACAGCACCGATATACAGGAGCTCAAGAAGTATGGCGGGAGCCTTGGGGCAATAAAACCCCAAACTATCATTTCTACAGATGTAGCTGTTATAGAAAATCTACTGCATACTGAACTGCTTCTGCACTTTGGCTCCATCCCAAGAGGAATTGTTCAAGGAAGTCCGGTGCTGCTCTCTTTTCAGCTTTCAGAAGTTTTGAGCACTAGGGTTTTAGGATAAAATATACTAACTTTTGACTTACCGGGTCAGAGCAAACCATTCAGCCTGTCGCGCTGAGCGGTGGTCTGGCAATTGACCTGCTTCCAGCACACCAGAGGCAGATTACCTGCAGTGCCAGTGTATGATAGATGCATGAAGGGGGGATTCTACGATTGCTATCACTGTATACAGTACGATTTGATCAGGTTTTTGAAGATATTTTATATTGAAGCTGCCAGTAGACGATATATTGTGCTGACAGTATCTTTAAATTTGACATTTTCATGACAAAATATACATGGATTCAGAGTTTCCCCCAAAATGTTCTCCTCAGGGTGAAAAGCCTCTGAATCCAGCACCCATCCTCTGAAAAGCATCCAGAGTTCCTCAAATCCGGGCCTCGGGGTCCAGAGTGCTGCTGGTTTTCTCTCCTACCAGGAAGTTAACTACCTGGCAGATAGAAAACCAGCAGTACTCTGGACCCTGAGGCCCGGGTTTGAGGACCACTGATCTAGACCATCATGGACACTAAAACTCTCCACTGAAACCAGACTGATAAACTCTTTTAGTGTCAGCAGCTGTTTAAGGCAGGGTGACCCCCCACCTGTTCAATGGTAGGGAGACGCTGGAGACATTACTGAAGAATTAATTAAAAATAATAATTTGAATTCTTAAATAAATACATAAAATATCCAAATGCTGGGAAAGGCTGCTGCCTTCCCGTGACCCTGGAATAAGCGGGTATAGAAGATGGATGGATGGGACCTGAACATGGCTGCTACTGTAAACAGGATAAAACCATGAAGGGGACCTGCAGTGGTTAAAACTAGAGTTTACCAGACATTTGACCTTCATGAAATCCATCAAATTAAATGAAGCATCCTGCCAAGGGCAATTAAAACAAAATACCAAGAATCATTTTTACCTCAACTGGCCAAAACAATGAATATGCATTTTTCACATGAGTCACCCAGCTGGTCTTCAATGGTATTTAGTTTATAGAATCAGGTACTGAGAGGAACATTCAATAAAGAGACGAGAGCAGATCACTCGCTTCTACAACAGATCTTTTTTGTTTTGGTTTATTTTCTCTTTGTGTCTCTACAAGGGAATAATAAGTTCATGTTGTGTCAACTAACTAACAGAAGTTTAGATGCTACCCCTTTGTGTAGTCTCTGTTTGATATGGAGCCTTTGCTTTGATTTGATTGGCTGATGGTCAGAGAGAGTGTACTGTGGCCAGCAGGGACAAAGTTTGAACAGGCAAAGACCAAAGACTGAATGAAACCGAGACCTTCAGATGTTCCGGCAAGTGTGGTTGGTTTCTCCACCAAAGACAAAACACTAAATAAACACTGAATAAAACTGAGGGAGCATCACTCTGGTGCAGATCTTTTATTAACTATGAACTGTTTCACCTTTTGTATGTATGATCTCCTTTGTCCCACTAAATCCTAAGTGTTCTGCTTGTTTTTGTGTCTAGAGTTATCGAGGCCGTCCCGGAGGATGAGGTGGACGACGTACCTGAGTTGAATGACTCGGCGCTGTTGGAGGTCTGGTGCACTCCACCACAGAGCTTTGGTAAGGCCTGGTTCAATGAGTGGATGCCACAGGCAGCAGCTTCCATTAGCAGGCCTTTAAAAGCCCACGCTTGACTGGGGAAATAATAAAAGGTCTAAACTTTCGCTGTGACCTCATGGTTCAGTTTGAATTTATTTTTTTGTTTTTGAATTTATGTTCTTGGATTTGTGAGTTAAGATGTGCAAATTCAAATGGTACTACCACAGACAGACACTCGCTAATAAAACATAACAGTAGAACAACAAAATGAAAAGGTAAAAGGGGACAGATAAAGGAAAAAACAAAACAGAAGTGAAATAATATAACATGATATAATACAATAAACCAACCGGATGCCGTGATCTTCAGTGGAAAAGCTTTTTGAGTTGCTTATTGGTTTGTATCGTCCTTCATGGTTTCTGTCTCGTTATTTCAGATTCTGCTCCAGCGGATTGTGGCACAGGTATGAAACACACCGAGCTACAGTATCTGAAGAGTTTATTTACAAGCCTTATATATCCAGAAAAATATGATTATAATATTATTACCCTTAAGTTTATTAATCAATATCTGTAGCATGAAGAGGATCCAGCATGTTGGTTTTGAACTCCTCACGATCTCTGACTTCACCTCCGCTAAAGGCACCAACACAGGGTTGGTGGTTCAATTCCCACTGGGCAATGTTAAAAATATACAGCGCTAGATAGATATTGATGTGTATAGATTGGCATTTTTATTGTGATTTTGATCTTGTTCAGGGTTTCCTCTAGGGAAAGTGAAGAAATATCAGTTTTACAAATGGGTCACTTTCCTATATAAATCTCCTATATATATATATATATATACAGTATATATATATTTCCTATAATATATCTGAATGTATTTTCCAACTTGCTTCACATATTCATTGCATCAGCTGGTTTTCAGCCCAACGGGAGTGGAAACCAGACAGGAAAACCACATGAACAAACCAGGGAGAAAGAACATGTTTGGGTCATGGAAAGTCTTGGGAAAAGTCATAGAGTTTTTCTCTCAGGGCCACAGTGGGAACCCTGTTTGTATTGAATCACGGTTGTATTTCCTGTTCACCACCAGAGAGAAGCTGCAGCCACGGCGTGGAGGCAGTGACGCTGGCCGAGGTGAAACAGTCAGATCCTCGCCGGGTTTTCCACGTTAGCGCCCGGCTCCGATCCTACCAGCCGCAGAAACTCTACCAGGCCCTCAGACTCTACTGCCCCAAATGCAGATCCATGTAGGCTCTCGCTTTCTGGCTACTCATTTACACGTCAAGTCAAATGTATTTATAGAGAGATACTAGAGAGATACTAAATATATACAAGAAAGATACTAAATATATACAAGAAAGATACTAGCTAGATACTAGAGAGATACTAGAAAGATACTAAATAGATAATAGAGAGATGCTAGAGAGATGTAAGAGAGATGCTAGAGAGATACTAGATTGATACTAGATTGATACTAGAGAGATACTAAATAGATGCTAGATTGTGACTATGGGGGGTTTGGATGGGCCTGTGTCTGTCTGTCAAATGTCCTCAGACACCTCTGGTCTGATTTTGACAAAACTTTAAAAACCACATTTTTTAAATGCTGGAACAAAAGATGCATCCGCCCTCTGATTGGTTTAATGGAGGCGCTGTAATTAAAGGTCAACATTTTTAACTTTGAAAGGTCAGGACTGAGACACCAACAGTCCGATTTTGATGAAACTTGGAGGGATGATGCATCCTGTTACTGGCTGGCCCGAGGGCTGTTGCGTCATTCATGTTTACTTGTATTTTGTACATATCCAGCCGTTGTAGAAGTCCTTTTGCTGATCTGCTGCACCGCTGCTCTATCGTCCAGAGGAAATGCTTGAAAAAAGTGTCTTTCTCTTTTCTCCAAGGAATGTTTGGTGACTAGCTGGTTGAGTTGTGTTGCAACATGCTCATTTGGTTCTGCTGGATAATATTCCATACAATGTGTACTAATGCAGTTTAAATGCATGGAGGGCAACGTCTGCAACGTGGCTGCTGGGCCACAATCATGTTTGACTTAAAGGATATACAACAAGCTAATACATCCTATCTTGATCAATAGTATATGTACATATGAAGAATGTCTATTTACTGTTTTTAAAAATGTGACACCTAATCTAACAAAATGATTATTGGTGTGCAGCATCAAGAAAGCAGAATCAAGACAAACAAAAAGTTGCAGACCAACAATATACAGCAATGTGTAGATGCAGTCAGAATACAGTCAAAATCAACCAACTAAATGTGTCTTTCTGAAACCTGCAGATACCTTGAATGATGATGAGCAATGAACAACATGTATTCTTCCCCCCAAAATGGAAATATAACAGCTTGTATTTTTGCAATGAAATCCTTGATACTGTGAAGGAAAAGACCAGAGAGATACTAGATAGATACCAGAGAGATACTAGAGATACCAGATACTAGAGACATGACTGGAGACCTTCCTCTCTCTGCTTGTCTCTGATTTCCCTCGGTTGCTGTTCGCTGTCTCAGGCAGGACGTTCCGGATGATGATTCGCTGGCAGGTCTGTTCTCCGAGGCCTCCGGGGACCCGGGACCCTGCAGTCACCCATGGGCCCTGTCAGGCAGGGTCGACCTCCCTGGAGACTCCCCCAACTCCCCCAGCCGAAGTCTGACCCTTTACCTGCCCACCCAGCTCATGTCCGAAGGCAAGACGAAGGAGCTCGTCTTCCTGATGGGTAAGAAACAAATCTGCTGCGATTCATCTTCCTTTGCTTGCTTTCTTCATGTGGCACATTAAAACACATAGCATGATATTCTTCCTACACACACACACACACACACACACACACAATCTCTGGCTTCACACCTCATACGTTCTCTTTTCTACATGTCATCTGATCAAAGTGCATTTTGAAGCATCTCTAGGTTGAAATCAGAAGAAGTGCATTGTGGTCTCTTGCAGGGTCAACGCTGGAGGAAACATGTGGACTAGCAGCCGGCTACCAGAACATCGTCCCGGTCAGGTCATCAGGAGGAAGTTTGGCCCTCCTGGATCTGTCCGCCCCCTTCCTCTTCCGGGGCAGAAAGCGATACTACGGGTCAGAGACGCTGATAATTCCCATAAATCACAGGAATCGGTTGCCATGCCAACTCTTGTGGTAACCAGGGAGCTAGTTAGCCATCTTCCTGTTTGATCTCGTATTTTATTGACCACCACAATGAAATCGTGGAAACTGTCGATCGGTCTTCTTTCTTTCAGTCAGCACACGTGATGATAACCTGTGTAAGGGTTGGCGATGCTATACGCCACATCACTGTCATTCCTTTCTATTTTATTCTTTACCATTTTTTTCTGTTCACGTTTCAGGTGCCAGCGGTGCTCTGAGGCTGAAGTGAGAGAGCCTTGTGCTGAAGGAGTGGAGGTGGTGGATGAGAAGGTTGTTGCTGACGGTAAGGTGACTGGCTGTGTAGATGGAGGAGGTCTGGGAAAATATGGGCGTGGAAAGTGCCGCCAACATTCAAGCCGCCTGGCACCGACGTCTGTAATGAAGTGACGTCATGCAGGGCGGGGTCTTTGCTGATTGGATGACCTTTTGTCACTGGGAGCCAATCATAAAGTCCCAATTTGTCCATGTGATGTTGTTGTTCTTTGTGACAAGGCAGCGTGATATTCGCACACATACGGGGTGTTGGCCCAGTGATGGACTGGACTGTCCAGGGTGTCTTCCTACCCGGTGCATGCTGGGATAGGTTCCACTCCCCTGTGACTCTGAATAGGAAAAAGTGAATGAATGAAATCTGTTAAACATACTTTAGTGCACTTGACTCAGAAAACATCAGTCACAGTATAAATGGGGACGGTTGAGGGCGTTACTTTGCTGTTAGAGAGCAACTTACAATGAGTGAGTAGGTTGAGGGGATTGAGCTTGTGACCTTTTGATTACAGGCTGGTATTTTATTTCCACCTTCCCAGTGGACGTGCTTGAACAAGCCAGTATCTGGAAAATCTGTTTGAATTTATTCCAACCTCTTCGACGCTCGGTGAACATTTGATCTCTTTGTCAGTTGTTAATGCGCTATGAAGAGCAGCGCCTGCAGCCGGTCCAGGCAGGTCTGACGTCCAGAGACCAACAGCCTCATGAAAGTCTAATGGCTCTGCCAACTCCCCCGAGCGCTTCACTAAATACTTCACGGGTTACAGACCACTTGACCAGCCCTAGTCTGGTTTTAGAGGCAGAAGCATTACATTCTAGTAACTACTACACCGTGCACGCACCAGGGAAATTAACAGCTCACACTTTGAACATCAAAATATGTAACCTTACTCTCTCACACACACACACACACACACACACACACACACACACAAAACAGATGTATAATCTAGATTCACCGAGTGTTGTGGCATTCAGACCAAAGGTTGCTGTTCTCTCTCCGCCTCGCTGGGTGGCCTTGATCGCCCAGCTGTTTGGTTGTTTATGTTGAGGCTGTCGATGCTCGCCGTCTGCAGCTCACACACACACACACACACACACACACACCAGCATTACTGCGTTGTCTGCCTCGCTGCATAGTGTTGTCTGCACTCTGATGATGGATGTTGCTCTCACCCATCTCTCCTTTTTGATCTTGTTGCTTTGATCCTGAGTGAAGGCTGCCACCCCCCACCCCCACCCCCCCGTTGCAGCTCACAGCCGTTCATTTTATCACCACTGCCCATGTTTGTATTACTGCAGTTATCCCACCGCTGCTCCGTCGGGCCCTGGGGGGTGCAGAGCCCATCAGCCTTGACATGAGCCGTGTGCATGTGGTGGTCTGGTCGGGAAACTGGCTTTATCAGCAGCTCGCGGCTTCCCCAAATTCACCAGCCGCTGCAGAGAAGAACCTTTACATGAGTGCTGGTTACCTGCCGTAGTAGCTAGTAGAGTTGACTAACCTATGTTATGAAGGTTATGCTGTATACCTGCTGCTCCTCACTGTGATGTGTTGTCTTGTTGGTGTCTGGCTTCACCGCCGCCCAGCTCAGTCTTAAAGACAGACCCTGAGTTTAATGCTTGTCCTTTACGTTTCTCCTGATTCAGCACTCGTGGTTGTAAAAGTTCCTCTGTCCTGGCTGAGCTCAGGTCTGTTATTGCCCCAGGTCCTCCTCTTAAATCACTGAGTTTTAATGCTGTGGCTCCTGGTCTCCAGCTCTGGGCGTTCAGCTGCTGCAGTTCGGCCTTCTGATGAAGCTGGAGCTCCAGGACGCAACGGACACGCTGGAGGCCGTCCTGTGGAGAGACGCTGTGAGTTAGTAGACGTGGTTCATGTCAGATGTCTGCACCATATGAAGTCCTGGATGCGTCGCGTAGGGCGTTTTTAAAAAGCCTGTTTTTCAGCAAACTGAGGGGTCATGTGATAATAACAGTCCAGTTCAAATCTTCATGATGTAATGTGTTATATGTTGTCATTACATCCTGATATACACGTTTAACATGTTGTGACATTAGTTGTAGTGTAGAATGATGTTCAGCTATATATGATATAGTTGAGTTGACATTCAACTAGTCCAGCAGTTTTCAGCATATTGAACACTGATCAACTGATCAGTGAAAAATGGTGAGTTTTGAACTGGAAAATGCACAGGAGCTGGAGTTAGATTTGAGGTACCAGTATAGAGAGTGCTGTTACTGACACCCTGGTGTAAGATTAACTTAATAATAATAACTTTATTGAAGCATCTTTTAAAAACAGTTTACTTAAGTGCTTTAACAATCAATAAAGCAAACATCATACTCATGAAGAAGAAGAATTAAAAGGATGAGAATACAAAAACAAAAAACCAAAAGGATACCAGACATCACATACAACCATTAAGACCAACTAAACCGGCGTCAGTGATTATTGTGTTCTGTCTGTATTCATGTTAACAGAGTGACTGCAGATGGTTCGGCCTCCTGCCTGTCAACCTGTTAACCCTTCCTTGGTTTGTGTAATTTCATCAGGAGTCGTTCTTCCATGTGTCAGCGGAGGACGTGGCAGCCAATCAGGAGGCTCAGAACAGCATCCGTCATACCATGGATTCCCTCTGCCCACCAGGAAGTAGCGTGGGTACGTCTCTCAAATTCAGCAGTTTCTTTATTCTATCGGACAAGCGGTCTTGATTGTTAGACCCGTCCTCCTGAGCGGAGAGAAGCGCTGCCAACCTCCCGTCAGCATCTTTACCCTCATGTAAAGCTAATGAGGCATTGACGAACGGCGGCAGGTTTTCCTCCGGTAGTGAGAGATGAGTCTGGGTTAGCTTGTAGTCCTGCAGAGCGTGGGCCTGCTGCAGGAGCCGGTGATGGAGGGTCGCAGCTCGGACCGGCCGGGGAAAAGCTGCCACTGATAAGGAGAATCACTTCAAACCCAACAAACCTCTGAGATACGTTGAGGATGTTTTATAGGTTTATTTTTTACTCCACATTCTAGTTGTGTTGCCAAAACATCTGCACTCAGTTTGAAGTAGTAAAAAGAGGCGTTTTACTGCATATTGGCTGTTTACTGCTGAACGTTGAAACAAATCTAGTTTTGTTCTCTTTTTAAAGTGACAAAGTTTGGTGACTAGTTGGCTGAGATATTAAACTCATTTGGTTCCACTGTAGAACTGATTGAAGATTGAAAACCTCCAGTATTAATGCAAGATGGATGCAGGGTGAAGCCATCATGGAGGACTTGTAGTAAGTCAGCCCCCGCATAGCCATGAAATTGGGACGTTTTCTGGCATTTGCCTTGACATTTTCTAAGCAAGGACTTCACATTTACATTTAAGGATGACATGGTGATGATCATCTTATGCAGAAGGACGATAAACGCCATGCTACCGTTACATTACCTCTGAGTGGGGAAGCTGATTACAGGCTGTCCACTGGCATTCCCAAAATGCCACCGATTTGTCAGGAGCAACTTAGAGCAGAGCGGCTGTGAGGAAACAGAAGTAGGGGAGGAAATTGGCTTCAGCCTTCACTGCAGGAACAAACAGCCGAGGCTGCTCCTATTTGCCCTGAACATCGGTGGAGGGTGGAGGTGATTTGAAACGTTTAAAGGTTGAACATGTCGTCTCCTCGTCTCCCCAGCCGAGCGGCCGTGGCTGGACTTGTGTCTCAGTGCATACAGAGTGGAGGAGAACGGCCAGAAACAGACCTGCTACCAGATCTGCAACACAACCTTCATCCAACCTTCGTCCTCACCATCAAACTCCACCTGAACGCCCAGCAGATCAAAGGTCACCACACACAGTCTGGCAGTGTCTCAGAGGAATGGTTGTACATTGGTTTAGTTCACCTTGCATTTCATACCTTTGGTTTTAGTTATTGTTAGTATTTAATATCAGTGTATATATGTTGTTTTTATTTTCTGTGTTGTGGATTATGCAAAGGAAATAAATAAAATCATGTTACTAAAATGTTTTTAAACGTTCTGCTGTTGGATGTACAGTTTGCAGAATCTTTCTAAATAAATGACTTTTAAGTGAGGTTGGTATTTTTGTATTTGCTGTATATTTGAGGTAAACCAATGAAGCCTCTCTGAACTCTGGTCATGTTTTCACTGTCTTTCTTAACTTCAATGAAAGTAAATAATTCTGTCAAACATTTCTATATGACCATCTCATCGAATCAGACCACCATAGTAGATTCCTTCAATACAAAATTGACATCTCATTGCAAGAATTGACCATTTTGAAGCTTTGTCAAGCCCATGTGCAGGTTTCAGCCCAGGAAGGCTTCCAGATCAATAAGGGTGATTGGGTTAGATGGAGGCTACCGAGATGCCGGCTTCTCTCTTGACCAGAGAAATTTGGATGTCAAAGGAAGGCTGAAGTGAGATGAGTTTTGAGAGTGCCGTCCTGCCTCCACACTGTCCACTGCGTTCACATGTACTTGTTAGGTTTCCATTTTGGGTATCTAGCTGATTCTCTCATCCAGGATGACTTACAGTGAGGTCAGCAGTAACTCCTAGATCACCAATATAGAGTGGTGCAGGGATGGCGTATTTTTGTAGCCAACCCGGAGGTTAGCATCACCCTGGTTCCCTCGACAAAAAGCCAATGGGATTTTTCCATTGGATTTTGGATTATTGCAGAAAATAAACTCTGGCAAACAAAAGTTTCTGATATTTACACGTTTTGTTCAGCAAGATAATCTTCACAAATGAACACCACTTTATGATTTTTGAAGCGTAAATGCAATCGCCAGAAGTAAAAAGCTAACGTTAGGCTATAAACGAACTACACCACGGTCACAGGACTTCAACGTCACCACCACTAAAAGTACTATAAATTGATAAATATCCGTGTTCCTACAGTCATGGAATTCAAAACCTGGGAAATGGATCATGGTCATATAGTTTTATAAACATGTGAATGTGTTGCTGATCTTTTCCTCCAACCAGTGAAATTGGAGCAGAAATCAGACCTGGACATTCACACCACATGTTCAACAGGGAACAGAGACTGATGGGTACTGGTCATGGAAACTATGCTATATATGGAATAGTCTTGGGAAAAATCATGGACTTTGATTAGGAGAAAGTTGTAGGAACCCTGTAACATGAATACCAGGATCTAGTAGAGTCTCTCAGAACAGCTTCAGTCCTGCAACAACTGTGGCCCTTCAGTTGAGTCGTTCCTCTGTAGTTCTGTACTGTGGTATTGTACTGTAGTACTAGTGCGCCATCTGCTGGTAAACAGCTTCTTCCCCTCAGCTGTCACCTTGCTGAACTCGGCACCACGGTGATAGCTGCTCCCCACTACGTACATACTCTGCACTTTACTGCTATTTGCACTTCTGGTTAGATGCCAAACTGCATTTCTTTGTCTCAGTACTTGTACTCTGTGCAATGACAATAAAGTTAAATCTAATCTAATCGAAAAAGTTCGGTCACTGCAGCAGAAGTAACAGGATACAGAAGGAGAAAATAAAAATATAATATCAAAGAAGCAGAGAAAAACAAAACACATTACTTCAACAGTATGGATTAATGATAATTAATTAATGATTAATGATTACTGATATGGATTCACTGGTAACACTTTACAATGGCCTTAACCTGTGTATTACCCTGTGGTAACGTATCATAAGTCCACATTAATACTGCGTTAGTGCTTAATACTATATAATGTACTTAAAGGGCGTAACAGCACAGTTCAGTTCAGTTCCAGGTAACATTGGAAAGGTTTTAAAAGGTGTTAAATGTGTCTTTCTGGGACTGCAGACATCCTGTTGAGGTCTTGTTGGCCTGCTCACTTCTGGGTCAGCCTGGATAAAAGCAGCTAAACGGCTTAAACCGAAAAACAGAAAAATTGGTGTTTTTTGAGAGTATGTGGGTGCACTTTCTGGTTCTGGATAGAAATGAAGCTCAGAGAGCTGTTGAAAAAAAATCAAACTCCAATTCATTATTAATGGAGCAGCTCCAGTCACAGGTAACATGAAATCATTTGCTCTTTGCTCTGTAGCTTCAAGAGCTGTTTGTCTTCTTGATTGTTTTAACATCACAGGAAGCTGGTTTGGGATCAGGTTTCGCTTTAAGGACCGTGTGTGCAATATAACCTGAGATCCCCGTCCAAGACTTTGATGTTCCAGGTTCAGTCTGATGTATGATTTCATGCAGGATCACAAGTGAGGGGGAGATGTTAACTCAGGGAAGATTTCCCTTCACCTCTTCTCTGCACTTTATCTTCTGGTTGTGTCATGTCACCAAATAGCAAATCTGGTTTATCATGTGCCTAATCTCACCACTTACAGGGTGAAATGTCCCTTGCAGCATCATGTAGCCAGACATGTTGAGTGCAAACACTTTTAAATTGAGGATTAAATATGTATCTGACAAGTGATGTATGCCTTCCACACCTTGAGCCTCGACATGACGACATCCACACAGGAACCTGACTGGCGCCGCCTGTCCCATTTAATGATGCCACTATCAGGATGGAAAATACTGGAAGATGTCGACTCCTTCCCGGGTATTTTGGGCCTTTGCTGCAAGCCAGAGAGACGCTTCCGGCGGTGAGGCTGTTTGGAGGAGAAACAGCCTGAAGGCTTGTCAGGTAGAGCGTCGCTTGGAGAGCCTGCTGGGAAAACGATGCCTCAGTGGCCTCAGCCGAGCCTGGAGCCTGGAGAGTCTCACAGCTGCTAGGAATCATGGGAGAGGCTTCGTCTTTGACAGGCCTGTTCAGCTGGGAGTCCAACTAGTTGCAGATCTGATACCGTCTGGATCGTCCATAAATGAATGCTTTTCTTTTTATTTTACACTTCCTTTCTGTTCACCACTTTATTCACCACTACTGTGGAGAGTTTATGTTATGATGTCCAACAGTAGGCAGCTACTCCATTGTAAGTTGCTATCGGGGATTCAAACCGGCAACCTTCTGGTCACAAGCCTGTTCCTGTTCTACCCAGAATTCTCTCTTTTTACTTCCAACAACCTGGTAGCAGAATGTTGTTACCAGGCTCTCCCCTAGAGGGCGCCCACGACCTGAGGTTATTTCTGTTTCCAGTGAATATTATGGGATGAGGAATCCAAATCCTCTACATTTCTCCATAGTTCTATAGTAACTATATAATAAACTATAGAGGGATTCTATACAGACACACTGAATCCCTATAGGATTACTACAGGAATATTCTAGTTCAGTCTGAATTCACTTTTCACACAGCTGTATCTAATAATGCTCCTATAAGATTCATATAGTACTCTCCTATAGTATTACTATAGTATCCCTATAAGATTCATATAGTACTCTCCTATAGTATTACTATAGTATCCCTATAAGATTTATATAGTACACTCCTATAGTATTACTATAGTATCCCTATAAGATTCATATAGTACTCTCCTATAGTATTACTATAGTATCCCTATAAGATTCATATAGTACTCTCCTATAGTATTACTATAGTATCCCTATAAGATTTATATAGTACTCTCCTATAGTATTACTATAGTATCCCTATAAGATTTATATAGTACTCTCCTATAGTATTACTATAGTATCCCTATAAGATTCATATAGTACTCTCCTATAGTATTACTATAGTATCCCTATACTATTCCTACAGGGACTTAAACGTGTCTGTAGTACTCTCCTATAATATTACTATAGTATCCCTATAAGATTCCTACAGGGACTTAAAACGTGTCTGTAGTACTCTCCTATAGTATTACTATATCCCTATAATATTCCTATAGGAACGTACCACAGACACACACTGGTACTCAATAGACTATTGTACTTCAGGGTATTTTATCTCCTATAGTATTACTATAGTATCCCTATAGGATCCTGCCGTGATGCTGTAGTATACTATAGTATCCCTATAAAACTGATGAAGGGGTTACTATGGTTACTAGAGGTGTTTTCGGGGCAGATTGACAGATGAGGGTTAATCTGGACTACAGGCCGCCAGGGGAGCCCTCCCCCCTCCTCCTCTTCCTCCTCCTCCTCTTCCTCCTCTGATCCGCTGATTTGTCCAGACGGAGTTTGGCACCTCCTCGGCCCCATCTCACTCCTCCATTCCGGCCTCCAAGCGCCCGGAGCCGCGCGGAGAAACTGTCCGGACAAGGCTGAGCCCTGCCGCCTCCTGACGGCTGAAGGAAGCTGTAGGACACTTCATTGTCTCTGATCCTCTACGAGCTCAGAGACACGGAGGCGGGATTTGAGGACTCAGGAGGAAGAACTGTTCTGGTCTGACTGGTGATGTAGCCGAGCTGGAGCCGGTCTGGGACTCACCGTACCCGGACTAGCTGAGCTGGAGCCGGTCTGGGACGCACCGTATCCGGGCTAGTCTGCCACGTTTAAACAGCCATAGTCTGTGGAGTTTTGTTTACTGCGCACAAACAGCTTTCACAATCTTTGAAGCTGAGTTTCTGTGTTTTATGGACTTGTCAGAAATCAGAAATGGATCAATCATTTTGGAACACACGTTAGAAACAACACGATGCTGCTGCTGGTCTTCAGGTTACTGTGTGTGTCGCTTTGTGGCGAGGCTGTTGTCAGTCAACTCCTCTGGGACGAAACAAAGACGACTTTCTCTCCTCATTATGAATCCACCGCCACGCGCAGGAATGCACAGAGCCGGAGATGGCATCCAGTCAGCGGGGAAGACAATGGAGGGACACACGGTGCAAGTGCGCAGGCCACTGGGGACGGAGCGAGGACATGGCTGGACAACATAAACCCAGCCCAAGCCTTGGAGAGAGAGGTGTCTCAACACACTGTGCGTAAAAGCGATGCGCCAAATGGGGCGCAGCGCGGCAGGTCACCCGGAGACGGAGAGGAAACTTTACGCACGGGTGGAAACACGACCAGTGAGCTGCGGAAAGCAGGATGCAGCCACCTGAAGCCCTCCGAGGGAGCTGTCCATCCCGACCAGCAGCATGGACACAAACGCTGCAAACCCAGAAGCACCGGACGCAGCCGTAAGAGGAGAAACGCAAAGCACGACGAGAAAAACGAGAGAGAACCGAGCCGCGCGGCGGAGCTCTCCGTGGAGGCCGCGTGGGAAGCTCTGCCCGAGGCCATGGCTCAGGAGCAAACCCCCGGATCCCCCTTCAATGACACCGGCTACTATGAAGAGTTCACCGTGCCCGACAGCACGCCGTTTGTCCCCGTGAACACCCAGACCAGACGGAAACCAGTCAGAAACCCGTTTTACCCCGTCACGGCGGAGACGTACGGGGCTTATGCTGTCACGATCATTGCTGTCATTATTTTCACTGTCGGGATAATCGGGAATGTCGCGGTCATGTGCATCGTCTGTCACAACTACTACATGAGGAGCATCTCCAACTCCCTGCTGGCCAACCTGGCGCTCTGGGACTTCCTCGTCATCTTCTTCTGTCTGCCGCTGGTGGTCTTCCACGAGCTGACCAGGGACTGGCTGCTGGGGGAGTTCTGCTGCAGGATCATCCCCTACCTGGAGGTGAGGTCACTGTCACTCACCCTGTCACTCACCCTGTCACTCAACCTGTCACTCACCCTGTCATTCACCCTGTCATTCATTCATCTTGTTTACCTGCTGTCAGAGTGGGGGGTCCATCCCAGCATGCACTGGGTGGACTTGCATGTCTTTGGTTGTGGTTGTGTCTTTTGGTTGACTGTGCTAGGAAACCAAACATGTAAACTCGAGGAAGGAACCAAACTGCAGAACCTCCTAGTTAGTTAGTTAGTTAGTTAGTTAGTTAGTTAGTTAGGTTAGACAAACATCAATTTAGCACCGGATACTTCTGAACCCCAACTGCTACAGTGGAACCAGTAGAGACTGTGGTTGTACTGGTCAGCTCCCAGTGGAACCAGTAGAGACTGGTTGAAAACCGCGCTGAAAATAAAAAGAACTCATCATGGTTTTTCCTGTCAGTTTTACATGTGCAACAACAGAATAAGATTAAATTCCTAGATCAACCAACAAGGAGGTCAAGGGTCAGAGGTCACGGCACCCTGACAGGATTCCTCCATGACAAGATGAAACTTTATGAGTTGGAGCAAAGAAAAGAAGAAGAGAGGGATTTTTTGATAAAGACTCTACATTAAATGTGTGTGTGTGTGTGTGTGTGTGTGTGTGTGTGTGTGTGTGTGTGTGTGTGTGTGTGTGTGGGGGGGCTAACTATGAGTTTACTGAACAACGTGTCTCTTACCCGTTGAGTTACCAGAACATGACTAGACTAGACTAGATAGTTTTAGGTCCCTCCAGATCGAAGCGTCAGCTAAATGCTAGAATGAAAATGTAAAAAGGAAGTCAACGTTTCCATCAACACTTAATGACGGCTTATGACAGTGAGAGTGGAAAAGCCTGTTATTGAGGAAACAAAAGGTCGTAAGCTTCTTACTGACGCCGTTTGTCTTTGTTTGAGTTTGGCTTTGTGTCACAGTAGCGTGACCTATATGGCTCGTATGGCATCCCTGTGTGGCTTTTATTTTGAAGTGACTTGTCTTCATAAGCCCTTGGGGTTTGTTTTGTCATTTTTACGTATTTTTTTCCTCGTTTTGTTTTTTCTATCATTATCATAATTCACTTATATGTTGGATGACTGCAGAAATAAATTCAACTAAAATAAAATAAAATATGTAGTATGAATTTACAGTCAGAAATGCAGATCTGGGGTCAGTGCAGCCCAGCCAGCCTCCACTAACTGGTCTGTAGTGCTTAATGGAGCGTAATCACACAAAACAGTGGGAACATTAAATCTAATGGGCCTGTGGAACCAGAGTGCTGAGCAGTCTGAGCTGGTCTGTCCTTATGGACGGGGTGACGGGGGTTACTTATACACCCCCCCCACCCCCCCCCCACCCCCCCCCCACCCCAGGGATAGATGATGATGATGGTAGTCATTACAGTCTCTGTTTGTCTGTGTGTTGTGGGAAAATGTGGTTTGGATGAAACTCATTGTAAGGATGTGAAGCACAGACAGACATTATTATTATTATTATGGATTATTGATTGCATCTATTGGTTCAGTATGCACTGTACTCTGTGTTTAAATCTGCTCTGGTCAGATTTCACTGTAACCCTCCAGTCGTCTCCTCAGTCTGAACCAGGAAGTGATGCTGCAGCAGAGCAGAGCGTCCCATCCCCACTACCTGAGACCGTAGATTCACCCTATTGGTCCAAATTCAATCCTGGTGTCGGTTTGGTCCCTGGTGGGAAATCTCCTCCACACAGGAAGTGACCGATCCAGTAGAGGAAGCTGGACTCACCAACGTTAGCTCTTTGGTTTCCTTTGGTATGAAGCATCACAGACCGGTTTACTGATGTCACCGCACAGGATTCTGGGAACTCCACTCTACTCTACTGTACACTGTTCTGTTACTACTCTACTCTTCTCTGCCCAACTTTACTTTGTGACTCTACCAGTCCAACCTTCTTCTGCTTCTACTCTATACTACACAAAATCAACTCCCTTTTTTCTTCTTTGCTGTAGTTACTTTATTCCTCTCCTCTACTCTCATCTGCTCTAATCTACATTTCTTCTACTCTACTATTCTCCTCTACTTTACTCCTCTACTATTCTCCTCTACTATTCTCCTCTATTCTGCACAGCAGTGAGAGCAGCATTAGACTCTCCACATTACAGAGGGTCTGTACATGTGAGGCGACAGAGTTTCTGCTTCAGGCAGCCAACAGTGTTGAGGCGTTGACACCTCCCTGCTGGGAGGGAGAACATGTTTGGGTTGTGACACAGTGGAAAAACAGCATCAGGCATCACAGGGAGGCTGAACATCATCTGTGGTTTTTCCACTGTGCCGCGCTGCAGATCCACTTTACACCAGAAAGACCATCAAGCTGTTAGTTTAAAAGGGTAAATATAATTAGAACTATATTCTTGTGTGATTCAACTGTTTGTACAGAAAGTGAAAGTCTCACATTGTGAAAGCTGAGATATTTCACATGTACAATTCAAAACAGCCGTCCATGGTCAGTGGCTTGGCCAGTGTGCTAGTACTCTGTAGCTGCTGTGTGTTTGTGTGTGTGTGTGTGTGTGAGAGAGAGAGAGAGAGAGAGAGAGAGAGAGAGAGAGAGAGAGAGAGAAATTGCGAGTGGTGGAATCCACCATAAATCAAGTGTGTTTGTCTGGTGATCTTGGCTAGTTTAGTCTAGATTTGTGAACATGTTCTAGCTAGATTCCAACACTGCAGTCTCCAGGGTGTGAAGGCATCAAACCATAATGTGATGTGTTCTGCTCCATTAATAATGAATGGAAGAAAACTGGATGCTGTGGTTTTACCTTGGGTGAATTTAAAGGCATGATGCTCCCAACCTGAAGCATGGTGGAGGGTACTAAATCTAAAGGAGGTTCCACCAGCTACTAAATCTAAAGGAGGTTCCACCAGGTACTAAATCTAAAGGAGGTTCCACCAGGTACTAAATCTAAAGGAGGTTCCACCAGCTACTAAATCTAAAGGAGGTTCCACCAGCTACTAAATCTAAAGGAGGTTCCACCAGGTACTAAATCTAAAGGAGGTTCCACCGGGTACTAAATCTAAAGGAGGTTCCACCAGCTACTAAATCTAAAGGAGGTTCCACCAGGTACTAAATCTAAAGGAGGTTCCACCAGGTACTGAATCTAAAGGAGGTTCCACCAGGTACTGAATCTAAAGGAGGTTCCACCAGGTACTGAATCTAAAGGAGGTTCCACCAGGTACTAAAACTAAAGGAGGTTCCACCAGGTACTAAAACTAAAGGAGGTTCCAACGGGTACTAAAACTAAAGGAGGTTCCACCAGGTACTGAATCTAAAGGAGGTTCCACCAGGTACTAAAACTAAAGGAGGTTCCACCAGGTACTGAATCTACAGGAGGTTCCACCGGGTACTAAAACTAAATGAGGTTCCACCGGGTACTGAATCTAAAGGAGGTTCCACCAGGTACTAAATCTCATAGTTCACATACTTTTTCTCACAACTGTAACAGACAGTTCTCCAGTGAACCTCCGTGATCAGACCTGGTAGCAGATTGGTGCTTATCTTTATCATGCTGTTCTGCTGCTTACATAACTCTATCATGTCTGTCTGTCTCTCAGCCGTCATTCTGTCTCAGTGAAGAAAAACATCTCAAGGGGAATGGATGCTCGCTCTGCTGAGCAAAAACACCATAAAATATTATTTTCAAAAAGGATATTCTTTTATCTTTTAGGCTGGATTTTCCCTTCATGTGTAGATGCTGAATTTGTAAGAGCATAGACTCTGCTTTGAAAGAGCTGTCGGAGCAGCAAGGCATGAATTCTCTGCCTCGCCGTAAACCTGTTGACATCCCAGAGTGTTTTGTAGCAGCGGTGTCACATGAGGATAGATGTCAGCTGGCCTCCAGACAGCCATTGTTTACAGTACCTACATTCTTTCTGTCTGTTTGCTGACAACCCAAGTCTTTCATCAAGAGACAGCCTTTTAAATGTGCTTATCCGGAGTCTGTATAGAGTCAAGCATATGCAACTGCAGTTGTTTTTACTTATTTTATCATTAGAATGAGGGTGTCTTGTGGTTTTGTAATCAGCAACAGAATTATTTTGATACTGATTTATATTATATATACAGGAAATTGTCTTGGTACACAGGGTTTAAAAGTGAAAGCTTAGTTGAGGAGCTGCAAGGTTGCAACAGACAGTCAGTTATCAATGTGTGCACATCAGATCTACTGTTTACCTGATTTCTTTCAACCTTTTTGCTGATCCTGTGCAGCTCAACGCGTAGAGCAAGCCACTAATGATGCCAGGGTTATAAAAATAATGTATGTGCTCATTGTGCTCTCAGCTGGTTTGGTAAGCTTCCACCAAATTCCACCAAATTCATGCTTAAGCGTATTGTGCAAAGCCTAACATTACATTTCCCTTGTTTTCCCAGGTGGCGTCTCTCGGGGTCACCACCTTCACGTTGTGCGCCCTGTGCATCGACCGTTTCCGGGCCGCCACCAACGTCCAGATGTACTACGAGATGATTGAGAACTGTGCCTCCACCGCAGCCAAGCTGGCCGTCATCTGGATCGGCGCTCTGCTGTTGGCGCTGCCTGAACTTCTGATCCGGCAGCTGGTCACCGAGGACGGGGACCCTCCGAACGTGACGCCCTGCGAACGCTGCGTGGTGCGGATCTCCACCGAACTCCCAGACACGCTGTACGTCCTGGGCCTGACCTACGACGGCGCTCGCCTCTGGTGGTACTTCGGCTGCTACTTCTGCCTGCCCACGTTGTTCACCATCTGCAGCTCTCTGGTCACCGCCCGCAAGATCCGGCAGGTCGAGAAGGCGTGCGTCCGAGGCAACAAGAAGCAGATCCAGCTGGAGAGCCAGATGAACTGCACTGTGGTGGCGCTGGCGATTCTCTACGGTTTCTGCATCATCCCAGAGAATATCTGCAACATCATCAGCGTCTACATGGCAGCCGGAGTTCCCAGGCGAACCTTGGACATTCTCCACCTGGTCAGCCAGCTGCTGTTGTTCTGCAAGTCGGCGATAACCCCGGTGCTGCTGTTCTCTTTGTGCCAGCCTTTCACCAGAGCCTTCTTAGACTGCTGCTGCTGCTGCTGTGTCGAGTGCGGTCCGCCCAGGTCTTCCACGACCGCCACGGCCAGCGATAATGAAAACGAGTGTACGACAACCGAGCTGGAGCTGTCACCCTTCAGCACCATCCACAGGGAGGCCTCCTCCTACACCGCTGTAGGTACGCACTGTTGAAGGGGTGCAAAGGTCAAAACTAAGAGGTTAAAGCTCAACAGACTGCAAACCGTTGGGGGACATTGCAGTTCATTTCTTACATACGTTTAGGAATGTAATAGATAAAGTGGATTGAGGGTATTGATGTGTCAAATTCACGTATTATTAAGTTAAGAGTAGAATTGACCTCAACTCACTCGCGTTTACTGAAGGACACCTGAGTAGCGGCTACACTGTCTGTCCGTTCTGTTTACAGAGTTTATATATGAAGGAATACACATATTATGTATAGTGATTATTAGAATTTGTAGCATTTTTTTTATTAACTCACCAGTATTGTTTCTGAATTTGCACTCAGTCTTACAGTTTCTTTATTTTTTGTGTTGGTAAAGTTCCTCTGGATGTTCTTCATTGTTTTCTTCTTTATTTGTGAGTGAGTCAAATGGAACATAATATATTGTAAATGGCTGGTTGTGTTGTGTTGTGCTGATATTGGTGATTCTTGTGAATCAGTTCACGTTCTGCCTAGCTCCCTTGCCATGTAAGTATATTGATATTCACTCTGTATTTGATAGCAGAAAAATGTACTAGACACTCAGTCTGTCTGTCAGTCTGTAATGTGGCAGTGTTGTGTTTTTTAGCCAAGAAAGAAGTCACTTTAATAAAAAAGAAACCGATTTCAATTGAACAGATTGTGTGTTTTTAGAGTGGCAAGTCAAATTCACGTCAAGTGAAATTTAATTATAAATTGCTTTTATGAAACAAGTTCATTCCAAAGTGCCTTACAGTGAATGAAGGGCATAAATATATTAAAACTACAAAGAATAAGCACATCACAAGTGTTGATGTGGTCAGAGCTGCTTGTCATAATGATTCTTTAAAAATTGCTTGCAAAAATCAGCACTAATTGGAGTCGAGGGTTGAGTCTGGAAGAAAAGGAAGCCAAGCTTCGATTTACTGTACCAGAAAAAAGCTTTTGCTGGCAGGGCTGCTCTGCATGTTCAACAAAGCTGCCTTCATCTGATCTTTCTCAATGGCCTGTGTGTATTGTCAGTCCTTGGCTGTGTCACCAAGTCAGTTTAGTTTCCTTTTGGTTTTTCATGTAGTTTATTTGCACAAATGATAGAAAAAACAATGCGATGAAACTGTGACCCCATCAGGCCTCAAACATCTCAGCCCAAAAGGAAAAGAGAAAGCAGCCGTCAGCTGAGCTGCTGCATCATGCTCAGCAGAGCGGCTCATGTCTGCCGGTTTCTCTCGCCATCGCGTCGTCATCACCGTCCAACCGGAGGACACAGCCTCCATTGTCATCCCCCCCCCCACCCCTCCTCCTCCGTTGTCATGGCAACCGTGGAGGTCTGCCTCTCAGCTGGCTTTTTGTGGCATCACAGTACCATTACAGTGTTACAGTACCATTTCAATGGAGACAAGTTCTTATTAGGGTTCGACCCATCTGGGTTTCTGAAGGCCGGTACTGATACCAATATTTTTGGATGGAAGCTGCTCATGGTCGTTATTTTGTGCCGATAATTAATATTGAATTCAATATAAAGCTACATTTGACCAGTTTCATGCCTAAATATTCCAAAAACTTCAGTAGGGTTGGGTAGTTGCAGAATATGTAATGGCGTTACTTCTAAATACAAAAAAAATGTAACTATTTCATTATGTTACCTAAAAAAAATGAATGTATTCTGATTACAGATACTTAAAAATTAGAGGATTACTTCTGGGAATACTTTTAAAATGAAAGCAATAAACTCAGAACGCTGTTTAAATAGCAGCAGCTGTTCCAAGTCTATAAAATAAGTAAGTGACACTCTCCCCTCACCCAACAGCTGTCATTGAAGACTGTGGTTGTACTGGTCAGCTCCCAGTGGAGGAGTTGGGGACCTCAGTGACTAAGACCTAAAATGCCAATAGGCCATTTAAGGCCTTGGGTTTAGATATTATAAGACCTTTCCAGGACCTGCAGGCACCCTGGGCGAACTGTTGCATCAAATATGCTTTTGGATCTGGATGATGGAGGTTTGCCTGCATCTGCAAACATGTGATAACAAGAAGAAGGTTTCCATCCAAGTAGGGCATTCAGCATTCAGCTGTCTGATCTGGTTCTTCATGGTGGGATGATGGGAGCAATAACATCTTCTTCCCTTTAAAGTCTAAGAAATCTTCATGATGTAAATTCATAGTCTACCTCAGTAAGTAGCATCAAACATTTAAGTTTTTTTTTCATGTTAGAACTTTAATCAAACTATCACCTTAAAGTATTAATCCTCCTCATGTTCCTCTAGATCTCTGTCCTCTCCTCTCTCTGATCTCTGGACCTCAACAGTGATCAACCTCTACCAGGTCATGAAGCTTCTCCATCTGCTGCTCTAAACACCCGGTGTCAGGTAGGTCTTTCCTGGGAGAAATCCTCTGGAAACAGGAAGTGATGCGTTTTACGTTTCAAAAGCAGAAGAAGTGGGTAGTTAGCATGAGCAGCGATAGCCACCATGGCTGAACAGACAAAGAAAAGAGAAACTCAAAATCCATCAACAAAAAATCCAAGGAGAAAGACGTCACAGTACTGAACACACTGTTTGATTGACAGGTGATCTCTGGGAAGAGCAGTGAGGAACACCACAGTGAGGAACACCACAGTGAGGAACACCACAGTGAGGCTGAGAGACAAAGAGTATTGTGTGCAGATCTGTCCCCGTAGTTACAGACAGACAGACAGACACACAGACACACAGACACACAGACAGCATATGAAGATACAGCATAATAAAGAATCCACAGGTTAAAAACCAGTAACTCTGAAGCTGCAGGGCTCTCCCCTCGTCCTCAGGAACCTTTCCATCAGGACCAGAGAGCGAAAGTCTTTGTTTCATTACATTATGAACAGCATCAAACTAGTGAGTCTGGTTGCCTTCGTCCTTCACTTATTCACTCTAATCCTCAGTGACGATGCTGGATGTCCTTCAGATGCTGAACAGACGGGAGAGGAGCAAATCAAATGATTTCTCCTCTCATTCTCTTCTCTATCATCGTGACCATCCAGGTTTCACAGAGATATCTGGGATGTATAACTGTCTGACCATCTGGTTCGTATCCTCTTCTGTGATTCACATCATTCCTGAAATTCCATCTGACACAAATCTGCAGAGTAAAAGTCATTTAGTTCCCCCAGAAAAAATCAACGTTCATTGACTTTACTCTTGATTCCATTGTACGATCATTTTAGAGATGATAAAAAAAATGGAATTCTATTCATTTTATTTGTACCTTGGATAATCATGTGGATTCATTTTAGAAGAAGCGGGTCTACTGTAACCCACTGAGTTGGCATCCAGATCAGTTTTTTCTTCCTTTGGCTCGTTTTTGTCCGCTGGCACAAAACCTGCGTGTAGAATCTTTTCTAAATGCCATCGCCACCCAGTAATTAGACGGCCCCATTCATCTGGAAACAATGACACAATGGTACACTGATGCATCGCTGCTAAACAAGTTGCTCAGTGACCTTATGCTAACTGCTTTCAGAGTTATTATGGGATGGCCAGGGCGTCCTGTTCAAACCTGGAGGGCTGGGATCGCTATCTCTCATTGGTGGCAAGGACCCAGGCTGCCATGGCAACCAGACCCTCCCCTGGGACGCCAACTACAACATGTAACAGTGACAGAAAGCATTTACCTCTTCGTTTCTTACATTCATGCTATTTGGTGGAGGCTTTTATACAAAGAACCTTACAGTAACATGAGTGCAGACATTTTAAGCATAACTCCTAACAGGGTTCCTACAGTATGGAAAACCTGGAAAAGTCATGGAATTCAAAGATTGTGAAATGTTGAATGTTCCAGCTTGGCTGCTTGTTGATCCACTTCCCTTTTGAGGAATAAAAACCCAGATCAGAAACGTCCTGACAGTATCGGTCCTGAGAGATAGTTGGAGCAGAAATCAGACCTGGACATTCACACCACATGTTCAACAGAGAACAGAGACTCTGATGGATACTGGTCATGGAGATGCTGCTGTAGGTCCTGGAAAAGTCTTGGAATCTGATTATCCTGAACTAACAGTATGAGTGCCTCCACAGGACAGCAGGACCTGACAGATATGTCCTGTATTAAATGTTGAGCTGGACTCCCCAGACCTCAACGCCTGTTTTGTGTGAATCTCTGAATTCCAGAGCTCAGCTGGTTCCAGTTCCTCTCCTCCATATTCACGTCATTCCGCCGCTCAGACGAACAGCCTTTCTGTTGTATGACGGTATGAATATTTCATGCCTGGGAACTCTTCCTGGTTTCTGACTGACCTGGTGCTTTCCAGGGTTAGAGATTAGCAAGGCCGCCCTGTACTCAAACGTACGCTAGTTTGATCCCCAGCAGCCCACTGAACCTCTACCTGTCTTGTCCTTCATTTCTACCATAGAGGCTTTGGAAACACTGATAAATCTTCTAGCAGTGAAGAACTGACATTTGAATTGTTTAAAACCCATTTAATCTACTATATTCTCAATTGTACTCTTTCCTGTCTGCATGTTATTATTTTGCTGCTGCACCGGTCCAGGATCAAGCTTTCATCTTGTTTAGTGTGTTTAGTGTAACATGCATTCTGTAGTCGGGGGGGGGGGGGGTACCACAGTCCCATCCGGCCTGGCAGAGCCGTCTCCCTCCATCCTGTGGTTGCCGTCCGGTGCCGTCCGGGCTCAGCCGTCCGGCGGCTCGTCCTCCTGCTAATCTGCTGGATGGAGGATGGAGGATAACGGCTTCATTGTCCAGATTCTCTTTGTTGGGGATTGAAGCTTCATTTGTAGGTCACCGCTGGGATTGAACGCTCAGATGCCCAAACGAATGTTTCACTTGGGGAATTCACCCCCGCCCCCTCCTCCCCCTCCTCCTCCTCACCCATAGCTTCAGTAGCATTAGGGGGAACACAATTAGAAGCCCCCACCCCCCCACAGCTACAATAGCAGGGCTGTGATCTGCCAAATGATTGCCGCTTCTGTTTTCTTTCAGAGAAAATACATTATTGATGTTGGCCTGAGCTGTTCGTCAAAAGGCTCATTCATAGTGATAATTGGGCGGACAGGCCCTCAGATCTACCCCCCCACCCTCCTCCCCCTCCTCCCCCAGATACCCCCCTCATTCACTGTCCTCCACATAATTATCTGTAAAGACCCTGATCTCTCTCGGGGGGTTAAGCACACATTAGTGCTGTGGCCTCTGATGGTTCACAACATTTACAGGGAAACAAGCAGCCAGGAGTCATTACATAGAAGGTGAGGTAATAGTACCACAGGATTTCATAAAAAGTATGGACGATAAAAAATAAATAGTAGAATAAATAATAAATAGAACTAGAGATACAAAGAGAAATGACAAAGAAATCCAAACAGCATACCAGCGTGTCTTTGACCACCAAGTTCTCCCTAGAAAACATAGAAAATACAATTAACAAGTAAGAAGAAATGGAAGAGCAGATCCAACAGAAGGACCAGATCTGGCTGAGCTGCTGCCTCCATGGACCGGGCCATCCTGCCCATCCATCCCTGATCTACACTCCGAACTAAAATGAATTGTTTCTGCCCCAGACTCGTTCGTGGAGGGTAACTCGCTCCATCACGTCAGCAGCTGTAAAGCAACAGATGTAGTCAAATGAAATCAGCCTGATTCAACCACCCAGCTATCACAGGAAGGGAAACATGTCCTCCAACTGTTTTCTTTGTCTCAAGGTGAAATATTTGTGACGTGTCGTTGGCACAATGTCACGTTTGCACTCTGTAGTATTTGTTCTAATGGTGATTTACCACTTGAGGCTTCTTCTCATTGTCTCTCTAGATAAAAGGTTTTGAAACAAGCGTCTATTTAGCTGTTGTTTCGTTTCTCCCTGCCTCCAAACCGTCTCAACCAACAACAGTAACTATGTGAGACCTCCAGAGCATCCAGTCTGGTGACATTAGTTAAATGTGACACAGTGGGACGTGACATGGCTGGACGTGAATCAACCAGTTGTTCAAATGCAACATTCAGGTTCAAACAGGAACAGTGAATTTCTGGGATTGATGCATGTCAGTGCAACATGAAAAGGTTGGGAGAATCGAGCTGCAGCCGACGTTCGTAGGGAATCTTTAGACCGAATCAGATCACTTGCTTCTCTGACAGCAGCTACAGTGGGTTTCCATTAAATCCTCTCTCCCGAAGGCATGAGGGGTCACAGCAGGTTAGGAAACATCTCTGAATGTGCAGTTTGACCAATATGGGTTTTCAAAGGCAGATACCAATCCCAAGATTTATATGCAGCGATGAAAATCCCAGCAGCTTCACAGCATCACACCCCCGACACTGGATTCAACCATCTCAGCCAATCATCACCTATATTATTAAATGATGACAGGCAGGTTGATTTGCTCCAGCGGTATCACCAGACAGTAATGTGCAAGTGAACACTGTCATTAAACTTTTCATAACTTTGCTGCATTATGAATATGAGCTTTGGGTTTTAATCATATTCTCCGAATCTGAAAACTGAGCGAGGCAATTCGTTGAAAACGTGATGCAACTTAAAGTAACTTAAAGAGGCTCTGCGGTCGTATTTGAAGTATCATCTCCTCTCACACAACGAGATCAAACAATTAAAACAATTATTGCACTTTTGAAAGGTAGTAGATGGATCAAGTCCTTGAAGTCGTGGATCGTGGATCAATGACGAAGGTTTTTATCATAATGGATGTAAAGCATTTTGTGATGTGATTCTTCGGCCCAAATACTACTAGCATTAAACCACTACTACTAAAAATCCCTAGCCCTTAAAAAAATACATCTAAATAATAATAATAATAATTTCAGATGATCGTCAAAATAACCAAAATACAATTTGACACATCACCCACATCCATACTGTCTCTTCCCTCGCTGTCCTTGTCGCGTTTTCTCTTGTCACTTTTGGTGTGTGTGTGTGTGTGTGCATGTGCGTGCGTGTGTTGTCTCTGTATGTGTGCTGTATTCTGTGTGGTTGTTGGGATCAGTCCTGGTCAGTCAGGTCACAAAATGTCACTTTTGCCAAACCTCCAGATGGAGAAGAGCAAAATATTTCTGCTAAATGCAGAAGCACCATGTTCTCATTTTTGGCGTCGCCATGGCAACCTCAGATATTTCCTTTTTTCTTTTTAACTGCAGACTAAGAAATGAAAGACGTGTTTGTGTGGATCCTCCAGAACATCCTCAGAGAGCCGAACTCTCTTTCTGTCCTCGTCATCTTCTGGATGTTTCAGGAGACAAATTCATTCACTGGGATCGTTCATCTGACGAGACGAGATGGTGGATTGGATTTTCAAAATACAAAAAATACATGGTAGCAACTGTAAATTCCGTTCAATTCTTTCAACAACAGCATTTTTTAAATTTCTAATACAAGCATTTGCCTGTTTTGGGCTCACAGACTGAACAAAGTGCATTACATAGAAACAGACACACACAGCAAATCTCACATTGGATCTCTGAGCCTCCATCCACTCTAATGAACAGTGGTATGTGTGTGTGTGTGCGTGTGTGTGTGCGTGTGTGTGTGTGTAGTTCAGAGAAAAGTGTTTATCCTCCATATGGTCTCATTATTGTATTAACAGGGCCTGGCGACCTGCAGAGGATCATGGGAAATAGAATTAGTGCGTCCAAGGCCAACAAGACGAACGGAGAAACATAATGCCTGAAAACACACACAAACAGATAATGCGTGCGTGTGTGTGTGTGTGTGTGTGTGTGTGTGTGTGTGTGTGTGTGTGTGTGTGTGTGTGTGTGTGTGTGTGTGCTTGTACGTCTTTGTGGACCAGTGTGAGTTTCAGACCTTCAGAGTGACACTTTGGCCGGTCCTCACCCAGTTGTCTGGTCCGGTCTGATGTTCAGTGGTGAATCAAAGCAAATATAGGCCAGATCCTTGCAATTGACCAATGTTATTATTTCCACTTGCACATTATTAAATCTATTAAAAGTTGTTATGTATTTTCCTGCTATTACTCAACAAACTAGCAACATGACCGGACTGAACCGTTGTTTTTGACTGGCTGGACTGTATTCTTTCAAAGTGTGATTTTATATTTTCAACTCAGTTGGTTTGTTTGGTTGGAGTGACAACCCATGGCTCGTGGCCTTTACCTTTTATTGTTTCATGGCTATCAGCCTCACATCATGTGGGTAATCTGACATATGAATTGTTTTTTCATGTTGTTCAATATTCCTTCATTACCTTTTTGACTCTTTGTTCTCTAACCTCGATTTCTCTCCTGCTGCGATGACCCAGGCTTCCCTCAGGCATCAGTAAAGTTCATCTAATCTAATAAAGAATTTCCCTCGAGGATCAATAAAGTATCTATCTATCTAAAATAATAAAGTTAATCTAATCTTATAAAAACAATAATTAATCTAATGTTATATTAAACTTGAAGTCTATTGGGACGTATTGGTGTCTTGTGTGGTTTCACTGAGTCATGAAGCACAGAAAGCCTTTCTGTCTGTTCCTACTAGAAACTCTGTGGGGAAATGAAGACACCCTGTCCTCCCTCAGTGCCCTTGGGCAAGCCACTGAACCCCCAACTGCTCCATTACTGGAGCTCAGTTACCGTTCCCTGGGAAATAATGGTTAAAATGTGATTTGTAATTGTGCAGACCATAATCTAATAATGTACACCTCCCGGACCCTGAGGCGTGCAGGTAAGACTGTAGCCGACCCCGCCCACCCCGGACACAAACTCTTTGAGTCACTCTAAATGCGTTACATTAACAGACAAATTTTCACATACCCTTGCACATATATATATGGCACATATTCTTTTTATTTTATTGTTATTACTATTTTTCTTATTTCTTATATCTTTTCACATAATTTTTCTATTTTATATTGTATTCTTGGCCTTTGCCTTCTACAGTACTTGTTTTTATTCTTCTCTTGCTATGTTTTTTGTTTTGCACCGAACACCAAGTCAAATTCCTTGTATGTGAAAACATATTTGGCAATAAATCTGATTCTGATTCTGATTTCTGCTGCCACCTACTGGACAACAGTGTACATTGCAGCTTGTAGAGTCTGTTGCACAAGTACCATGGTTTTACTATACTATACTATATACAGTACTACAGTACCATACTGGTGTACTACGGTACAGTACAGTGAATCCATCTGCACCATCATGGCTGTGACACTGTACTCTTATTAGTGATTTGTTCACCTCGCTGCTCAGATGATGAGTCCTACTGAATCATGTCAGAAATGTTCCTGTGTGCACTGCAAATGTTATCGAGTCTTTATTCAAAGATGGCAACAACAAAACTATACAGCCTATTATATACAGAGTTTTCCAGTAACATGAACCAGAAGAGGCGTCAAAGCAGCCTCGGAGCCTCGTGACGACAGGGCATCATAACTATCAAGTATAACAATATAAAACCAGTTTTCCGACAGGTTATGTCACAAAATACTTCAAATATTAAACAGAAGCCAACAACAGCAACTGATGAGGACAGAAAACTGACACGCTACATTTTTAAACAGTTTAAGTCCTTTTTCAGTGTATCAGTGTTATGCAGCTACAGTATTTTACCTTACTACCATTTAAATTAAACATAAGGAGTCTTAAAACTGTCAGGAGAGAAACAACATGTCTTTCACTTTTCACAAGTATTAATCCTCCTCATGTTCCTCTACATCTCTGTCCTCTCCTCTCTCTGATCTCTGGACCTCAACAGTGATCAACCTCTACCAGGTCATGAAGCTTCTCCATCTGCTGTTCTAAACACCCGGTGTCAGGTAGGTCTTTCCTGGGAGAAACCCTCTGGAGACAGGAAGTGATGCGTTTTACGTTTCAACAGAAGAAGAACTGGGTAGTTATCATGAGCAGCGATAGCCACCATGGCTGAACAGACAAAGAAAAGAGCGCCACCTACAGGAACTCAAGCTTCATACACTTCCACAGACAAACACAAGGAACTTGGGGATTACCACTTTAAAGTTTCTGAATTCAAAAAGTCAAAAGGTGGAAACTAGGGACCCAAACACACATCCTAACCCCCCCTCCACACACACACACACACACAGGAACTCATGCAACACCACACCAACTCACATCAGAAAATACTTCAAACACAGAACAGAAGCCACCAACGGGAGCAGGTAAGCCGGTGCCGGTGCCGGTGCTGCCGAGCGGCTCCTGGTCGTGTGGACCACGACAAAGTCGGGGATGACGTTCAGCGTCAGGGCCGAGCGGCAGGGCTCCTCGCTGAAGCACATACAGTCGAACCTGCGGTCGAACCAGTCGACGTCGTCCTGAGACAAGCCACCCCTCACGGCCAACTCTCCGCTCCGGTACCGGTGGATTCGGTAGCGTTGCGGGTCGAGGTGGAGGAAGTCGTCGCTGTCCCACCGTTTCCTCACGCAGCGACCTTTGGCCTGGCAGAGGGCCTCGCTGCAAAGCCGCGTCGCTGTGGAAACGTTCAGGATGTATGGGTTCATGATCAGCTCCAGGTGGCGTCGGGCATCGAGGCAGGAGTCCTAGGGGATTGTGGGATATTTAGTCACTTAGCTGGAGTTATCAGGAGTTGTTTTATGATGGTGTGTTGTAAGTCATTTTTTGGTGTATTCACTTTCCTTCAACCTGCCTCGTCTACTTTAGTTAATGATTTCCTACATTTCCCAGAATGCTATGGTCGCTCTCCTCATCTGCATGGATTTCCCCTGTATGATTGTTGATCGTCGGTCTAGAAAGAAGCCCTTGCTCTTTGATTCTGATTGGCTGACACCAAAACCTGACGGTTACCGTTGATGGTTTAGATCCATGAAACATTTTCAACGTGGTCGTTATATATATATATGTGTGTGTGTGTGTGTGTGTGTGTGTGTACATGTGTGCGTGCAGGACAGATGTTTCACCTCTGTGTCGGTAACGTTCATGTCTCCCCAGGAAATAACGCCAGCAGCGCCGAGAGCAGCAGCTTCTCCGATGGTGTTGACCAGGTCGAACTGGAAAAAAGAAGACAGCCAATCAGAAAAGGGCAGCAAATATCTGCTGTAGTGTAATATGGGTCAGAGGTCACAACAGTGACCCCAGAATGATGGAGAAGTATGAGGCAAAGAAATAGGAGCCAGGGAGAAAACGTAGAAAGGTAAAACATTATGCTAGCACTAACACATGCTAGTACCGGATGATGTTATTAACGTACATTGACGAGTATCAACGAGTACATTTGCAACTGACCTCTGACATGTAGTCATCGATGCTGTCTTTGAAGACGGGGCGGATGTAGGCGTAGATGGGGATGGAGTAGGAGCTGTTGGGGAGCGTGGACACTCTCATGGCTTCCTGGATGCGATGGCGGACAAACAAACGGGCTTGGTAGGAATCTCTGAGGACCAGCTCCAGGTAGATGGACGGGTAAAGGGCAGTGGTATCCTTCCAAAGCCACAGCAGCTCATCGTTCCTCTGCTTCTCGATGTCGGGACATTCTCCGGAGTAGTTGGCCATGTCTTGGTTGTAGTCGTAGTTGTAACAGTCGGGGTAGAGGTAGTACCCCCAAAGCCTTTTCGGCCGCAGTCTCTTCCCGATGCGAATAGATCGGAGAAAGTACCTCTTGGCAGCTCGTTCAAAAGTGATCTTCGCCTTGCTCTGTGCCTCGTCATAGGATAACGCCAGGTACTTCTCCTGGACCAATTCAACTGAGATCTGTCGGTAGATGTCTTTGCTGCCCCAGTTTCGGTCCCACTGTGGCCGCCACTCTTCAAAGTCCAGCACAGCGAGGCCCGGTTGGTCCACAGGGATGTAGTACTTGATGTCGGCCTCTGCCACCTCGTGGTGTTCTTCTAAATCGACCAGCTGCGGCAGGCCATCGTCGTACATCTCGCCGGTCTCTTCGTCCACGTAGGGGAAGATGCCGAAGCGATCGATGTAGAATATGGTTATGCTTTGGTTCGTCGCCGACTTCAGAGTGCTGCTGACAAACTGGAAGTAGGAGAGGTCGAGCGGTATGCCAAACCGGATGTCGCACAGTTCTGTCGGAGCGTTCCACATGAACAGGAAGGGGTAGTCAGGGTTGATGGGCGGGTCGGTCCTGGGCAAGGCCCCGCTGGAGCCCAGTACAGACATGGTGATGAAGAAGTAGATGAAGTGCCATTTATGTTGGTTCATGTTGAAACAGGGCTCTGTTCTGTAAAGAGCAAACAGAAATATAAATCAAACAATTGAAGGCGTGTGAGTGCTGCTGCCTTTAGGGTCTGAAATGAAACATACTTTGTTAGGAAGGGAGTAACTATTGTTCTGCTTTCAGAGTTGCAGCACTGACTGTTTTTATTTGATGTCATTTTTACAAATGTAAACAAAATGTAGCACGTTATGACATCACAGCAGCACAGCATGGATGTGTGTGTGTGTGTGGGGGGGGGGGGGGGGGGGGGTTAAGGATGGGGGGGGGGTCTGGTTGAGGTGTGGGCTGCATGCAGGAGGGAAGCTAGTGGGTTGGTTCTGCATCCAGCCCACCTTAACCCTTGTGTTGTGTTCGTTTCGTGTTTCCTACTTTAGTGTTCCCGACCCATCTATCATTATACATATATTATCACCTGATGTTGTACTTGTTCATTGAGTAAACATAGCATTAATTATGACTATAGTCAATACCAGATGAGCAGACTGTACTATTTATCACAGACTAATTTGTGTCAAAGTTTAGACAGAACATTTGTTTTGAAACCCTTCCAATTTTTTTTAAAGTGGCACAAAATAACATCTGTGGTGTGACTTTATTAGTAAAGAAAGGACATAGGCCTAAAACTATTTACACATTAACACTTTACCACATTACTGAACATATTAGAGAACAACAGTAACAATATCAATATGAGTAACAACAACAGAAACACTAATAAGGTTCATACACAGGTTTTTGCATGTTTTAAACACACAATGCTCATTTTGTGTGTGTGTGTGTGTGTGTGCGCACGCACATGCATATAGAGGTCTGGGAGTGGCAGTGTGTCAATGTGTGACATGCATGCATGTTGTTGCATGTTCCTGAACTCTAAATTTCTCTCACATTCTCCTGCTTGTAGTCTCACCCATTCGTTTCACTTTATTTGGATAGCTCAGTCCTGGTACTATTAAGTGACTATAATGTGTCACTAAAAGGTTTACTGAGTTTCAGGTGATACAATACTGTGAAAAGTAGTCGATAGATATTCAGTCAAGGTCAGGGTAGGGTAGAGATGCAGCAAACAGGTAAGTGACATATTATTGAACATCTACTTTTTGTCACCTGATAGTTCATTGAGTTTATTCTATCCAAATAAAGGACATATATTTTAATTCCAATCAAACATCTCTGGAAGTCCCTCCCTGTGGAGATCTGCAGTGTCGGGTCCATGTCTTCTGCCAAGCCTTTGTTTTCCTAGCTTTTTGCATAGTTTTTTCTCTTTCTTCTTCTCGTTGTTAAATGCCTTTGGTACTATTAAAGTTATTATTATTATTGTTATTATTATTAATATATAAAAGCATGAGGTGAAAACTGAAACCACAAATAGTTGTCAGCCTTGTTTTCTTCATACGTTTTGTCCATTCTAAAACCAACTTGAACTTGAACTTCTGAGTATGTTTGCAAGGTGTTATCTATGTTAACCAGTTCACAGGCTGTGATGTAATATAATGAGACTGTTGTACTGGTTGAGGTGTGGGCTGCATGCAGGAGGGAAGCTAGTGGGTTGGTTCTGCATCCAGCCCACCTTAACCCTTGTGTTGTGTTCGTTTCGTGTTTCCTACTTTAGTGTTCCCGACCCATCTATCATTATACATATATTATCACCTGATGTACTTGTTCATTGAGTAAACATAGCATTAATTATGACTATAGTCAATACCAGATGAGCAGACTGTACTATTTATCACAGACTAATTTGTGTCAAAGTTTAGACAGAACATTTGTTTTGAAACCCTTCCAATTTTTTTTAAAGTGGCACAAAATAACATCTGTGGTGTGACTTTATTAGTAAAGAAAGGACATAGGCCTAAAACTATTTACACATTAACACTTTACCACATTACTGAACATATTAGAGAACAACAGTAACAATATCAATATGAGTAACAACAACAGAAACACTAATAAGGTTCATACACAGGTTTTTGCATGTTTTAAACACACAATGCTCGTTTTGTGTGTGTGTGTGTGTGTGTGCGCACGCACATGCATATAGAGGTCTGGGAGTGGCAGTGTGTCCATGTGTGACACGCATGCATGTTGCATGTTCCTGAACTCTAAATTTCTCTCACTTTCTCCTGCTTGTAGTCTCACCCATTCGTTTCACTTTATTTGGATAGCTCAGTCCTGGTACTATTAAGTGACTATAATGTGTCACTAAAAGGTTTACTGAGTTTCAGGTGATACAATACTGTGAAAAGTAGTCGATAGATATTCAGTCAAGGTCAGGGTAGGGTAGAGATGCAGCAAACAGGTAAGTGACATATTATTGAACATCTACTTTTTGTCACCTGATAGTTCATTGAGTTTATTCTATCCAAATAAAGGACATATATTTTAATTCCAATCAAACATCTCTGGAAGTCCCTCCCTGTGGAGATCTGCAGTGTCGGGTCCATGTCTTCTGCCAAGCCTTTGTTTTCCTAGCTTTTTGCATAGTTTTTTCTCTTTCTTCTTCTCGTTGTTAAATGCCTTTGGTACTATTAAAGTTATTATTATTATTGTTATTATTATTAATATATAAAAGCATGAGGTGAAAACTGAAACCACAAATAGTTGTCAGCCTTGTTTTCTTCATACGTTTTGTCCATTCTAAAACCAACTTGAACTTGAACTTCTGAGTATGTTTGCAAGGTGTTATCTATGTTAACCAGTTCACAGGCTGTGATGTAATATAATGAGATCCATGTTAGATTCATTCTGACAGTCACTTTTGTAATTTAGCAGACTTAGCTGTGGTACATCTGGTGCCCTTGACCCCCGTAACGTCTGGGTTCAACACCAAATATAGCACTTCAGAAAGCCGTTAACATTACAGCATTCAAGTGAGACTAAACAGTTTTAACAAGCTGGTAGAAAATGTGACCAACCTGCTGTGCAGATGAAAACTCCTGCTGTCCAATCTGCACACTTAGAAAGTCCTTTTGTCGCTGCTGGATGTGATTACCTCTCAGTCATAAACATTAGCCTACGTCTAAGTAGCATGTCTTTAAATAAGCTCTGGAATAGCTTGGGGCTCAGTTTACATTACATGGAGAGCACTAGTGGAAACTTGTCAGGGAAGAAGAATCTTGATTGATGCCCTGAGGTTTATCGGGTTTAATATGAGATCCTCCGTGCCTAAAGGAAGGATCTGAGGAAGTTCCTGTATGAGGACAATGTAGGCACAGCTGCTCATATCCTCTGTATTTGTCATGGCACGCAAGGAATGTAGATTTCCTCTTTTTTAACTTGATCAGATGCAGTTGGAAATGTACTGGGAAGAAATATGAAATATGACTAATCGGATTGTTTGTTTCCATTGCTAATCAACAAGGGACAGCGATGCCTCAAAGCTAGAGGAGGATGTTTGTAACTGGAAGGTTGCCGGTTTGAATGCCTGGATGACTGTGAGGATGAGAAATGCTCTTCAACAGACGCAGTGACCTGGATGTTGAATTTAACAAAGCAACAACATGAAGCAGTGCAGCAGAGCGACAAGCGCTAGACGATTATTATATGAATCCATGTAAACCAGCTTATTACAGAAATCGCTTTACTAATCGAAATATTGCCTTACACTGATTACTCCCAGTCATCAGAGTACTGGTGTGCATGTAAACATACTCAGCTGTAGGGAGAAACCCTTGTTGTATATCATTATATCTTCTTTGTTACCTGATAAGTGAATCTACTGCAGGCCTGATGTCCAGGTTTAGTACAACTAACTATTTCCTCTGTGGAATTTCAATGCTGCATCTCTCCTGGATGGTTTCCCTTAAATGAGCGTCAGCATGCACTTGATTTGACTCCCTCAGATGGAACAGGTTGCTCAGATGTTTTTCATGTGTCATCATCTGGTGAGTCAGTAGTGACAGTAATCTCTCTGTTCCTCTTACACAGGGAGCTCCTGCGGTATTTGGACACAGATTATGAGGTTAAAGCACAGATTATCAGACCGATTTCAGGGGATTTTCAGGCACATTGGATGAATGAGTAAAGAGCATTCGCCTACAGGTAAACAGCACTAACACATTTTGTGTGTTTAAAGGTGAAGGGTTACGACTAGGGTTTAGTTTTCATATCAACACAAATTATACTCATAAATGCACCAACTGTACCAACAATGCTTTTGGAGATAAACTTTATTTTACTCATTGCAGGGTGGAATAGCTTTACTCCTGATGGTTACTACTTTACTTCCGACGCCATGAAATGTGGAGGCCAGGTACAACAAAAGTGGTTGTGTAACTGTTCATCCAACATGGCCACTACTAGCTTCCCTGACGTGACCTCTCAAACTCATTGGAAGACAAATGGAAAAACGCCGTTCTACTGAAAAAATGATTTGTCTTTATTTGCAGTGCATCTACATTCAGGCAACACTTTCACCTCTTGCATAGTCCTTGTTGCATATTTGGTTTACAATCTCAATATGAAAAAATACAATTGTACACACAAGTTACTGCATCATAGTTACTGTGGCTGAAATGAGACCTGAACTAAGACTGAGTCCATCCAGACTGAGATGATGAGATTATTGAGGTTTGGTACAGAGTTGAACCAGGATCAGTGCTAAAACAAGAAATGACACATGCTACATTTTCAAGTGTAACGCTGAAACTAGTCGGTGTCTTTGATCTTAGAAACTGAAGCTGCACCTGAAAGGAGAAATCCCCCTCAGATCCTCTCGTCAGTCTGTGATGTTCAACACATCCAGGAGTTATTTTGTCATCAAGTGTTTGAACCCACTTTCCTTCAATCTGCCTTGTCTACTGATTTCCTGCATTTCCCAGAATGCCTTTCAACAACCCCCAGAGAATGTGCCTGGACTGCATTCAGCTGGTTTTACTTGTCGGTGGAGAGAGAGACAGTGATAGTAAGAGCAAGAGCATGAGAGTTTCCAGTCCAGAAAAAGTGAGCCACACCCCAAACTCAACATGCATTCTGGTCTATCTCGGCTACTGCATTGCATTCTGGTCTATCTCCTACTGTCGGTGGAGAAATTGGTCTCTCTCCTCTCCTCTGATGGATTTCTACTGTATAATTGTTGATCGTCGGTCTAGAAAGAAGCCCTTGCTCTTTGATTCTGATTGGCTGACACCAAAACCTGACGGTTACCGTTGATGTTTTAGATGAAACATTTTCTGATATCAGACTGGAAATATCTCAACGTGACGTCACGTCGTCTACGATGGAAGAAGAACAAAACACCTAGATGGACCAGGAACAAGCTGTTCTTTAAGAGTGTTTAACTATTATGGGTTGATGTTTCCTTTAACTAGTGGAGCATAAAAACTAAAACATTAACACTGACAAGGCCGTTTTCACCTCCTTCAGCTAATAACATACGTGCTCAAATCAACAGTAGCCTAAATTAATATTGGCTAACTTACACAATAGCAAGAGAAAAAGAGGTTAAACAAAACTAGCTGACAACCACAACCATCAACCAACAGATTTGTTATCTAGCACCAAGTATGAGGATTAAATTGTAGTTTGTCTCCCAAACCCACGAGACATAAATCTATATATACAACTAGATGGAACTAATACTACTAACAGTGACATCAAGTGGTTTAACCGCTAACTTCAACAGGGTAAAAGCCATGCAGTTTGACCTGATGCAATTGGAAAAACATTATTTATTTTCTTGCTAGCTAAAATTGTAGTTTGGTTCTTCATCAGTTCAGTGATCTAATGTCATGTTGCCAATATAAACGACAACTAGTAGCGGGTCAGAGAGAGTGTGAATTTACCTTCAAACTAGCTAATGTTTGAACTTCAGTTTAACTGGTGCAACAGGCTGCAGGCCTGCATCACCTGATCCAAACTGAAAAGGCCTTGAAATGGATGTAAAGAAACGCTGCTAAAGTCCTGCTCATGCACCGCGACCTATGGTGTTTAGCTCAACTTGTCAAGGAAATCTGCTCAACATTCCTGTTCTTTCAATGTCGACAGCACAGCAGGCTATGAGCCGTGAGATCAGATGGTCCTACAGCCACGTCAGCATGGCCACATCAAAAATGACTTTCAGGAGAAATTACATCATCCAACAGTTCAGTCACCCGTTGGGACGACAGACACTTTGGCATTCCCTCAAAGAAACACAACCAAAAGACAGAAAGTGTGCAGGTAGAACTGTAGAGCCACTAGAGCCTTTTAAAGGATAGAAGTTAACTATTACACTATTACATATTGAATGATGTACTTCAGGTAATGACCCCCCCCCCCACACACACAAAATAGATATATAGCATTTTGAAATATTTCTTTCAATTACTAACCAGCTACAACACAATGCTCCAATAGGCTCACATAAATGTTGTTTCCTGACAAGTTGTAATTCAAGGTTAAAATAAGAAACAGTACAAAAAAATACACACAAAACGTCATAAACTGGCTTATTGTTGAGAAAGTTAAAAGACTAATACACAGTACATCAATCAGAGACGCCTGGAAGACATTCATACCACCAGGAACCATCTAACGTTTAGAAATGGATTTGAAGGAAACAAGGAAGTCTTCCAGAATACCAGATTCACAATCGGATTCTAGTGATTTTTCCCATTGAAGAGCCATTCTGGACCCATACTGGAACCGCTATGGCCAGGGTACAGGACCAGTACCATTCTGGACCCATTCTGTACCCATACTGGACCTGCTATGACTATGGTACAGGACCGGTACCATTCTGGACCCATTCTGGACCCATACTGGACCTGCTATGGCTATGGTACAGTACTTTGGTTTCCATTGGAAGACTGTTTGTTGGGTATGTTTGCGTGTCACCAGTGTACCGATGGCATCCTGACAGCTCCAGGATCAGATTTGTCTCTCAGCATGTTTAAACACGAAACAGTAAAACACACTGTAGCGTGCCAGTATGTGATTCTACTGTGCAATAGATAAACATACTTCACTATGGAGGCCAAGAGCGTCTGTGGTTTTATTTTATTTGTCTTGAGATCAAAACTTAACTATCTCGTTTTATCCAGATCAGATTTAATCAGGTTACTGATTGTGGTTGAAATCTGGATTAAAGTAAAATCTGATCTGCTGTTCGATCGTGATCTCGCCTTCTGTCATTGTCAGTTCCACTTTAGTCTCTCTACCCTTTGGCATCACGGTCACCTTACTGGGTTTGTCTCTCATGAAGGCAACAGCAACGGGACAAAAGTTGTGATCTCAGCAAAACCATTCCTTTGTTATAGAAGGAGTAGTAGAAAACCATTTTTTGTTATCTCGTGATAATGACACGATAAAATCATGATCACGGGAAAACAAAGCTGGATATCTCATTACATTACAGTCATTTAGCAGACGCTCTTATCCAAAGCCACTTACAATAAGTGCATCATATCTTGAGATAACGGGATTAAAAAACTATGAACAACCACGGTTCCTTAATGGAAGCCAAATGCCTTTTTATCAAGGGTAGGGACCCAGATGACTGATCATCGCTAAAGCTGATAGTCCATTTTTACACTCAGTATCTACAATGTGCAATTACTATTACTGGAGAAGTTGCAGTTGTTGAAAGGGGCAGTGCATTGTGTTGCAAAAGGCTAACTGTCAATGGGAGGCTGGGATGAAGTACACGTGACAGCTGTATAGGTCCAGACACACCAAGCCCACGTCAAAGAACTAGTGGCGACCAAGCCGACTGTCAGATCGCTTTGCATCGCCTCATGACAAATACAAAGCAGCGTTAGATCGCCACTTAAACGGTTTCATTATACTAATTGAGAATATGTCTAATGATAAAAAGTTGCAACGGGCTCTGGCGTTGTCAGTTGCCTTCTGTGTCGCCCTCTTGAGAGTGTCGTTTTCTCACTTCCGTTTCTCTTCTCCGCCACCGACCGAACATGCTCAATTGGCCGAACAGCCGCCAGCATGGGCTGACTAGGGCCAACAGTGCGGGACACACCGGAAAAACTACGGCCGATAACCGGTCACAGACGCGCAATGATGGCCCAACGACGGCCCAACGACGGTCGACGGTCGGCTTGGTGTGTCAGGGCTCTATGACATCATCATACATGTCGTCTGTCACAGAAACATGCCAAACCTCCGTGTAATGTAAAGTGCCATCGCTCTCTAAAAAAGGACGTTTCATTTTCAACACACTACAAATACGTGCGTAGTAAAATGACTCGTCCTTTCACCGAGTGCATCAAACGACTATCCTGACAAGTGATAAGTTCAATAAGAGCAACAGCAGCATCAGGTGAAGCCTGCTGCCGGCCGGCACCGCCTGGCTCTCCTCGCTGTCCCATTTGTCCTCCTGCTCCTCCTCCCAGTCAGACCTCCACCGCTCCTCCTGGTCTTTCTCCTCGTCCTTCCACTCCCGGTCCACCTCTACCACTTCGTTCAAGCTGTCGCATCGCTCCCCAACGTGGCCTTCGTAGCAGTGGCAGCGAAACCTCTCGGCTAGCAGCTGCAGTTCGTGCTGCGAATGCCAGCCGGTGACTAGGAAGTCCCCGTCCCCCGAGGGCTGGATGTGGTAGCTGTCGGCACTCAGGTGGAGGTAATGCTGGGCGCGAGGATCCCGGCGGACGCAGCGCCCGTTGCCCTGGCACAGGAAGTCGCTGCAGACCTCGGCGGCCCGTGTCACGTTGGTGATGTACTGGCCCAACCGGTGGCTCAGGAAGGACTTCACCTTGGTGCAGTTGTACTGTGGAAAGATGGGATAAGATGGTAAACCGTCATGATGGTGATTGATCCTCGTCTGGAATCAACCTGTGATCGGATCGTATCGCATAATAATATCTAGTCAGATCCACTTAGACCCAGAAATTGACTATTTATATAAGCAAACAAGTGGCCAACAGCTGGCAAGCACACACACACACACACACACATTTTAGTTTATTATGACAAATTCAAATCTTGAACTTGACAATGAATAGCAGAACGTTAGCATAGAAGAGTAGCGCTGTGACAGATGACACAGTCACACAGCTGGTTTGATGAATAAAACATACGCATGATGTATTTTGAAATGTCAGGGTGTTTTATAGAGACCATGCACAACAACCACACAATGTCAACCATCTATTGTCTCTGTGCCCAAAAGAAATGAGGCTGGAGGAAAGAATATTTTGTACAGAGGACAGTTGCTATGCATGCCACGTCTAGTTATGAATGGCAGACGTACAATACTCTCATTGTCTCTCTTCACAGTGCAAATTATGGCAAAAACAAAAACACCCCGAGAGAAAATGAGATTCTTTTAATTAAAGGTGTGACGTGTTTCATTTTACCATCAATAAACCACCACATTACTGTAGAGTCATCAGTATACCTCCATCACTAGCAGCCTGTCAGCCTCTACCAGCCTCTACCAGCCTGTCAGCCTCTACCAGCCTCTACTCTACATTCTACATTGTGGCCACCGGGTCGATTTGGAGGGAAATCTGCTGGATTGCTTTACGGCACCAAACAGGAAGAGGGCGCTGTTCTTCCAGTGCTAACGGAGCTAAAGATAAAGAGTTTCTGGCAACGGCAGATGGAGGAAGGAGAGAAAGGAAGATGGAGAAATCACTTCCAACATGTTGATCCTCTTCAGGAAAGACAAAGAGGCCATGGTGGGGGAGGGGGGGCAGGAAGCAACAGGTCTTATGGGAAATGTAGTCTTAATGTGGAGAAACACTAGTAACAATACCACTGGTGTGAGATAGAGGCTACCAGTGGAAACTAACTAACATTAGCTAAATGTTGTGAAACTGATGTGGTGGTAAAAGAAGAGGAGGGTAAAACTCCAGTTGCAGCATCTGTTTTATTGGGTATTCTAGTAGTGAAATGTCATTTCTAAAAACCTGTTCAGTGGTTCATATGTTGTGAAGTGTTGAACGGTGCTGCTCTCACCCTGGACGAGGTGAGGTTGAGGTCTCCCCAGATCACAAAACCAGCAGCACCCAGAGCAGCACTCTCCCCAATGGTGTGGATCAAGTCTTTCTGCAAGAAATACATAAGCAGGTCTTGGATCAGAGGTCTTAGATCATACCTGAAAACACAAGCTAAAAACTAATTGTGATACTTTACTAAAGGATAGTAGGTAACATAAGTCCTGGGTTGACAACATGATAATACACATTATATTGTATGATGTACAACTCTTCAATAGTCTTCAACTGATCAGTGAGAATGGAGTGAACTGCTTTACTCTTTATTTCCACACGATGGTGCTATTGATCCTACTACTGGGCTGCCTCTCCAAGGTCAACTGATGAAATGATGCAAACAAAGGGAACTGAACTGTCACTTATTTTCAAGGATTATTTCAAAGGACCCTCCAAACCTGCTCACTGGTGAAAATACTCCCCTCGCTTTTACTCCTTACTACTGCCAGTGATACAGAGAGGAAAAACAGAAATTACACCATGGAACATTGAGTGTGTCGGTCCACTAGATGGTCGCGGTAAATAAAAAGGTGAACTAGGAGTGATCATCAAACAACCACCAATAGAAACAAAAATCAATTATAATTTCAGAAAGACATTAATTTATGCTTGTATTTCCTCATCTTTGTGTAACTTACATCAGTTTGATAATACTGTGTATGTACAGCAAGATTTATGTCGTAAAGATTTATGTCTAAATGCCTTAAATCTGCAAATGAAAAGGCAGGTAAAGTGACTTCATGACTGTTTCACATTAATTAACAACCACAATGTTATTTTTGTTTTCCCCGTACCATAGTGAGGAAGGCCATTGCCTCGTCTCGGTAGCCCAGCCTCAGATACACATAGGTGGGGAGGTCATACTCCTTAGAGGTAAGGGAAGCTATCCTCAGCGACTCCCGGATCCGATGCTGGGCGAAGTGGAGGTTGCTGATGCTGTTGGTGTGGCTTTTCCTGATGGCCACGGAGGGAAACAGCGCCGTGCTGCTGTTCCACAACCACTGCAGCTCGTCGTTACGCAGTCTCTCCAAAAGGGGGCAGAAGCCTGTGTAGTTGTCTTCATGTAGGTTGTAGTTGTGGCAGTCGGGGTAGAGGTAGAAACCCCAGAGGCCGTTGGGGCGAAGGCGCGTCCCTAACTGAATCGTCCTCTGCATGAGCATCCGGGCGCTTTTCTCGAAACGGCGTCGCGCCAGCTCCTCGACCTGCGCCGTCGTCACGTTGACGTACGCCTTGGCGATCAGCTCTCGCGACTTGCGCCGGTAGATGTCTTTCTTGTGCCAGTTGCGGCTCCACTGCGGGCGCCAGAACTCCCAGTCGATGACAGCCAGGCCTCGGAAGTCCTCGGTGGGGATGAAGTGGCTGATGTCCTGGTAGGCCTTGAAGAGGTGGAAGTCCAGGCTGCAGTTCTGCGGCAGGCCTCCGTGCACGGCGACACCCTGCTCGGTGTAGTAGGGGTAGTAGCCCAGCCGGTTGGCGTAGAAGATGGTGACGTTCTGGCCCGTTCGGGAGGCTCGTGGGCTTCCGTGGATTTGGAAGAGTCGGTCGAGGCTGACGGTGACATTGTACTTGATGGTGCACATGTCCAACGGGGCGTTCCAGGCGGCGATGAAGGGTTTGCGGCCGGCCAACGGCAGCTTGGCGGGTTTCTGACCGAAGGCGGCGTGGAAGTGCAGCAGCAGCCAGGAACAGGTGAGGGCAACAGGTACAACATGGTGGGAGGAAGCCCCGCCCACTGGCACCACAGGCATCCTGGGGTTCAAGGAGAGGAGCTGTCAATCATCCTGGACAGAAAGAGAGAGACAGAAAGAGAGAGAGAGGGGGGGGGAGGGGGAGGGAGGAAGGGTGACAGGAGAAAGAGGAGTTTAAATATATAGACAGTAAAAGAGATGGATGACAGAATATGTGGCAGCGACACTAGAAAACCAAACGGAAATCTTTTAATGACAGTGCAGCGTTTCCACCCGGCGCTGTGAACAGGCTCAGCAGCCAGGATGCTATAGGATAGTTCACGGCTCTCAACCTTCATTTGACCTTTCATGACTGTTTTTTTCTTGACTGTTTTTACAGGAGTTTACAGTTCCTCTAAATTTTCCTTAGGTGCAAAAATAAGAATTTATAATAAGAGTTTCTACTTAAACTGCAACAGACAATCTGATTTTATGTGTCAAAGAGCTGCTCTTTTTTCCATCTTGATCAATGAAAACAACACATCTGGGTCACTGCTGCCATGCACATCCTCATAATGCTATAATCCATACTTCTCCCCACCTTCATCTGTACATTTCTACCAATTTTCTACTGAGCGGAAAAACAGTGGAAAAAAACAGTATTTTGCTGCTGCACCGACCCGTTTTCCCCACAGGATCGTTAAAGTTTATCTCATCTTATCTCATCTTAAAAATAGGTTTTGGGCCCCTCGATTACATCCTCAGAGGTATAAATAGATCTTGGCCCACTTCGCACCCTGAGGTCAGAGGTCACGGAGAAGATGTCAGTTGACACCCAGGGATTGAACCAAGACTTTGGCCACTGCTTTCCTGTCCATCTAGCTGTTCTGTGACCAGAGTCAAACCCACACAGCCATAATAACAGCCTCTCCTGCCAAATGTCTCCGCCGAGATCCCAGCGATGTTTCTAATGTCTCAACCAGCTGCAAATGGGACTCAGACCCAGATATTGACCAATGTGGTGTGGCGCCTGAATTCTGTGTTTTAATAATGTAAATATATTATTTCCGTGTTACTCACTGCAATTCAACACTTTAATTGTTACCCTGCTGGCCTAACAGAATATACACCAAGTTCATTGGCCTGTTGGCCAACTTACTTACATACCAGTGGCCAATTCCAGACACACTGTCCGAACCCAGACACACACAAAGTCTTAGATATGAAATTTAACTTCTAGGTTCTCAAATATGAATGATTTCACTTTGAGAAGAAAAACTGCGCTAAAGGACTTTAAAGCTTTTTGCTGGTGGTAACCCTTAACATCTCTGGCCGGGTATGTTCATGCTATACCATTTTGGCTAATTGTAATTCTTTGTATGACCCTGTGGTTTCCGTGCAGCTTTAAGAAAAGTAAAACAAGAGTGCTCTAACCTATGGTTTGATGCTGCTTTCTTCCACCACCACCACTTCCAGAAAAGCAGGTATCATCCCTGATAGTAGGTTTTACATGCTAACCCTACATTTTGGTGTCAGAAGTGGGATTGGCATCACCTTTCTGGAGGTGTGGAATAGATTACCAAGTGGAAGACAGCAGGCATGGGGCCTAAAGCACCGTCCAGACAAGCCAGGCCCACAGAGGGGCCTCAGGGAGGGGAGCATGAAGATGGGGCTGTAGGAGGGCTGCTTGCAGCCGAACCGCTCCACAAAGTTTCCCAGAGGCCAGAGGAGAGGGAAGGAGAAGGTGGCTGCAGATTTCTTGTCTCGCATCCCTGATGGTGAGTCATCCCAAGGGGGGAGGAAATGTGATGTGAGGAATCTGCCCCCTCAACTCTCAGGTGAACACCTAACCTATGGTTTTATGCTGCATTCTCCATGCACCACCACTTCCAGAAAAGCAGGTACCATCCCTGATAGTAGGTTTTACATGCTAACCCTATATGATATATGATCTATATGATGCCTGTTACTGTAAAGGAACCCGTCCCTGCTGGTTGTTATTGAGAGGAAAATGCTCCAATCTGAAAGCTTTTTTTCTGAGGTTTGGGCATCGTCCATCACCGAGAAGGAGAGATGAACCACATCCTGTACAATCAGCCCTTCCCCTCCTCAGAGAGACGCATGGATTGAGTTAATCGCTCACAGCGCTGGGATCAGGACGGTCCATCACTCACTCCACATTATTATTTCAAAGGCAGGAATGGCGAGTGATGTCAGGATATTTCCATTTAGCTGGTGAGCTGGGCTTCAGCAGGACGCATGGCTGCTGATGGACACTGTTCTGGGGATCAAACCTGTGACTCTTGGTTATGGGGTGTTTCTTTAACCAGCCTGCTCAGTATGAATATGATTTGAAGTATGTATACAGCCTGTATACAGGGACAGTACTGTGTGATGAAATACTGTCAATGGGATTTACAATTTTACATTTTGTGCATTTAGCTAGATGCTTCTGTCCACTAACTCAGTGCCTTGCTCAAGGACACTTTGATCAGACCTTCCCATCGGTCTCTACCCACTAGCAGCCTGCCACCGGCCCCAACATGCTCCGGTCGATGCCCATATGATTCACATCATGTGAAATCCTGAGAGGATCGAGCATGTTAAAGTTTGGCTTGCTGTCAAACTGAATTATTAATCTGCAGTGGCCTGAACCCGCAGACCCGTCTGGTAGCAATTAAGATAAGACTTTGTTGATGCCTGTGGTTCTTCTGGAATGGCGTCGCTCATTCAACAATTTGAAAAAGCAAGGCCGTCTAATTTTAAGTGTCTCTTGGAAAATGAGGGAGAGTTTCAGCGACGCTGCCAGTATCTGGATTTTTAGCTGCTCAGCTTTATCAGTTTCTCAGTAGTGAGAAGTCGAGCCACGCTCCTGGACCAGGTAACCTCACCTGATGATCCAGGTCAAAGTTCAGCCACAAGACGAGGAAAGGAACAGTGTGTGTGTGTGTGTCCTAACACTAGGGTTTACACACTTAGAAACCCTTTGTTTCACACCAAATGTCTCTGGAATAATTTGTGCTCAAAAGCATTTGAAATCAGGAATGATTGAAGCTGTGAGCCCAGCACTTCTAACAGGAAGATGGAAACATACTGAGATGCCAGGAAAGGAACATTTCAAAATTTTTATATTTGGAATTTGAGCCGGAACCCTGGGGGAAGACATGGAGCCAAAATAACATGTGCCCTTACATATGCCATATGCCATATAAATATGGTCCAGCAGCAATGTCAGCAAGACAAATTCCTCTACACTCCTCTCCTCTACTTCCTCTACGCTCTGTGAGTGGAAAGAAGAAAACATTTCAGCCTGGTCTCTGAAATGTGAAATGAGCACGAGGTCTTAATATGCTAAAATGTGCTCCATGTATGAAAAACAGGAAAGGATCAGGGGGAGGAGCCACGACTAGAAACAGGAAGTTAGTTTGACGATGGAAAGTAAGGGCGTGGAGGTCGGGGGGGCGGATGGGGCGGAGACATTTACCTTCAACTCTGACGACCCGGGTTCAATTCCCAACTCGTGACAACATTTTAACCATCAAAGGCTCCTGGTGATGCACAGCTCATATTGTCTTCACCATCAAACATCTAAGAATATGTGCACTTTCCATAAATCAGACACAAAGCCAGATGAATGATGTTAACCAGACTAAACATTTAAAAAAATATTCATCATGACTGAATGTGGTCACAAATAGGTTTAGCATGAATCATGTCCTCACACGAGAGCTTGAAACAAAGCTGAGGAGAAGGAACCACAAAGTTCAAATCCTTCCAGGAGGCAGATCCAGCCCTAATGGCTCCTCCTCCTGAAGACCAGCGGCTGCAGAATAACTTGGTTTACCACCCGGAGTACCAGGGGCACAATTAGGGGTATGAGGGTACCGGGGGCACAAGGGGTACCGGGGGCACAAGGGGTACCAGGGACATAAGGGATACCAGGGGGGCAATTAGGGGTACAAGGGTACCAGGGGCACAATTAGGGGTACCTGGGGCACAAGGGGTACCAGGAGCACAATTAGCAGTTTCAGGGTACCAGAGTACCGGGGTACTGGGGTACTGGGGGCACCGGTGTACCAGGGGCCGGCAGAGCATAAACCCTCAGCTAGTTCTGGTTTGATGTAGACTGTTCTCTGTCGGATGGCTAAAACAGCTGGATGACCTCAGAGAAACTGAAGACTTTTGAGGAAGAAAATAATAAAAGAGAGGGAAGGATTGGAAAAGGAGCAGAATCTTTTTTAATCTTTTATCTTACGTTTTTTTAAAGAAAATATATTGCAGTTTTATACGACTTTGTAAATTGGTGTGTTAATTCAGGCTATGACTACAAAACACTAATAAAATCGCTACTACTACTAGTACTACTACTCCTACTACTCCTACTACTACTACTACTACTTCCTGCATCTTGCATCTTGCATGTGAGTGTACCAGACAGTAAACAGGAGAGGAATAAAGGCGTGATTACTGCGGCCATCTTGGCGCCGTGCCACCACTTTTACCCTGTTGTGAACCGATCCCATCAGGAAGCCACTCAAACAGTCAACACAATCTGTCCCTGGCCCGCCTGAGGTCCAGCCTCAAGTTAAGCCTCCTTTTCTTCCCACACTGCCAGGCCGGTGGATTTCAATGCAGTACACATGAAAACAATCCTTGTGACATTTATAACAAAGAGCAAACTACAGGGCGACCAGAAACACAACAGACAGACACTGCAGAGTGCTGTGCAATAAATGTAGTTTGCATTCAATCCCATAGGATGAGACCCCGATGCCAGCTAACTCATCTTTCCTACCCTCATCTTGCTGAAGAGCTTAATCTACAGCCCTGACATCCTGTCTGGTTATCAGACTTCCAGCCCAACTCTGCAGCTTAGGTTTTTAACTCCTTGTTCCAGTCCGGTGCTGTCACTCTGTGGAGGGTAAACAGAAAAATGTGCACCCATAAACAGAATGAAACTTTTATAGAAGGTTGTAATGCTGTTGAACAGGCTCGGCATTCCTCCCGACCACTGAAACAACCTACTGTAAGTCTTTACAGAGCATCTTCCAAGTTGTTAAACGTCTACATACAATTGATGTGCAGCATTTAAAGAGAACATTAAAGGCTGTTGAGTAAAAAAAAAAACACATTTTTAAGATTTGTGCTACAATATCTCCACTTTTCTAAATGAGCAAAAGTCTGCACCCAAAACAGAAGGTCTTGCCATGCGATAACACAGTGGCCTCCTCCTCCCTCTGTCTGCGGGGCCACAGGGTTTAAAAATACCCACAATATCTGCAAACTCTGTGACTGCCTATGCAGGAAGCTAAGACAAAGACTTTGGAAATCTCAAACCTGATTTCCAAGTGTGACTTTATTGTTTCTTGTAAAAATGAACTCACCTGTAGATGCCACGCACCGGCCCGACACAACAACCAATCCCAGGGGAGGCAGGGGGTCACCGCAGGGGTCATCGTGCTCCCTCGCCGTACGTCCCATAGCCAAGCATTCGTTCCTTTCTCAGTCTGAAACACAATCCAGTCATCCACACTTATATACAGCCAAGAGAGAGAGAGGGGGGAGAGAGAGTTTCCTGACTGGGAGGAGAAAGCGTCACCATGCTGGAGCTGAACACCACAACACAGCGATTAGAGAGCAGGGGGGGAGAGAGGGAGAGCGGGAGAGAGAGAGCGGTTGTAAATCCCATTGACTTTGCTGAGCTCCTCAGTCTGATCCTCTCTGGGCTCAGCCAGTAGAAGAAGGTCTCACTCATCCACTTCAATCAGCATTAGGCAGGCAGACGGCGAAGCACGTTATTAGTGTGTTTGTGAACACGCCATCAAGTCCCTCACAGTCCAGGAACTCCAGGCTCTCCTGGTTTAAATTACCGTAAATCTTGTACATTTGATTTTTGTCAACCTATATTAGCCTATAGAAAAATCCAAGAAGAGATCTTACATTTCTTCCTTTTATGTCTCCTAGGCACAAATTATCTCTTTTTTAACACTAAGATGAGACTAAAGGCTTTTTCTCCTGTTTCTCAAATTCACCTCAGGATAAACAGCCACATATCAGCTCATGTTGATCTGATCACAACAACAGATCTCCACTGAAATAAGCCTCTTTTAACTCTCCTGAATATGAGACCATGAGATCAGAGAAAGATCTCAAAGGAAACTCAATACTGTTGCATTTTCCTGTTGAAGCCACGAGGCCAACAGCCAGATAGTAGGAGCTGATGACCGTTATATATGTCACATGTTATAGTAGGAGCTGATGACCGTTATATATGTCACCTGTTATAGTAGGAGCTGATGACCATTATATATGTCACATGTTATAGTAGGAGCTGGTGACCGTTATATATGTCACCTGTTATAGTAGGAGCTGATGACCGTTATATATGTCACCTGTTATAGTAGGAGCTGATGACCGTTATATATGTCACCTGTTATAGTAGGAGCTGATGACCGTTATATATGTCACATGTTATAGTAGGAGCTGATGACCGTTATATATGTCACCTGTTATAGTAGGAGCTGATGACCATTATATATGTCACCTATTGTAGTAGGAGCTGATGACCATTATATATGTCACCTGTTGTAGTAGGAGCTGATGACCATTATATATGTCACCTGTTGTAGTAGGAGCTGGTGACCATTATATATGTCACCTGTTATAGTAGGAGCTGATGACCATTATATATGCCACCTGTTGTAGTAGGAGCTGGTGACCATTATATATGTCACCTGTTATAGTAGGAGCTGATGACCATTATATATGTCACCTGTTGTAGTAGGAGCTGATGACCATTATATATGTCACCTGTTGTAGTAGGAGCTGGTGACCATTATATATGTCACCTGTTATAGTAGGAGCTGATGACCATTATATATGTCACCTGTTATAGTAGGAGCTGATGACCATTATATATGTCACCTGTTGTAGTAGGAGCTGATGACCATTATATATGTCACCTGTTATAGTAGGAGCTGGTGACCATTATATATGTCACATGTTATAGTAGGAGCTGATGACCATTATATATGTCACCTGGTAGCATCTTCACATTGATCTCATCAAACCTCCAGAATCATTTCTCTCTCTCTGTTGTCTCGTTGCTCCTGCGGGAGTCCAGAGAAAGTTGACTGAACACCACGCTGCTTCACATTCATACACCACATATTCATACTGGGAACTGACCAGTACAACCACAGTGTCTACTGGTGGCACTGGCAGCTGACCAGTTGTGTTTCTTTGTAGCATGCTAGCTGACATGTTGTTTGCTAGTAGCATGGTTGTTCTGGTTGCTCAGCCTGTTTGTTAGTTCAATGTTTGCTGCTATATTGATTTCTCACCTTGTTGATGTGTTGGGTTGTCAGCTCTTTTTTGTTTGTAGCATGCTAGCTGTTAGCTATGTTGTTTGCTAGTAGCATTTTGGTACATTATATTGATTTCTTAGCATGTTAGCTTTTGTTTGTTTGGGTTTGGGTTAGCATGCTAGCTGACAAATCATACAACAGTACAGACACGTCCCATGAGCTCAATGTTGTTGATCAATAGCAAGTTTAGAAACTGTTGAGTAATGTTGGGAACTAGGGATCATTTAATTGGTAAATGATGTTTAAATATATTTAGGTTGGTTGGCAAAATCCACTTGTACAGAAACTCTCTATTATTAGAGATATTTCTGATATACAGTGATTTGAAAGTCTTCTTACAGTGTTTCATCTCCATGTTTCTTAGTTTAGTTTCTCAGCTGTAGTGTGTCACTGTGCTGATTAAATGGCATTAAATGGTATGACATGGCAACCCAGTGCTTTTAACTGGCCCGAGTTGAGATTCCAGTGGTTAACCACACATATTTACCACGACAAGACAAAAGTCGCAGAATAAATACGATCTCTGTAAACCTCTCTATGACTGTAACAGTTAAATGTACGCATGGACTTTCCCTGTTCTGAGTCTTTTCATCCTCAGTAAATATGTCATCCAGATAAACAGCGTTTCCACTGAGCTCCATCCGTGGAAACAAACATACAGCAGCAGTTTACATTCTGGAGGAATCGGTTGATGTGATGGCAAAATAAGAAAATGAACATGGAGTTTGATGGTAAAAATGTGACTCACACTAACTGTTGGCTTCAGTCAAACTCTTCTTTAATTTTTTGATTTGAACATGGACAGTAATGCATTTCCTTCATTTTCAGTTTTTGCTTCTCAAATGTACAGTAAGTGTTAAGTTAAGTCAAATGTATTTATAAAGCACTCTTAAGAGAGCAACCTGTAAATATGGATGAAGAAAGGACATTAATATGAAGAGGTATGTGTGTGTGTGTGTGTGTGTGTGTGTTTCTTTTTCCTCTCTCCTGGCTAATTAGTAAAACTAACAACAGTTGCTGTTTCATCTCTCATCTCTTGTCAGGTACCATTTTCTCTAATTTGCTCTTTGAATGTTTCTTCCAGTTTCGTATTTTCAAAACAAAAACACACTCAGCCTCTCAGAAGGTTCAGTCATCCAATGAGGACAGGTTGAAGGCGTGGCCGGGACGTCTGGCGGCCAATGGGAGACTCTGACATGTGGGTGGTAATTACATGCTTTGCGTTTCATGTGTAGGAGTAATATGAGAGCGCTTTGTTTGGATCACAGCTGAACTCTTCACAACATCTGACTGGTGTCCCTCTGTGAGGATCCAGTATGATCCAGAGGATCCTTTATGTATCCAGGGAACGTTGGCTGACCTCCAGGCTCTTGTTTAAATTCAGTTCATACTGGGAGCAGCTCCACCAGTCTTGTCTTCTACTGACCTCTGAGCAGATCCACTGGGGGCGTTGGGTGTCCAGTGCCTTGCTCAAGGGCCCCTTACAAGTAGCTGTTGAGCGTTTCTTAGTCACCTTGCCCAGATCTCAGCCTCTCCAGGGATTTGGACCGGCAGCCTTGTCCTCTAGAAGCCTCTTACACCAACATCCTGAGTCCTGAGTCCTGAATCGTCTGAGTTTACTGCTTTTCCCAATTGTGATGATGATGATGATGAACAAAAATATATACACACATGCACACACACATTTAATATACTATCCACACACACACATACCCACACACACACACACACACCTAAGGGTTCCCAGCCCACAAGCAAGGGGGAGTGGGGGGGAAACCACATTCCCACAGTGGGAGGATTCCTCTGGCCTGGCGTTGAGCTCCAGGCTTCGGACTCCAGATTCGTTACCACCACCTACAATGAAAGGAGCCCCCCCCCGCCTTCCCCACAGGGAACATATGGGATCTGTTATGGATATGGTTTCCCCATTTCCAGAGAGACACAAATGGGAGGGGGGGGGGGGCTTCATGGTCATTATGTAAAACCACTGAAGGAATATGATCTGAAGGGTTTCATGCCAAAGGGGCACGGAGCAGAAAGACTCGCATGAAACACAAACTCAACAGAAAATCACATTTAAAAACACTCAACGTGATGGGATCAGGAACAACGAACACCTTTCTCCTTTCACAACGGATGTATAGCATTTTGGAATGATTCCTATAAAGGATGATTTAGTGATCCTATAACATGTGACATATATAATGGTCAATTTCCTTTACCTCACCTTTCAACTGACTAGAGGTCAGTGTAACTGAGCTGAATATAGACGGCGTCGTTCCTGATTCTGTTCTAGTACAATAGGCTGCTATTTTGAGTTTTACCTTTCAGACATTCAGCTCTCCCTCTTCCAGTCCAACCAACCATCAGATCTACTCTGTTCTGGAAATCTGGTGAAATCATTTAGTTTGGGTGGTTCTGGATCTAAAACAGCCGAGTTAGTTTTTTATTTGTGTGATTCTCTCATCCAGAGATGTCTAATGAGTCCAACAGCAGAATCAGCTTCAGTTCTTTAATTATCAACATAGTAGTAACTACAACATCCAGTAGTAAGGAGGTCAAAGGTCAGAGGTCACAGCAGCCTGACTGATGATCGTGATGATAGAGAAGCGATTGGAAAAGATGAAAGCCTTCATGTCTGAGCAGCTTGGAGTTCATCGTGGAGACGTCGTGGAGAGGAAGCGCTGAGGTTTGGTTCAACCAAAACACCAAAACCACCGGACTCTAATCCCATCCAGAGCTGGTTCCTGTTCCATTAGGTCCAGCACTGGGTTTCTGGGCCTAGAGGTGGTTGCTGGTTCAAATCCCAAGACCAGCTGGGAAAGTCTGGGAAGGGAAAGTGAATGAGTGATGCTAACCCCTCCCTCCCTAACCCTAACCCTAACCCCTCCCTCAACAACCACCATCGAGGCGCGCTTGATTTCAGTTTTCCACTACCGGCACATTTCATCCAGACAGTTCAAGGTGCTTTACATCTAAAACAGAAGAACATCGACACTGAAAACAATACTAATTTATATTGAAATAAAATTAAAATGGAATCAAAATAAGTAAAAGATTAGGATAAAAGAGCACAATCAACAGGTTGGACAGTTCAGCTGAAGGCAGTGAAGGTCGAGTGCCTTGCTCAAGGGCACCTCAGGAGGGGAAGCATAACAATATGGATTCACACACCAGGTCTGCTTCAGTGCTCGTGATGTTCTCACCGTTCGCCTGTTTGCTCCACACAGGAAGCGGGTCATCATCTACCTTTCCTCCCCCGATCACGTCTCTATCGTATCTGATCATTAGGAGGAAACGGGGCTCTGACCCTTCACCTCCTTCCTCTTGGTCCAATGTGAATTGAAGCTCATCAAACATACATAGGAATGTGAAGCATAAACACATCATCTGGTGAGCTCTGTCAAAGGGACCTCTCATGCCGTCTGCGGTCTCTTTCAACGGCGGTTAATCGAAGCCGAATGTCGCAAGCTGTTCGTTTTGTTGTGCGCTCGCCAGTTTTCCCCTCAGTCATGTTTTTGTTATTGGTGCCATCTTTGCCCACCGGCCTCATATTGCGTTTGTGCAGCCGCCGAAGCCCTCGGCCCTCGGTCATGCTGCTTCAGAACGCCGCTCTGTTGATGTAGGATGAAGATCTGAAAGGCAGAACGGAGTCAAGATCAACACGGGGCTGCTTGAACGGCAGCCATGTTGGTGTTTTTACTGGAGGACTCGACTCCTCAGTTCTTATTCTCTCAGCCCGATGAGACGCTTTCTGTCCTGCAACATATTAACATGGGATCTTCTCCGCCAGTGGGCTGAGCTGGTGTCGTTTGCTTTAGGTTTTGTGTGTTTCCAGTATTGAGGCCGAGCAGATCCTCCCACTTGCTTCAAGACAGTGATTTTGCATTTGCAAGTGAGATTATCTCGCGCCGCTGGCAGAGTTCTCCACTTGTTTAAGGAAAAATGTGATTTTAGGCTTTAAAACTAGATGAAAGGACTTTGTCGATGTTGTTCCGGTGGTAGAGCCAGCAGGTTCAAATCATCTGCCTTCGACTTCGACTCTCCTCTCAGCAACACGACAATAAAGAAACAATCACATAAAATAGAGTAAAGTGAAAAGGTAAAGCGTCTCTTCTACTGAGCGGCTCCACTGGGGCAGTCGGGGTTGGGTACGTTGCTCAAGAGCACCTCGGCAGCAGTTGTTGAGCAAAGTGAAAATGTCTCTCATTCTCTCTCCCTGCCAGGATTCAAACCGGCAACCATGTGGCCACAAGATGACGGTCCATCTACTGCTGCTACCTGACGCCTCTTCAAGTCGACACTTTCGTTTTGACGCGAGGAGGAAATTACGTGTTTTCCAGGTTAGTTATTCCATTTTTGCTTAAACAGACAGGAAGTGGAGCTAATTATGATGTTTCTCTGTTGGGGGGGAGGAGGGGGGAGGAGGGGGGAGGATCTTCAGTTGTCGCTGTTTAGACCTCTTTCAGGGTTTGTGTACGAGGGGCACCAAATATTTAGCTCCTTCCTCTCCCTGCCTATAATTACCTTCAGCAGATGAACCTGATAGTTAAACTACAGAAATACGACACCATGATAAACAGTCAGAGGAAGTTAGAGCACATCGACCAATCACAGCAGCTTTCTGCCTTCGTTTCCATTCAGACTGAAGGTCACAAAAGACCAAGAAATGAATACAGATGAAACTCAAACAGCAGAATGACCTAGAGGATAGGAAGGCCGTCCCGTAACATAAAGGTCACAGGTTAAATCCCTGCAACAACCTGACCCAGACCTCCACCTCACTACAGTCCAGTATCAGGGTGGCTTAGTGGCAGAGACCGTCCTGTAACTGGAAGATCGCAGGTTCAACCCTGCAACAGCGAGGGTTTCCATCAACAGCAGTCCTACTGAAGTGTCCTTGAGCAAAATGCTAAGCCCCGCCCCCTGCCCCTTGAGTTGATCAGATACTGATAATGACCAGATAATGCAGGCTGCAGTGTGTATTGATGAACAATTGATTGATTGACTTTATAACTTATAAGAGCAACACATATGAAACTATACAAATACTCAGTAAAAAAATAAAAACAAAATAAAAATTCAACAAACAAATTCATCGTAGTAATTAAATAAATGTTCCATGCCTGAAAAGGAGCAGGGAGAATAAATCCTTATTTACCCAGGACCCCTTTTTGATAAACTCCTTAATCAGTTCAAACAACAATGTAATTCAGCTAAATGTCATCTTTAACTTCTTTGGTTAGAAATCGCGTTGAAGCCGAGCCAAGCCGGCGTATCCATGACATGAAGAGTTTGTTTCCACACCTACTCTTCCAGATGGAGCAAAATGAAAGCAGATTATGGTCGTTTGTCAAGAGACCGAAAGGTAACTCAAGTCCTCAGTTGGTGTAATTATAGTGCTCAGGGTTTCTATATTTTAGAGGTCTTGAATGATGAACCTCAGGTGTTTATTTTCTGAGATGGATATATAGTGATTTGAAAAATGAACTCTTTCAATGTGGTCATGTAGAAAGAAACTGTTAAATAAATGCTTGAACCTTCTTACAACAACATATTTTCTCCTTTCTCACTTTCTCAGATTGGGTTTCTTATTTGTGTTTGGAGGAAAAACAAACCAAGATGTAAGTCAGAGTGTGAATTTCACGTGCTGATGCTTGTGTTTACTTCCTCAGCTGTCAGTCATCATAATCTCATAATAACACTGGGTTGTCAAGCCAGGTCAGCTTGAACTGGAACTGCATGAATTATGTCAGAGAGTTATTATAAAAAAACACTTTTAAAAATGTAAAGATGAAAACAGAACGTTTCACCTAGTTGGTTTAGTCACTTAGTTTATTTGCATGATGATAAAATATGTGAAGTTATAAAAGAGAGAAAGAAAAGCAAAAAAATACAAATTTGTGGAAGATACTAAAATAAAAGTTAAATAAAAGTTAAAAAAAAACAAACAGGAGCCTTATAAAAACCATCTCATGTCATATTGCATTGGTGAGCCACCGGTGAGCAGGATGGTGATGGTGGTGAACCTCTGTGGCTGACAGCTTCAAATACCTGTTAAAACCCAAAGTGACCCAAAGTGCTGTTAGCGGGGAATCTTAACTGGTAGTTAACTGGTAGTTGGAGGAGGGGTGGGTTAGCATGCCTGGAGTTTCTCTGTTGTGGAGAAGGAACCACAGCAACAGGTAGGTCGAGGTCACCTGGTATTTATTCAGGATTTGTATTTGTGAAGGATTCAGCAACAGTCACGACTTGATAACCTCACAGTCACCTGACATAACGCAACATAGTGTATGCTAAAGCGTTAGCATGGAGCCTACTATCACTCAACATAGTGTATGCTAAAGCGTTAGCATGGAGCCTACTATCACTCAACATAGTGTATCTAAAGAGTAAGCATGGAGCCTACTATCACTCAACATAGTGTATGCTAAAGCGTTAGCGTGGAGCCTACTATCACTCAACATAGTGTATGCTAAAGCGTTAGCGTGGAGCCTACTATCACTCAACATAGTGTATGCTAAAGCGTTAGCGTGGTGCCTACTATCACTCAACATAGTGTATGCTAAAGCGTTAGCGTGGAGCCTACTATCACTCAACATAGTGTATGCTAAAGCGTAAGCGTGAAGCCTACTATCACTCAACATAGTGTATGCTAAAGCGTAAGCGTGGAGCCTACTATCACTCAACATAGTGTATGCTAGTGTCCAACAATATGGATTAAAATAATATAGTATATATCTTGTGCAGTTATATTCATTCATACAATTTACACATACATTCTCACAGTCTTACACACCTTCTAAAACACACACACACACACACACACACACACACACACACACACACACACACACACACACACACACACACACACACACACACACACACACACACACACACACACACACACACACACACACACACACATTCCTACAACCACGCGCGCACACACACACACACCCAACCCTTTGAAGTCGTCTTCATCCTCGGTGCTCAGCGTTTTCCGGGGTCATGCTCTTCGTCTCGGGTGTTTCTTTCCTGCCGACCTCCCAACAGGATTCTTCTTTGCTTGTTTTGGATGAACAGACTCGTCCCACCTAGAAGCCGAGGAGTGTTTCTTTAATCTGCTGATCCTGCGGTGGATTCCTGTCACCGGATCTGATCCCGGTCAGCACAGCTGCACAGTGCAGCCTGACAGCCCTGAGCAGCACCACTCTATGACTCTTTACTTTTACATCTTAGCTGGTTAGCTCTTATCCAGAGTGGTTTATGATGGGTAGAAGAAGCTTCAACTCCTAGATCACCGACATTACCAGTAAGGTCAAAGGAGGAGAGAAGGAAGCTCCTCTGCATCTTGTTGCATCTAACCCAGCATGCATTGCGTCACGTTGTTGTGACACAGAGAGAACACTGGGGAGAACATGGGGAGAACATGACCGGAGAGTCGAACCCAGGACCTTCTCCTATATTAAATCATCATAATCTGGGCAACAGGTTCTATAACATTTAGCTAGTTAGTTACCACAAACCTGTTAATTGATTTCATATTAACCAAATCACCAGAAACAGTATTTTACTTTAAACATTTCTTAGGATTTCCATGTAGACTACATGCTGCTAGAAACAATCTAGACTAGACTGACGCTGGGACTTCAGTCGGTTTAGCTTGGCTGTGAAGCAAGGGGGCAGCAATGGAAGAGGGGTGTAAATTATTATGGGTTGTCATTATTTCACGTACAATAAAACTAGGAATGAAACATAAATATATATCCCAACTTGATTTAACACATACCAAATTGGAATAAGCGCTTTGTTCCAGTCTGTGGTTTGGTAGTCAGGTCAACACTCCCAACTCTGAGGTGCCCTAAACCAGCCATTATGGGGCTTTAATTATGTTTTCACTGGCAAATACGCTTTCTTAGGTTCATTCGGTTTTATGAAATGTTCTGTTATTGGTCCAGTCAAGTCCGATTTCTTTCTAAAACACTTTTAACAAACAGGTTGATCACTAACGAAGGACACAAAGCCAGGAAAAGACAAGAAGTAAAAACAAGAGAGTAAGTGCATCATAAATTATAAGATATGGGCCGTGTGTGTGTGTGTGTGTGTGTGTGTGTGTGTGTGTGCGTGCGTGCGTGCGTGCGTGCGCACTTCCTGGACAGGAAGCCTTAAATCTGGGAGTTGTAAGGAACTGATCTTGAAGCAACAGGCATGTCTGATCCCATCACACATTCACATCACCAGTGTTGTTGGTTTAGGGAGCTATGGATCTGAAATGTTCCTTCTAGGCAGGAAAATGTGTTTTAGCTGTGTAGCTCCGTGGGTGGAGCAGGCACTAACAGCCAGGAAATCATGGTTAACTTGTGTCTGTTTCTGAATGAACTTATCATTTCATCACTGATACATCTGATTGATTTAGTGTTTAGATCATGTAGCTTGTTAGCTAGCTAACCATAGTATCTGATCAGCTAACCATCACTGTCTTGTTGTTAACAGATCTGATTAGCACACTAAATAACATATCTGGTAGAAGCTAGCGTTAGCAGTGGCTAGTAGTCCCATGTTAACAGTAACTAAGTTAGCCTGCTGGCTAGTTAGCTAGCTACCAGTTTGTTCAGGTTAACTGAGCTGACTCTTCTCCAGCTCCACCTCAGAGTGTTTTGGAGTAGAGACTAGGGCTGAAGACAAGACAGTTTACTGAATCACAGTAACCTACATTTGGAGACAAATCTACCTGATCACACTGATCACTTTTACTGAGAACGTTACTGGATGGATCTACAGACACGCCACAACAACCTGGTTCAGATAGTCAACTGGTTCTATTGACACATTATTAATAACAGACTGATGATGGATCAGATGGTTGGTAGGTTGGTGATGAAACTGTAAAGCCTCTATCATTGCTATAATAACGTCTACTTGGAAAATGCTTAGATTTATAATATAGCTTACCTTAACACTTTCTGCAGTCCACAACTTACCTTGTTTTGACAGACAGTTCAAGGAAGCTTTAAGTAGGAGTGAATCACTGTAATTTTGGGTGGTGAACCACCTCTACCGCCTGCACACACACACACACACACACACACACACAAACAACCTCCAGTTGCAAAAGCACCTTAATAACAACCCCTCCCCTTTGCTCATTACGGTGTCCCTCCCATTCCCATGGGACAAACCAACGACTATTGTTTGGTCATGTGACTCGTCCAGCCGCAGACTAGCATGCTGTGTGACTCATGTGACTTATTGCACTGTCACCACTAAACTGTAGATACACTAAACAGCTGATTAACTGTTGGAAGGACGGGGTGTAATGTCAGGGAGGGAAAACTGTACAGCAAACTTTTCCATGCTCATTATAGTCTTGGGTAATGGAGCCAGACCTCGCTGTGAGAGACAAATTACTCTTTCCCAATGGACTTTACAAACCTGATTGATTTATTGATTGTTTCTGAGTTCTTAATTGACAACCATGTTTATTTTGTCCTAGTGACCATCTTGTATAGGCTGGCTCATCCTGTGCCAGCCAAGTCAGTCCAGTCTCCATCTAGTCTTCATTCAGAGTTCATAGTTTTTTACTTTTACTTTTATTTACGTTTTAGTCATTTAGCTCATCCAGAGCAATTTACAGTGAAGGCAACAGCAGAATAAGCTTCAATTACGAGATCATCAATGTGACCAACTGATCACAAGACCGCTGCTTCCAACAACATTAGAGCAACCAAAATATCTGCCGGTGCTCTGTACTAAACCCTTCAACACCCAACTAGTCAATGCGTAGGAATGGACTAATCAATGAATAGAGGTTTGTGGACTGTTACATACAATTTTCTACAGGTGAAATGCCTTAATTTGTTTGTAGTGCTGGAGAGAAAATAAACCAAACATCAGTGAAATTAGTCATTTTTATATCTGTAAATAGAAAAAAGTCAAATCAACATCCAGACCAAGACAAGTCCAAGTCAGAATAGGCACGAGACTGAGACAAGACCAAGATGTCAGAAAAGTGTTTGAGACTCGAGTCCTACAGCCCTGGCTACTGGACTCTCTACTCCTACTCTCTGGTCCTAATGAAACTTTTGTCTCTATAGTATCAGACACTTGATGATAAGACACAGTCCCAGGAACATGATGACGCACAAACAGGAGAAATGGATGGAGAGGATGAGCAGGATGTCCCCCAGAAGACTGCTATCCCTGGGATGAGGCAGAGGGACGGCAGGTGGAGGCGGAGCCTGGGGCATCTCGCAGTAAACCCCTGTCCAGCCTTGGTAGCACTGGCAGGTGAACTTATGTTTCATGTCCAGAATGTCGTGGTTGTTGAGATGACCGCTGACGTGGAACCTGGGGCCCTTGGATGTCGGGTTTCGGTGGATGTGGAAGAATCGCGGGTTCAGGTGGAGGTAGGCGCCCGAGTCGAGGCTCTTGCGGACGCACTTGCCGTTCTTCTTGCACAGGGCTTTGCTGCACAGCTTGGCGGCAGAGGTGACGTTAATGACGTAATGTCCCAGAGGACCGTCGATGTACTTCTTCACTGCCAGGCAGTTCCTCTGGAAACAAACATACTTGCAATAAGTGTCCATCTTAAAAAGGTGTTTAATTTAAGGCTGAGTCTTAAACTTGTATTTTTCTTAAACTGAGTGAAAACAAATCAGTGAGGTAACGTCTCTTTTCTCCAAGTGACAATATCTTGATACCAGTGGAGTCAAGATACTGTCACTTGTTTCAAGAACATCCTTGAAACATGTGAGACTGCAATGGAGATAAGTGAAATTATTTCACCCCATTGGCATTTGTCTTTCTTCGTTTCTAAGACTCAGCACTAGATTTAATGACTGGTTAGGATGGAGAGTTTTTTGCAGTATAGCGAACACAGCAATGTTTTTAAATTATGTGGAATGAAGATCTCAATGACACCATGTATATTTGAAATTATATGAAATCATAGAAATTATTATATGGGATGTTAACAGGTTTCAAGGGGCCACGGGTCATGATACACACTCAACACATAAATGACCACGGAAACTTTCAATTCAAGTAAAAACAACAAAACCATTGCAGTGGAGTGGCTTTTCTGCAACAGCAGCAATAAAGCAGCACAGATACATAGGCTGTCTTCATGATTTACAGCTGTGCCAGTTGTAAACAGGATGTTAAGTAATCCACAATCATCACATCACTAGGCACTGGAGGAGAGAGAATTATGTCACATACGGTGGCGCTAAGGTGCACAACACAACGACATTGGCGAAGCAAACAAAAGCTGACAACATAATAACATTAACCCACAACACAACAATATTAACCCACAACACAACAACATTAACCCACATCACAACAGCATTAACAGAAACGAAACAATTCTGAAAACGTTGCATTTGAAAAAACAATCATGTACAACAATCACATGTACAACACAACGACATTAATCCACAACAACATTAATCCACAACACAACAACAGCATCCAATCCTTGTTTGTTTACAATCTGTGACATGTTTTAACTATGTAATAATGTAAAGAAGGCTGTGACTACTAAGGCAAACTATCTGTAATTCTGTACTGGATGATACGCATCCAATCCTTGTTTGTTTATTGCACAGCACATCATTTCCCAATCCACAGGATCTGTCATAACGATCCCTTGAAACCAGGATGAGCACATACATGGAAACAAGGCTTAACAAGGCTTGTTAGAGCAGAGGGAGGGGGTGATAGCAGGTATATCATTGAGGTTATCAAGTGGGCTCCTCCCATCTCTAGATTAGACCAATGACACCTCTAAAGTCTGTAGTCTGCAGAACCAATACCACCCCATCTACCTGCACTCAACTGAGACTACACTGACACAGCACCTCCACTGAGGCTTATACATAGACCACAAGATCTCACCCAGTAATTTCAAACCCCACAGCATGAGCAACATAGCATAAGCATCCAAAGCCCTTTACTGCAGTTTACTCTGCCACACGGTACCTTTACCTGTGATCGAGCATACTCTGATGATCCCCAGAGGACGACCCCTGATGTGCCCAAGGCTGCACTTTCCCCAATGGTGTGAACCAGGTCGCTCTGAAGAGGAACACAACAAAACATGACCCTCAGATTTGGCCTCAAATGGTGGCCTGCACTCTGAGGAAGGCCTTAGTGAAATCTGAATGCTTTTCTGCATTGGTAAAAAAAATGGCAATGAAGTAAGCCTGAAGGTCTTCTTTTTGAATGTTGGCATTTGTTTTATTCAACAGCATGATGATGTCATGACCTCTGACTTAAGTACATTGCCTGCTCCCATGCCTAATCCAAACTGGCATATGATCTGACGCATTGACCCCTCAGCCTCTAAAGAGTGATCATATGCAATGAAAGGTTAGGTCTATTAGCTGGAGGCCTTCTAGTCATAGTGGCACCTCCAGACATTTCTTGTAAGATTAATAGCCTCATCTCCACAGTGTTTTAGAACAAAATATGGGAGGCTGATGAGGAAAAAAGTTGAACCCACACAGCTTACCATCATGACAGATAGCTAATAAGAACTGTAGCATTTTATTAAAAACAAAACAAAAAATGTGACAATAACATGCAATCTTCTAAAAATGTGTTTGTAACTGTTCAAAATATTAGTAACTCTACTAATACAAGTCACAATTCACTATCCGCTTTCAGAGATAATACCAGAATCAGTCCTAGATAAAACTTACCTCTGAAAGAACCACAAAGGTGTATGCATAGAAGGGTCTGGAGTAGACAAACACAGGTAACGTGAAGTCTGTGCGAGCGATGGATGCAATCCTCATGGCTTCCTTAACACGATAGTGGACAAACCTAACCGTGTTGGCTGAAGATTTGAGCTCATAGTCCAAGTAGATGGACGGGTAGAGGGCTGAACTTTCCCTCCAAAGCCACATCAGATGGTCGTTGCGAACATGCTCCACGTTGGGACATTCGCCGGTGTAACGATGTGGGTGTTGTTTGTACCCGTAGTTGTAGCAGTCTGGGAACAGGTAAAACCCCCACAGCCCATCCGGCCTTCGACCTTCAGCCAAGGCCAATGTAGAGTTCATGAAAACCTGCCCGGCTCTCTCAAAACTCTCCTTCGCCTGTTTCTCCACCTTACTCTCTGGCCAGGTTGGGTGAAGCTTCCGAATCTGTTCCATAGACTTGTTGCGGTAGATGTCCTTGGAGCCCCAGTTGCGGACCCACTGCGGCCTCCAGTTCTCCCAGTCAATAATGCCCAGGCCTCGGAAGTCCTTGTGGGGGATCAGCTTGTCGATATCAGCCCGGGCTTTACTCAGGTGCTTGGAGAGACTCTGGTTCTGCGGCAGCCCGCCATTGATAGGGACCGCGGAGCTTGAGTAGTAGGGGTAGTATCCAAGGTGGCTGTGGTAGAATATAGTGACGTTCGGCCCGCTGAGGGTTTCATTGAGGTTTGCCACGATGTCGAAAACACTGAGGTCCAGGTCCACCTTGAAGCGGAGGCGGCAGGACTCGGTGGGGGCGTTCCAGACGACGACAAAGGGCCGATGAGAGATCAGAGGAGGCCGGGCCGGCTTCATCTGCTCACCCTGAACTTTTACTCCAATACAGAGCCACAGGGACAGCACCAGGAGGCAGGGCTCAATCAGCGCCATAGCCCCCGATCCTTCATGGAGCAATTAGTCGTCCTACATGGGACAATAAAAGAACAGGAGAGCAAGGACATGTTCAGAGAGAAAACAAACACATTATGAACTTCAGTGAGCAGAGATAATCAGCCCAGCTGGTGAGAGGACACGTGAATGATGGTCAACTGAACTGCTCCAGATTCCACAACACAACACAATGCTCCTCTGTTCTCAGAGGTAGCAGGCTTGTGATGAAAAGGATGCTGGTTCAAATTCCAAAGCAGCTTGGGTAGTTTAAGCAGGGAGAGATAAGTTCTCTCAACAGTTACCGTTGAGGTGCAAGGTACCAAGGCATTTGATCACAGTTGGTCCAGTGGAGCTGCTCAGTGGCCAACAGTAGAAGACTGTGGCAGACTTCTTGGCAGCTCCCAGGTGAATGGAAGGAAATGTATGGATATGAAGCAGGACTTTAGACACTAAGTTTGTGTGTTTGACAAACTGTCCCTGGATTTAAAAAAAAGGATAAAGGTGTCAGAATGAGCTGCAGACTAGATCCTGTTTGATCTGCTGGACAAAAATCCACTGACCGGCTGTTCATCTCACTGTAATGTAAAGATATGGAGACTTTATAGAATGAAATATACAACATTTGGAATAGAAAGCGATACCTAATGATTGATAGCACCAAATTAATACTAATTCTAGGGCTTCTTAAAGGATAGTAGCTTAAATCATTGGTTGACAAAAGGGTAACCGATCCTCTATAGAAATACTGAATGAACTTTAAGAGGTTTTTTTGATGGATGTGTTTTAGAATGAAATCCTTGTATATTTCTTTTGGGTCAGGATTTCTTGCAGACTACAGTATATTTAAAATTGTTTACTGGATACACTCAAGTATGCATACAGTACATACACACATGTTCAGCTTCACTCAAGCTCCCTTTTCTGCCTCTCATTTTTTTTAGATAACTCTTTCCAGTGCTTTATGCAAGATGCCCCACATCTAATTGCTGTTGGCGCCACCTCATATGCAAGTAATGGAGGTCATATTTCTGTTTTTCCGAAGTCAGGGAAAGACATCGTGACCCGGCTCTTGGGAAACATGGCCACCGAGGTTGCCTCCAAGAGTGCCATGGAAAATCTCCCATCATTCTCTTTCAGCCTTAATCAGAGCAGGGGAGCACAAAACCACTGGTGGGCTGGGGCTGCTCCATTCATTTCAACATTTCATTCATTTGAGGAAGAATTGGCTTGGATGCGATGTACTCTGTTGATTTTAATGGCATAGGAACTTCATGATCACAGTAATATTGAATTCATAACAGTAAATCGTGGGTGGGGTGTTGGAGAAGAAGAAGGAGAGAAAGAATCACAGTCACAAACTGATTGTAGAAATGTTCTTTTCAAAACATTGCGAAAAGACTGCAGTTCAAGGTACAAGGCTGCAAGTCTTTTTCAGAACCGTCCAACTTCATGGTTTTTATTGCGATCCTGACCCAAGACAAACAGTGTGTGGTGAAGTCTCTCAGCCTGGCTTCCAACCACCGTGAGCCCTGGTGCCTCTGGAAACACCGCAAGTCCCGACCACAAAAAAGACCCCCCAAAAACAATGTCTGAGCCCAAACTGACAGAAGAGTCTCCGTTTGATGTCGTGCTTTGCCTCAAACAGACACAGTTAGATGGCGAGAGGCAGCTCCAAGCCTCTTAACTCGCCTGATTGAATCCAGATGAGGGCAGGGGATGAACTTTCAGTGCAGTCACAAGGCTGAGCTAACCCTCGTCAGCTTCTTTTTAATAGGGGGTTAAAAGCTCAGAGAGCTTTAGCTAATGTGCCTTAAAGGTGATCAATAACATGTTTTTCATTTTTTAAACTCAGTTGAAGGATTACATGAGAAAATGCTGCAGCCGTTGAGTTCACAAAACACTTTCACAACCAACGTTGAAAACCCTGTAAATTTAACGCCAAAATTAAAGCTGACGCGACGTCCATAGTCCTGTCGTTTTGAGAAATCAGGACCTAAAGATCTTTATAATGTCAGTTTTAATATGATGTTTTACTGCGCCATAATATCATACTGTGAAAATGTTGTGCTCATTTGGGGTGATGTTGAACATGGTCCTTCAAATGCCTCTAGGATTGGATAAACTCAAAGATACATGGAGGTCAAGGTAGAAACAAAGCAGTTTTTCTTACACAAAGTTTGACATATTGGAGATGCAAGTTTTTCAGCTGACAGAGATATAACAGCATATTATCTGCTGAATGTGGTTCTGTGATCAAATGGCTGGTCAACTTGTTAACTTATTTGCAGTAATACCATGTTAACTTTAAGGCAGGTCACAGCGGATCTGATGGACTCACGGCTGCACGTCATTTGGAAAATATGAAGCTAACGCTGAATTAGTCCGTAAATGAGCCGACGTCTAACAACCAGCTTAGAGAGAGCAAGATGACCATTACTCAGCAGTAGAGATCATGGGGAAGAGTATCGGCCAGACAGTGTGTGTGTGTGTGTGTGTGTGCAGCCAAACAGATTATGACATTAGCCCTAGTGTGTGTGTGTGTGTGTGTGTAGGAGGTCAAGTCAATACTAGAATATTTTCATGTTAATTTGCCAACAGGAAGGGGGGGGTGGTGAACAGAATAAAAAGAATAATGAAAAGGTTTGGAAGTAAAAGTAAATTCAGCGAGACGTTAAAACCACAGAAACTCTGAGTCAGTCAGTCAGGACTCAACATGGATAGAGGGTGGGGGTGCAAATGTGTCTATATAAGCAAGTTGTGTGTGTGTGTGTGTGTGTGTGTGTGTGTGTGTGTGAACTCTCTAGTTAAATCAGTATCATATCTTAATTTCTCCTCCAGACTCATTTGTTCACCGTCAAGACGTCATGATTTTTCTTAATCTGTCTTTAATTGTTTTATTCATTTTTACATTTTTTTTATTGGCTTGTTTTATTTCTTTTAAATTCCATATATTCTGTTACTGCTTTCGTTTTTATGTGAAGCACTTTGGAAACTCTGCACGTGTGTGCATGAACACATGATGAGGCACACATAAAAAATTAAATTACACACAGTCTAACACATGCACACACACACACACACACACACACACACACACACTCAAGCCAGTTCATTTCCAAGCTGCAGTGAAGTCTTGATTATGTTCACATGTCCCTTCATGCTGCGGTTTCTCGTCAGTTTCCATATGTGATGGTGGTTTTATCAATATCATATTAACGTGACGCTCCGCCGCTGGATTTCACATTTACACTTCAGTCACTGAGCTTTAGCCACCAGACCGTCGAACCAGGGATCACACTCGACCTGATTCTGTCGGTTTCCCATCCCAACAGTTCGGTTGCAGGTGTGAAGCTACATTTACATTATGGCTGTATTTTGGGAACCTGGTGAAACGAGCCTGAGGTCTGAAGATGTAAAAACCTGCTCCATGTATAAAAACTGAGAGAAATCTGTTTCCTAGCAGGAAAGGATCAGGGGGAGGAGCCACGTCTAGAAACAGGAAGTAGTTTGACGGTGGAGGTCGGGGGCGCGGATGGGCGGAGACATTTACCTTCAACTCTGACGACCCGGGTTCAATTAACCAGAACCTGAACCAGACCTGAACCAGACTGGTTTAGTAACCAGACCTGAACCAGACCTGGACTAGACTGGTTTAGTTACCAGACCTGAACCTTTAGACCGTGATGATTTTGAAGTGACATCATCACCATGGTTACCAACACTGATGGAGAATTTTCTATGAGACTTCCAGACATTTAGTCCTCCAAATAAAATAGTTTAGTAACTTGTTGATGTTAAAAGCGACTTATCTTCCGGTTCGTTCTCTTTTTCTCCCCTACGTGGATCTAAACTCCCATTGGCTGTTGCCATGGTAACTCTCAACCAACCAAATCAAACATGTTGGAAAAAACCTTGTGTGTCTCAGCTAACGTGACCTAGCCTCTACAGTGAGGTCGACAGTAAAATAAGCTTCAGTTCCTTGATCACCAACATCACCATCATGACCTCCTATGACCCTGGAATGATGGTGTGACAGGGAAACACTAGGGAAAGAAATAAAATAAGAACTAAAGAGACCTTTAGATGAAAGTAAATTAAAGCGAGTGCAGGAAGAAGATGTGGGAGTAGGAAATGATTAGTGGGATTCATGTGTTTGGCAGTTATGGTGCGATGGGAAATCCATTTCAATAAGAAGAAGAAAACAGCTGATCAAAGTGATCACGTACCTCCCGGTCCCTGCTGCTCCTCCCGCTGGATGAATCTCCTCGTCTTTCAGCTTTTAAAAACCTGAGATTGTTTTGTGTCTGGTATCGAACGGAGCTGAAATCTGTGTGTGTCTCTGCTGGCGTAGCGGTGGTCGCCACTGGGGCCAGAGATGCCCCTTTATTGTTGGCTTGGCCCCTCCTCATGACCTGGCTACCAAACACTAGAGACAGACTGGAGCACGTTGTACAGCCGAGGAGCATCACACGTTCATGGTGTTGGGTAAAAACCTGGAAACTCCAGTTGTCAGGTTTTACTTTTTCTTACTTGAATTGAAAGTTTCCACGGTCGTTTATGTGTTGCGTGAGTTTCATGACCCTTCATTGGGTCCTTGAAAGCTGAAATTTGAAAACTTCACAGGTCAGTGAGGAAGAGCATGCTTTACTCAAATCCTGAAAATGTAAGATATGAACCCTGTGGGGATACCGGGACGTAACGCGATAGATGACAAGAAAAAGAATACAGCAAACCCAGGGGTATGTGAGATATATACATTATATAACACATTGGAAGGATATGAGAATATGGAGAAAGCATGTGTGAATCTACAGCATAGATACAGGACATGCAAAGGATGTGCATGTACTTTTTGAAGATGTGTAGTTTTCATCTGACAGTGTGACTGTGTGATAGGATGAGCTGGTCAGTAATCACAGCGTCAGAAGGTCAGTTTAGTTTAGTTCAGCCAAAAGACGACAAATTTCTGTCAGTGAGACAAAAATCCAGTCTAGTAAAGAAGCTGCTTTCAGGTGCGTGATGTGTTCAAACTGCATTGGATACAGTAGGAATATAGCAGATTGTGTATGACAGCGCCAATGATAACTGAGGCAACAGCAGTTATTTGAGACAAATAATATTTATTAGAAGACTATAGACAAGGAATCATCTGCTGTCTTAAAGTAATAATCAGTGATATGTCCTCTCTGATCTGATCGGATCTCTGGACCTCAACAGTGATCAACCTCTACCAGGTCATGAAGCTTCTCCATCTGCTGTTCTAAACACCCGGTGTCAGGTAGACAGGAAGTGATGCGTTTTACGTTTCAACAGAAGAAGAACTGGGTAGTTAGCATGAGCAGCGATAGCCACCGTGGCTGAAAAGACAAAGAAAAGAGAAACTCAAACTCCATCAACAGAAAATCCAAGGAGAAAGACGTCACAGTACTGGACACACTGTTTGATTGACAGGTGATCTCTGGGAAGAGCAGTGAGGAACACCACAGTGAGGAACACCACAGTGAGGAACACCACAGTGAGGAACACCACAGTGAGGAACACCACAGTGAGGCTGAGAGACGAAGATGGAACTTTAAAAATCAAATGAATAAAATGAAACAGGGGAAAACCAGACCTCCACCATCTGACAACAACCTGACACGTACTAATATTTGAGATCGGCTTTTTTTGTCTTGCCTCCTCCACAGGGAGGTCAGAGGTCAGGGTCTCTTGCTCAAGGACCCTTCAGCAGGGTGGGGGTTTGAACCCGAGCCTCCCCACCCTGCTGCTTATGGGTTACTGTTAAAGTTATGAGTCATATTAAGACTTTGTCACATTTTATGATTAAAGCAAGTTTTTACTGGCCGTTTAGGAATGAAGCCTCTTAGGTGAACCTCCAGACGGTTTAATAACAATAAGGTGTCGCGCTGCCTCAGCTGAGAAAACAGCTAGAGGATTATATTATACTCAGCATCAGCACCGCAGAAACGTTCAGCATCAGCAGCTTACGGTCACACAAACACACGGACTGCACACCGAGGTTGACTTTATATCGCCGTTTCACTAAAACCAGCCTGGAGTCGGGTTACACGTCCTGTAGATACCATCGGGCCTCATTCCTCCAGCTGAACCCAGTTCTGCCTTTTCCTCCTCAGCGCTTCACCTCTCCGTCATCACGATCTTTCTGTTGTCAGGGTGCTGTGACCTCTGACCCGTGACCTCCCTGCTAGTCGTTGCTTGTAATGTTGGTGATCGAGGAGGTGAAGATTATTCTACTGTTGACCTCGTTAGAAATCACTCTGGATCAGAGCGTCAGCCAGATGCCTCAAATGATGAATGATTTTAGATTATTACACAGATTCAACATCAGATTTTCATCTCAAATCCTTTTGTGGAACACGTCGCTCACATGACATGATGCAAATCTTAAACGAAACGACTTTTCTAGAGGGATAGTAGGTCAATTAGTTGGTTAAAGCTCCTACGTGTCCCATTTCAACATGTAACATCACATTAATTAAGAGACATTTCCACCAGGGTGTATAAATGCCATGTGGGTTTTGACACAAGGCATTAAAAATGAGCCTGATTGTGCAGAATTGCGTTGCTGTATTATCGATATAACAACAAAGACAGAAGAGACGTATTAGTAGTTTGTGGCAAGACATTTCCTCTCTTGTTGTTGCTCTTGTTGTGGCGGCGGTCGGACCCACGGAGGTCAACCATCAAACAGTCAGGTCTGAGAGGGCGTCTAGACACCAGCAGACAGACATGAATCCCATCAAGCCGTTCTGCAGAGGCTTCATTAGATTACCACTGTGAGGCTGTAAGGGGAGCTGGTTGAGGCTCGTTCACAATGCATTCTGGGAACTGAGTTACAGACACTCTGCCCATTTGTCTGAAACCGTTTCCAGCGCTAATGGAGGAATTCCAGTAGTTTGTCTGCAGGGTAGAAGTGTGCAGCTCCGAGTTGTCTGTTGCCATCTAGTGGTGATCAGGGGTATGGTTTCTAACTTCTCCCTCAGTGAAATAGATGAACAGCTCGTAGAAAGTAGATTATTTTAAATCTGGAGGATAATCCACTTGAACAAGAGCTGTTTTTATTAAGACGTCTCCAGCTCGGCGCCTCCTCGTTGTCTAAACTGGAATTGGTTACATCCTGTTTGTGGTGACGGTCTGATAACTGAATGGTCACGAAGGAAACAATCAGTTTCCCTTCAAGCTTCAGTTACCTGAGACCAACTTCCTTCTTCCCTCCGCAAAATCACTTTTTAGAGCAGTGAAGTCAAACTGACTATTTCAGGAAGGAAACGTCTATAAATCAAAATGTGTTTTGTTGTTCTGAATGTTGCTGCTGTCTGGACCAAATTACACCTGTAATGAATCCTTCCTCACCTTAAAGAGCTGCTGACCCTAAAAGAATCAGTCTGGTTTCAGTGGAGAGTTTTAGTGTCCATGATGGTCTCAATGTTTCAGAGGCTTTTCATTCTGATGGTGAAATATAGAATAATTGGATTTTGGGGGATTTTTGGGCATGAAAATTGTAAAATTTAAAGACATCGAGTATCAGTACAAAATATTAGCTATCGATTTTGTGCCGATATTCAACATCTTTAAATTTAACCATTTTTATGTCACAATTTTTTAACTATTAAAGTATTCAGCGTTTCCCCCTGAATTGTATTCTTGTCGGGGTGGAAAAGTCTCTGAAACAGAATTTAGACCATCATAGGACACCAATACCCAGAATAAGAATACTATTTTCATGCATTCTTATGTGAAATCAGATCAAAACATTCTTCCCATAAACAGCGAGTATAGTATTGATCAATTCTCCTTCCTGCATCATATCATCATATCAGAGGTGGATCACAGGCTGGCTGATGTCCAGTGTTTTATTAAAAAGCCAATATCATCGTCTAAGTGGTCCAGGCTTCATCCAGTTGAGCCGAGGAGCAGCTGGCTGCAGATTAGAGCTTCTAAAACTGCTCTGAGGCTTTAAGGAGGCAGGTGGTACCTGGTGGGACTCCGCCCCCTCAGCCCGACGCCCATCTGCCGCCGCCTCCTTCTGCTTCCATTCGTCTTGATGGAGGGATGGATGGTAATCCATGCGACAGGAAACTTGGCTGACCTGGAGGAAACCACATTACCATGTATCAGCTAATATGATGGAGCTGATGCAGTTTGATTGATTACATATGTATTGGTGAATTGATCAATTGGTTGTCTATGGGAAACCCTTTACCTGAACTGATTCTAATGACACATTTTGATCTGATTTTTTGATCATGGTTGTTGTTGTTATTAGATGTATTATTGTTATCATTATTATTAATAATAGTAATAACAATAATATTGATTAATTCTTATATTATTATTCTTTTTCGTGGTCCAAATGCTGTTTTAGAGGCTTTTCCACCTTTATTATTATTAGTAGTAGCAGTTGTTGTAATACTAGTAATAGTCATAGTAGTTGTAGTATTCACAAAAACATAATTCACAATAAAGAAACTGTTTACAACAGTGTTGGCAAATCTGAACTAAACTCAGATACATTCAGTGCAAAACTGTTAAAAAGACTGAAATTAAATATACCCGTTATATATGTGACAATAGATGACAGAAAACCAGAAAGAGAAGAAGAAAGAATACAGACACAAATACATAGCAAATTAATACATTTACTATGTCTATGAAGGAAGATATTATATTTCATTATTATTTCTGTATCGAGGCGACATATAAAATATATAACATTATATGTATTATTTCTGAGGGGAGGCATTATATTTACACTACATTGTATTTTACTATTCACAGTCGCTGTCATGCCGAGATGCTGTTGACGTCATCCATCGGCTCCTCCCCGCGATGACGTTCCTCGCCTCCCAGTTCCACGCGCTACCCTCCCCTCCGCAGAGCTGCATTCCTGCTGCCAAACCAGACCGAACCATTCCCGTTAGCAAGGATAGTTCACTTTTACCACAATCCACGGCCACACAGTCACCAAGGTTTTCTGTAACTGAAACACGCGATTGATGATACTTCTTTCTGATGTGGTTTGTTCGGTAGCCGCATCTTGTTGTCTATTTTTCCCTGGATATTTAGATTTCTTCCAAGACCACCACCCCCCTGTTTTCTCTTTATAATGGTCTGTCCCGTCCTCCTGCCATGTTGGATGGACGCATCGCTGCTGCAGCTGGAGTTTCCGAATGAAAGTTGAGCGTTGCTCCTCTGCAAAGATCAGCATTCCCACCGTTTATTTGACAGCGAAGGGAAAACTTTAAGGCCCTTCCCCAGCCAGGAGGAAACCTGGGAGTCCTTCTCCCCCTCCTCCCCGCCCGCCACCTTGGAGACAGCCAGATGAGATGATCCGGTTGCAGGCCACGGCGACCAGAGCCTGTATGGATTTTATGTAATATTCCATAACCCTTTCCGGGATAACCGTATTATTTTGGGTTAATTTTAGTTATTTTGCAGCAATGAACAGCCACCCACCCCGCAGGGCTGCAAACGTCGGCTCCATCCTCCTGACGCCGCAGGAAAACGAATGCCTCTTCAGCTACCTGGGCAGGAAATGCATTGTAAGTTGTCGTGCTTTAAAGTGGGATTCATCCTCACACGCAGTTACACTGGAAATGTCCTCATATACTCAGTGTGTAATAACTCGTATTTCCTGCCCCTCCTACCCAACATGAAGCAGCAGTAGCATGGTCTAATGTCGTAGTGGTGTCCAGGGGTCCCTAAGAGGGTTCCAGGGGGTCCCCCAAAATGAACACTAGTTAAATGTCACTATTATTTAACTCACTTCCGGTTAGTACAATGACAGAATAGCTAAGTATGACTATTTGGGTCTTAGCTTTCAGCATACCTACTCTCACCTACAGTACAGCCAGTTATTCACCACCAATAGACTGAATCATATCTAACTACAAAACCTTCAGATGGGACTCCATGGCCTGCAGGTCTGTGGTCTCCAGATGTATTTGGTGGTTCCTTCACGTGAAAAAGGACTTCTGGTCTAATGGTGTTTTGTGTTGTGTTTGCTTTCTTGGACCATTTGGCTGTTTGCAGTTGGTTTGTAGTCTGAGCTGGACCTGGGATGCTTTAATTTAACTCACTAGAGGTGAGCAGGAAGAGAATGTATAAGAATGACCGTCTCTCTACCGGTTCAGACAGTTGTGCATTCCGGTTTGGGGGACTTTGGTCTTATGTCATAGTTGATTGACATTTCAGCAGGTTTTTGTGCTGGTTGCAGGTTTTGCAGGCTGAACTGGTCCTGGACCTGCAAAACTGGGATGTTTTCCACAAAATGTGAGCCTGTCTGGAAGAACTGGCTCAACACAGGATGAAGTAACTGCACAATTCTTAAAATAGCAAGAGCTGTCCCATCTCCTGTACTGTAGCATACCACCTGGCTTAGTCTGTGATAAGGAACGCCAAACAATCTCACCATGCAGGCGCAACACTGAGAAGAATTAGAACTTCATATGATTGCATTTAGACCACTAGATCCAGGGACCACCAGCGGCCCTTGAATGGGTTCAAAGAGGTCGAATGGTTTAGTTTCACTGTTTTGCTCGCTGTTGACACAGTTGGATATATGGATGACTGCTCTGATCAGAGGTTTCCACTGTTATCCACCACATGTTAACACCTACAGCCCAGACAGCAGACAGGTTTTATCTGATGGTTTGGGCTGCAGCGTATCTGTTTGGGGGCCGTTGGCATGAAAAGGTTTGGGATGATGATTTTGCACGGTGTACCAATGAGGATTGTACCCAGTTTAAATGCTTTTTGATTTATCCTAACATTGTGTATCTGGCTGGGAGTTTTTCTATAAGCTAGTTTTTAGTTAGCCTGCCTGACTGTTGACAACTCTTGGATTTTGAGTTGATTTCAGATTTGATGGACGTGATATTGCATGTTTGAGCTCAAATTGTAGTTTATTTTATTTTTTTATTAGGGTTAAAACCAGAAACTACACAAGAGCACTGTTCCAACATGGTCCTTGCTGTAAACAAAAGAGGCCAAATGAAAAATGTCACCGAGTTTAGTGTTTAAACCTTCAAATTTAGTCGTCTGCAATCTAGATGCCTGTGTTCTTTGTTTATTATCACATTCTTCCCCTCGGTGAGAATTTACAGGGTCAGACTGACTGCAGCGTTTAAAGGCTGACCTTTGACCTTTCCTGTGTGGTGATGAGGGGTGGTTTTGTGGTGAAAAATGCTTCCTGGTGTTCTCTGACCTGCAGCCATAAATCACAGAGGAGGAAGTTAGCAAAATGTCATTTCCTCTTTCTCCCTGCATGGAGTGAAGCTTGTTGGATATTGTTCTGCTACAGAGAGAAATACTGGAGTGGGTTGTGAGGTTTCACTCAAAACCACAGACCAGCCCACAGTCAAAATACAAACCTTTATTGGTCACCAGTAGTACTGCACTGGTCAGCTACCAGAGGAACCAGTAATGTGAAGCAGGACGGTGCTGAAGGTTAAAACATGTTAACATGTTCTGGGTCAAGGTACCCGTGTCGTCTATATTTAAGACGCCATCGTGAAGCCATTTGTGTTGCCAAAGTTGTAGGTGACTTGGCATCTAATTTGAGAAGGTTTCTCTCCTGCCCCGAACCAGTATGGCCTCAGCAAAGAGAACCGGTCTCTTTGGTTGCCTGGTTTATCTTGAGCTCACTATCAGTTTAACGGGAGTTTGATCACACTAGTTTCCTCTTCCTGGTTACCAGCTAGCTTAGAGGCATTTAACAAGGAACCAGACAGAGCTGTAAGATCTGGACCGATGATGAAGGTGGTGGAGATGTACCTCAGTACAGGCACTGATTACTACTGAGGGACTACTGACAGGCTTTGAGCAAGGCCCTTGACCCGCAGCCGCTCCATGGGACTGCTCAGTAGAGGACTGTGGTCATACTGGATCAATAAAGTTTAAAGCCTGGTATTCATCCTGCGCCTCACTGCGCTCCCTCCCTGCAGACGCTGTGCTCGGCGGTAGTTCAGGTTTATGGCGTGGACAGGAGCGCCGCCTGGCTGAAGAGGTGCTGTGGTGTGGCCTGTCTGATCAAAGACAACCCCCAGAGGTCCTACTTCATCAGGGTGTTTGACATCAAGGTGAGTCAGAGTCCCGTCACTGAAACGTCCTGGGTTTGATTCCGGCAACCACCTTGTGTCCTGTTGCAGTGTCCTTAAGCAAGGCTCTAAACCCCCTAGCTGTCATTCAGAAAGCCTCAGCTGAGGGCTGAAAGTAGCTAAACTAGTCCGTTCAATGAGATTTTTGAGATCTGATCATTTGATTCAATAAGACTATATTACTGAGCCTTCACTCTTCTGTGTCTCCAGTGACACGTATTTATTTATCTGTCTGTATTTTTTCCTCACTCTTTCTTTCAGCCATCATTTGCAGTCCTGTTCTAAAAAACTGAACAGTGAAAGTGAATGCTGGACTGTTGATTATGGCTAAAATGATAAACCCTTGATGATAAACTATTTCACTTGATATTGTGGTGCCGATTCTGCTTATTAGCCTCAATGATTTGAGGTTACTTTATTGATCTTCTGGCATCTCACATCAACATCTTGATGATTTTAAAATACAGCTGGTGCTCTAAATGGTTAGTAATTGTGGAAACTAATACGGTGTTATAGGATTATACATGATACGTGATACGTGACTTGCCAGCCACTGTGGACTGTATTTAGACAAGTTGGTTTCTGCCCTGCCTCTGTCCTCTTTGAGGCGTTGCTGCATAGCACAAGGAAATCCCTCTGGCTATTAGTGTCTGTTACACTGCAAAGAGAATCTGGTATGACGATTTATTTCTTCTTTTTCCAGGAAGGGAAAACCATGTTTGAGCAAGAATTGTACAATAACTTCTCCATCAGCAGCTCCAGATCCTACTTCATTTCGTTTCCAGGAGATGTAAGTCTGCAGCACGTTTTAACTATAATACCCTAGAGGACCTTAACTGTGATTATGGGTGCCATGTTGGTGCAGTAGCTACGAGATACAGCCAAGTAACGTCAGCAGCACGGAGGTTCAAAGGGTTTATTTGTCACATACACAGTTCTAACAAGTGCAGTGAAATGCTTGGTGGCTGAACACTGATAGAGATGGAGAAGGAGACTAAACTAGGAGATACTACAATATAATCTGCAATGTGATGCAAGGTTCCCATACTCATGGTTGATAAGGTCCTTAAGGTTATGAACGCATGTGGACAGATTGAAAAACGTTCTACAAAGTGGTGCACATATATAAGAATAAAAACCAGAGCGATCGCTAAGAAGCTCCCCAGTTATCACAAGAGTTGCTATAACCAATAAGAAACCAATAAAGCATGGCTAGCTATTTCACCAAAGTTGGAACACTCAATTTGCAGTATACGATGTTGGAATGTATACATGTTGTCTAACCTTCTGGATCTGATGTTCAGGCAGGATGTTTCATAGTCTGTCTGAATGTTTTTTCCCTCAGTTATTTAATGAAAATGGCATTTCAAGAGTCTCTAAGTGTCTCTTCCCTCTCCCAGACCTGCCAGGTAGGCCTGAACTTTGCCAGCGAAGAAGAGGCCAAGAGATTCAGAATCGCCGTCAATGACCTACTGGGCCGACGGCAACGTAAAACTGGTAATTCACCGCCGCCACCGGCCACGTTCTTCTACTGTCCTCCCTCTGCCTCCTCAGCCAGGGACCTTTCAGCTTTCACACCTGGGTACAAAATAGAAAACGCTCACCTTCTCTTTCACTAACAAGACCTAGACCTCAGTCCCAAACTTCACTCATGTCCAGCTGTATCAGGGTGTATTTAGAGAGATTGTCCTGTAGCCAAATGGTCACAGGTTCAACCCCTGCCCATGTGTCCATCAGCATCCAAGTGTCCATGAGCAAGACACTCGACTACCTACCTGCTCACTCATCGTAAGTCGTTCTGGATGAGCTAATGTGTAATATAAACACCTGAAATGTAAGCTCTATATTAGTGGCTCTTCAACAAGAGGTTGATTTGAGGTTTTGGTTTGGGACCGTCTGGATTGTCCGTCTTCCTCTTTCTGATCTGAAAGCTCTGCTGTAGTAAAGTCAGTGGTTTGTCTCTGCGTAGTAAAGGGGATGGTGTTGCTGCATCGTGCTCCTCGTTGGCTTCCCTCCAGCTCCTCTCAGCATGTCGGCCTTTTGAAGTGCGCTGCTTTCACTGTGATGATGAGGTTTCATGGGCTCAGAGGGCAGCGAGAGAGACGACGAGCTTTCATGCCTTTTGCCTCTCCTCTTCTACGTCGAGGACCTCCTCAACTGTCTGTCCGACTGTTCAGTGGGGCCGAGGACGTTTCCTCTGTTTTCTCTGGCTTGAGGTGACTTAATCTCAGACACCCGATGGCTTGAAAACTGTTGTCTTTGACTACCACTCATACTAACTACCTTCCAAAACAGTGTTTGTCTCTTAGAAAGCTTTTCCACTCACTGATGCCACTCGCTACCTCTGAACGTCTTCCTGCTGATATGTTCTTGATTTGGTTACGAAATTATAATTGTCAATTTTTGTTTTGCAGAGAAAAGAGGTGACCCTCCAAATGGTATGTTGAACTCTTAATATTGATAATGCAGATTTTGATGTCCTCACTGTGTCAACATGATTAAGGGGAAATGAGGAGTATTTCAGATGCATATTTCATGCATCTAACAATTACTAGTACTGCAGATAGTGTTCTCTTGAATGTTGCACAGTAGAAATAATTTAGTATATTGCGACACAAAACCAATGTGCAAACAATTTCCTCTTGGGGTGGAGCCAAAGTGCAGCAGTAGTTCAGCAAGCATGCTGCAGAAAATGAGCCTGGCTACAGTAGTTGCATCTGTAGATGTTTCATGCGTATGACAAGAACCTACATCTTCTCCACAACCACATACTGATTCTGATATCTGAGCTTTTGGTTCCAACACTGAACATGACATTTGTACAGTGGTGGCAGTATCTTAGAGGCTTGATGACCAGAAGGTTGCTGGTTTGAATCCCTTGACCAGCTAGAACGGTCTTTGTGGGGAACCTCCTGTAACAACTGCTATCTAGATGTCCTTGAGCAAGGCATTTAACCCCCAACCGTTCCTGTGGAGGTTCACCAGTAGTTCACCAGTGGCCACCAGTAGAATACTGTAGTTCTACTGGGCAGCTTCCAGGTGTGAATGTGTATAACTGTATGACTATGATGCAGGATGCTTCTGAAAAGGAGTGTGCATGCTTGGTCAATCTCTCTTAGATAAATAAAGGTTAAAAAAGGTTTTATTTGTGCAAATGCATGAGCACGCACGTGGAGGCTGCAGGATGTGTCAGTTCTGGTGTTTCCTGTCTCAGGACGCGTTGTTTCACGTGACTCGCCCGAGGCTGCCGGCGTCGGCCTGCAGGGTTAATCTGGCCGGTCGGAAGCCCATCTGTGCCATATGTAGAGTCTTGCTCTCTTCCCCCTTTAAACCTGTGTTGTGGTAGGAGTGCACAGTAGGCCTAATCTGTAATCCTCCCAGTTACTGTGTGTGAACGCCCACTTATTTTGATGGACGTCATTTTTCATGCTTTCATAAAAGATATTCAAATGTGAGATATGAGATCATGACTTAACTCTCCCACTCCCCGGGATGTCAGGTTTCCTTATGCTGGTGTGGTTTGATGGATTGAGTAGTTGGTTTCTTCTCTTGGGTCCAGTTTGCTACCCAACACTACGCCCCTTCTCCTTTAGCACTCCTAAGAGAAAGTCATGGTTTGTCCCTCCATTGGCACCTGAACGCCAAAACAACTTGACTTCTGAGGACAACTCTCAGTTCATCAAAGTTTTAATGTAATACTTTTCCTCTGCAGCTCTCTGCATCCCAAAAGGATATTTACTTTCATTAAGCCTCCTGGCTGTTGGCAACCATTGATGCTCTGATGAGTTGGATTAGCAAGTACAGAACCGATCAGAGGGTCGTCTATTCAATCAACTTCATGGATTGCTGCCTCAGATCTCCCACTGAAGGCCGAGGCCCTGTGGAGGGAGTTGGGCTCCCGAGTCAGAAGAGATTGAGTGTGACATTTTAGTTGTGAAACGTCAAACTAACAGTGCAACATAGCTGCCCTAGATTTGCGTCTCTGGATTTCGTAGATGTTTGCTTGTTTGTTCCTCTTTTCCATCTACCCCCCCTTCCATTCATTGTTCTTCTCATCACTGCAGCAGAATATCAATAAAATAAAATGTTCTTGGAGAGAAAGAATCTGCTTGTATTGTATTGTATTTTCTCAACTGGAAAAACTTGCTCCACTATCGCTCCGTCCACCTACATGTAAAACCCACAGCTGAAATGCTGAGGAACAACGCTGCTGTGCGATCGACCCCGATATCTGACTCCCCTGTGAAGGGGGGCAAGCACAAAGATGAATTTCCCCCTCATGGATCAATAGAGTATCACAATAAAATCCCATGGAGCTCCTTTTTGAAAGGGGAAACACCGAGCCTGCCACGTGTCTCAAGATACACAAGCTTTGCGTTCACAACGCAGACATCCAGCATTCCTGGGGAGTCCAGGGATTTGGACTGGGATTAACTGTGGATTAGTGGTTATGTCAGATGCTGCTGCGGTTGGTGGAGATTATGTGGAATTCGAGGACTGGTTGTAACTGCCCGGACCGAGGGAGGTTTGGTCAACATGTGTATTGTAAGAGTTGGATCGTTGTGTGACTCAATGCAAAGGGGTTAAGGCACAGTCAAGTTAAGGTGTCAGTCAACATGAGACAAAGTTCTGTTCCTTTAAATGGTTTTTCAGCAGTGCTTTGCAATATTGGTCCATAATAGCCTGGGATCTGGGAATCATACGGTTTCCCCATTGTATGTTTTTATATAATGCGTTGATCACCAACATTACATGCAACCATTGGTACAGAGGTCAAAGCACCCTAACAGTAGATGGACCTCAGAATGATGATAAAGAAGTGAAGGGATGCAAATACAACTAAGTGTCTGTTTTATACCATTGGGTCATTTTTCTAAACATTTTGGTTCCGATAAAGTCATGAAGTAAGTGTTGAACTGGAGAGACGTTGAACTGAGCTCTGATTGGCTCTCTCTCAGCAGTCTTCGTACTAAAGCTGATTCTGATCTGTTTGTATTGAAACAAGCCAAGCTGTTATTAGGCTCCCAGGGACCACCTGGGGTCTCTGTTTAAGGTAAACATTACCACAGATGGACTGAAGTGGATATGTGTGTGTTCACAGCAACAAGAGGATGACTGGCAACCCCCCCCCCCCCCCCCCTGCATAAGCTTAGCATGCAAGATTCAATAGAACAGATTGACTCGTTAACAACATCCAACGCATTCACTGAGTTAAAGGAGATCTGTGATGTTCAATACAGTCCAGGAATTATTTTGTGTAATTTGCTTTCCCTCAACCTGCCTCGTACACTTCTACTAGTTAGTGATTTCCTACATTTCCCAGAATGCCTTTCAACAACCCCCAGAGAATGTTCCTGAATGTTCCTCAGCATTTCAGCTGTGGGTTTTACATGTAGGAGGACGGAGCGATAGTGGAGCAAGTTTTTTCAGTTAAGAAAAAGTGAGCCACACCCCTTACTCAAAACCCAATAGGTCATTGCATTCTGGTCTATCTCAGCTACTGCATTGCATTCTGGTCTATCTACTGTCGGTGGAGAAATTGGTCTCTCTCTCCGATGGATTTCTCCTGTATGATTGTTGATCGTCGGTCTAGAAAGGGTCATTTTTCTAAACATTGCTCTTTGATTCTGATTGGCTGACACCAAAACCTGACGGTTACCATTGATGGTTTAGGTCCATGACACATTTTCTGATATCAGACTGGAAATATCTCAACGTGACGTCACGCCGTCTACGATTGGAAGAAGACTAATACAGAAACTAGATGGACCAGGACTACAGTAGTAGCTGTTGTAACAGAGTTGAAGTGCTTTAGGGTGGTTTGTTCCTGTAACCACATTCTCAGTTGGATTCTCAGTCTGGTCAGTCTAGTGATGCCAACTCAAACTGCAGTGGACGGTGAACTCAGCAGTGGGTAACGGTGTATAAAACAACACTGGTGAGTTGAACAACATTTCCAGTATCGTCATCAGTCTGCTCCGTCTGGTCCCGGAGAGCCGTCCATCAGGCACGTCGCTGGACAGCCTGGTGCACAGTCACAGGTTTTAATGTTCACAGGTAGTTAGTAAAGGAGTAAAGGAACGGTGTTACATTATCCACGTCACGCATCATATCACAGTTCATAGCGCTGTCTGCAGAGACAACTATTTATATATTAGAAACATGTAGTAGAAAATGAGTGAGAGGCTTGGCAGGTTGCAGCTCAGTGTTCATGGTTTTGGTAAATATGGGTTTGGTTTGGTTCATTGTTCTGTTCGGCCACTTCAGCAAGGAACAAACAACATTTAGCAGGATCACTTCTGTCTGTTTGGTTGGTAAAACAGACGGACAGAGGTGGAGGTGGTTTTCTGTCCTAATTTTGACACTGACATGTTGGACAGTAAGTCTAAACCAACTTGAAGTTGACTTGATGCTGATATCTGATATCATGGATATCTCGGGAGTTTCTGTCTCTTCTGTAGGCCAAGAGAACGCTTCTCTGTGCTCTGAGTTTGAGTCTTGTTGCTCTATGATGCTCTAATAGAGATGAACGAGTGCTGGAGGGTTGGAGTGATTGAAAACCTTGTGTTTTCCAGGCCTGGAAAAATAATGGAAAATGGAACATGGTCATATAGTTTTATAAACATCATGTGAATGTCTTTGAGGAATAAAAACCCAGATCAGAAATGTCCTGATAGTATCGGTCCTAAGAGATAGTTGGAGCAGAAATGAGACCTGGACATTGACATCATATGTTCAACAGAGAACAGAGACTCTGATGGATACTGGTCCTGGAGATGCTGCTGTAGGTCCTGGAAAAGTCTTGGAGTTTGGTTAGCAAAAACATAAAAATCCAACCAACTCACTGAAAGAGTGACACACCAACCAACTCTCATAGAGTAACTCCTCCTCCCCTTGTAACCTCCCCATGTTCCCGTGTCACATGATGACAGACCAGAACTTGAAACTAGTTTTTGTCTACAAGCCACTCTGGCTGGTAAAGGTCAGGGTTAAAACTGGGGTTATATATGATCGATCAGATCTGGTCCAGTCTGACATGATGACGTTTTATTGATTACATATTTATTGTAGAATGGATGGTTGTTGATGGAAGCTCTTAACCTGAACTGCTTCTAATGAGACTGAATATTTGTTATTTTTGGAATCTTTTGGCAGCAAAATGGTCAAAAAGATATTGAATGTTGTCACAAAGTGTTTTCTATCAGCAGCTTCATTCCAAGTCATACTGGTATCAGTCTTGAAAAACCCATATCGGTCAAACCCTAATTCTACCAGCAGACTATATTTATAGAATAGAAGAGACCGTCCATATGCTGGTTGGTTCGGTGGCTGGTAGAGTAGATCCACTTCCAGGCCGCAGCCAAAGTTTACCAGTGTTGAGTTTGTGGCCGGCGTGAAAGGCATCATCACATTTACATCACGCCACTCGAATCTAGTCTGAACAAGTCCTCTCCTCCCTCCTCAGGTCCAGCTCTGCCCATGGCCACGGTGGACATCAAGAACCCGGAGATCAACAATGTACGTTTCCACAACTCCCACAGCCAGCAGCAGCCGCCGCAGCATCAGCATCAGCAGCAGCAGCATCAGCAGCAGCAGCCATACCACCTCAACAGCATGCTGAGCCACGGCGGCCTGACCCGCAAAGACAAGAAGACCAAGGGCAAGAAGAAGAAGCTGACCAAGGCCGACATCGGCACGCCCAGCAACTTCCAGTGAGTCAACCCGTCGGGTGGTTTCATGAGGAGTCACTTCTTAGTCATTTAGTGGACTCACTCACCCAGAGGTCAACAGGCGAGTCTGCTGCAACCCCCAGATCACCACATCACAAGAAACCAGTAGTCAGGAGGTCAAGGGTCAGAGGTCACAGCACCCTGACAACAGGGTGACTAAATTTGGCAATTTGTGACTAAACTGTTGCTGTCATAGTTTGTCTGGTTCGACCGACACCGATGTGTCTAGACTGAATCACCGATAGACGATATTTGCCGATGTTCAACATCTTTACATTTACAATTCCCAGTTTTCAGAGTTTCCTCCAGAAATTCCCCCCATTATTGAACAATGAAATGATGACATCCAAAGCCCTGTCATGTGGTCAGTAGGAAGCTGACTGAGCTCAGTATCTCGGTCCAAGCAGCAGGTCAGTATGACAAGAGGTCTGGGTCCGCTGTAGTAAACATGTTGCGTTAGCGTCTGTCACTCTGAAGGATGTGTGTTTGTTTGTGTGTGTGTGTGTGTGTGTGTGTGTGGGTGTGGACACATGTATGATCTCACCGCATGTCTGTCTTCTGCAGGCACATCGGCCACGTGGGCTGGGATCCAAACACAGGTTTTGATGTGAGTATCCCCTCCACACCCACACAGTCATCGGCGAGCCAAGCCCTTCACCGCGGCACAATGGTGCTCAGTCGCTGCATGACTGAGCAACACAACAGCCTCTTGTTACTTCCTGCTCAGACTTCCCAAGCGCCTCATGCCGTCATGGAAGCTGCACACCACTCAGATTATCCCAGAGTGGGAGGCTGCTGCTGCGCTGCAGGGCTGCACAATCAATCCAAAAACCATCAAAGTTGTTATTTTGACTGTTGTGTAATTTCCCCTCAGAGGAAAGTGTTCGATGGCTTCCTCAAGCTGTTTGGTGCTGAGGAGAAACCCTGCAGGTGCACATCAGACAAAATCTGACATTTTATTCAAACAGTATAAATCCCAAGCAGTTACTGTCTCAGCCACAGACGCTTTGTCAGGAACATTAATGCTTTCAGTGAATACGGAGGCAAAGCTCTTTCCATACAGTAAAACATCAAACAAACTCACTGACTTCTCCAGTCAGGGGATCAGAGCAGTGATGGATTCATTCACTGAAATCTGAATTCTGTCTCTGAGTGTCTGTGGTGGGAACACCAGCGTCCTGTAGCTCAACAGACTGGTTCTTCTTGGTCATTTATTCCATCACCAATAAGGACGCAGGCTTCCCACACAGGTCTGCAGTGCAGTCTGGGAAATAAATCTGATAGTTTCCAGATATTAAGAAGTTTTAGAATTGCACAAAAAAAGTCAATGTGAGGAAAAACAGTTTTACTACACAATTTATAGTTCTAGACCCGCCGTCATTTAACATAGCGGTGTTAGTTGTAGTGTAGAATAATGTTCAGTTATACAGCGATATGGATTAGTTGTCAGTCATATTGATCAGCCGCTGTCATCATACTGAACACCGAATTAAATCTTCAATTCCAGGCAAGAAATTACGGTCTGGAAGTCTTGACTGTTGAAATGGAAGACGTGAAACCAGAGCATGTATTTAGTTTGTCCTCTAATGAACTTGTTGCAGCTTAATTGTCTCTATTCAGCCGATTGACCGTGCACGTCAAACTATCGTGCACACACACATCGTGCACAGCCGACAGAAACAGACAGAGACCGAATGCAACACAGTGTGATGTAACAACTGGTTTTAACATGTACAGGCAGTTTTCCAGACCTGCATGGTGATGTGATGTCGTGGCTTGTATTTTACATGTTGGAACTTCAGCTGTAGTTCCACTTGGCGACCACTAGGTGTCACACTGGCACTGTGATGGACAGCTAGTCAAGTACTGGAGTTTGATTAGTCACAACTGTCCAATGTAATATTTATCACAGGACTTTTAGGAATGGGTTAGTTACATTACCAACTACCCCCCACAGCTCAATAACCTGGACCCGGAGCTCAAGAACCTGTTCGACATGTGCGGCATCTCCGAGGCCCAGCTGAAGGACAAGGAGACGTCCAAGGTCATCTACGACTTCATCGAGAAGAAGGGAGGAGTGGAGGCCGTGAAGAACGAGCTGCGGAGGCAAGGTGAGGACCACACACACACACACACACACACACACACACACACACACACACACTCTCACACTCTCACACTCTCACACTCACAGCTCCTCCAAGTTGATCCCATCAGAAGTGAAAGTGAAAGAATAAAACAACCGAGCTGCTCCGACGAACAAAGCTTTCATATGAAGCGGCAGCATGTTTCAGCGGTTACGTCCTTCACCGGGGTTCTACCGGCTACAGCCGACGTGTGTAAGCATCAGGCTGGTGGGAACTTCCCACCCTGGATGGTTTTCCTGGCCGGTGTTCAGCCACGACCTGGACCTCGAGACATCGTTACGGGTTTCCTTTCTTCGTTACTGTTCCTGGCGTTAGAAAGTTGAATTTAACGAGACTGCCGGTTAACGAGACGTTGTGTTTTTTTGTGTTGAGAATGTGTTGGTTTGTTTTTTCCTCCAGAGCCGCCCAGGTGGTGTGGTGGGTAACTATCTAGACAGCCTGTCTGTCTGCCTGAGTCTCTCTACCCGTCTCTCTACCCGTCGCTGTGTGCAGTGGGTTTTGACCGACGTGGTTTTTGAAGGCTGATGATGTTTTTGTATTAAAGCTGCTGATGGTCACTATTCATGTTTTCCATTGAAACCCAGAATAATTCTAATAAAACATGTGATCAATCAAACCTCCTGTCATTGATCCATCATATCGGAGGTGGACGACAGTCAGTAGCCGGTATTATAACTAGTCAGGTGTTGAATTCATATTAACCTGCATGTGTTTGAGTGGTGTGTTGTTGGTCCGACAGTTTGCAGTGAGCTGAACTGACACATGAACTCAGAGCTCTAATGGATAATGAATGTGGGTGTGGGGGGGGGGGTTACATTGCAAGTTGCATTAGAAACTTGCAATGTAACAATAACACAACCAATTCTCAGATAACATATATACCGCCTTTGGAACAGCCAATAGGAGCCTCTAGTTTTGTTCTGGCTCATGGGGGTTAAAGGGTCTGTGGTATAACTCTGTACCAGACCCATCCAGGACTTAAAGCTCCAGTCTGCAGCGTTTGTCCTTGAGGCAGGAAGTGTATTGTTAGCCCCGCCCTCCTCTCCTCATTGGTTAAGTTCCCACCCCAACACCTGCCAGTTATCTTGATGATCTGTCTACTTTGACGGCGTCTATCCTGTGTCTGCTAGCCTCACCACGCTAGCCACACCCAGCTCACGCTGGCCACGCCCACATGGCACACCCCCAGCAGGGGGCGCTTTAGGCCTGAACACAGATTAATAATAGAATTGATTGATTGTGGTCATGTGACCTGATGTGACCTGTTTTATTAATACTATCCATTCTTATTTATCTTCAACCCCCCACCCCCCTCGCCCCCTACAGCCCCCCCACCACCTCCCACCCGCAGTGGCCCACCTCCTCCCCCTCCACCCTCCCACAGCTCAGCACCTCCCCCTCCTCCCCCATCCAGAGGAGGCCGGGGTGCCCCGCCTCCCCCCCCTCCCTCCAGAGCCCCTACCTCGGCCCCTCCTCCCCCCCCCTCCCTCCAGGCCTGGTACCCTGGGTGCCCCTCCACCCCCACCCCCTCCCACCAGGGGAGGTCACCACCACCAGCCTCCACCTCCTCCTCCTCCTCCCTCTCACTGCACAGTCGCCCCTCCGGCCCCGCCCCCTCCACCGCCTCCTCCAACCCTGCAGGCTCTAACAGGGGGCGGCGGCACTGCTCCACCTCCTCCCCCTCCTCCACCCCCCCCACCCGGCCCTCCTCCCCCTGCGGAGCTGGACGGTCTAGGAGGAGGAGGAGACTCGCCCCACACGCCCAGCCCGGGGCAGGGGGGTAAGTCGGCCCTGCTGGAGCAGATCCGGGGGGGAACCCAGCTGAAGAAGGTGGAGCAGAACAACCGAGCGCCGGCATCCGGCGTGGGACGGGACGCCCTCCTGGACCAGATCCGACAGGGCATCCAGCTCAAGACCGTGAGTCCATTACAGTCTAGGTTTCAGACATTCACCCGGCGCTCCGGTCCGTCTCATCCTGACCAGTAGAGTCAGTCCAGGTCTTAGTCAGGATCCCACTGGTCATGGAATTGTGAAAGGTGTTCCAGACAAGGAACGTCAGGGAATATCAGGGAACTTTAACAGTCTTGTTTCTCACATTTGTATGAAACATTAAAAACACCACAGAGACTTACAAAATAAAATGCTTACGATACAAGTGAGTTTGTAAAAGCTTCTTAAAACTGAAATAAAATAAATGAATACTTTTTAAAAATAAAATGAAGAACCTGATCTAGTTGGCTCACTGTCCCGTGGCAGAGGTGATGTGTGGGGTGGTGGTCGGTACAAACAACTAACATCTGATAGCCTACACAGCCTTCTGCATCTCAGGGGAAATACATGTCCGCTGCGATGAGAAACATATTGAAACTGATCATGACACAGTAGCAGCTTCAGCATGGTTTGTGGTGTTGAAACACTTCAGTGTGATCTGACTGACCTTTAGAGCTGCAGCTGAGATTGACAAGGAGGAGCGCTTGGTTCGTGTCCTGGGGTGTGCCAGGGACTATCACTTTCTATCACTATCTGCGTCTGGAAGCCCAAAGCGTTGTTGGTTTTCAATCTAGTCGCCTTTAGTTTTTAGTTGCCTCTTATTTTATTGTTTATTAATTGTCTGTTTTGATGCTTTGTGAAGTTCTCAGTTTAAACCTCTGTGTAAACGAATTGGACTCTGTTAATGTTGTTTCTTCTTCAGGTCCCGGATCATCCGGAGTCCGGCCCCCCGATGCCGGCTCCCTCTGCAGGCATCGTCGGGGCCCTTATGGAGGTGATGCAGAAGAGGAGCAAAGCCATCCATTCCTCAGGTAAAATGGCTGCCGTCTCTCTCTCTCTCACACACACACACACACACACACACACACACACACACACACAGTCCCGGAATCAGAATCATTGAAATTCTGATGCATTCATGTCATATGGGGAAGGTTTGAAATAAGAGCTTCCTACTAGTTCACTCAGCTTCCAGACGGTAAATGAACTTGGGAACTGGGACTCAACAAGGAAACTGCTGTAGTGAATTATGATTTATTATTGTTTTATTTCAAATAAAATTAACAGTTTTCATCATTTCAGTCATTTTGTGATCACAACTCTTACAATACTCTAGTATGACACAAATACTGAACTTTTCTTTTGTTGACGTGTCACTAAAACTGATCTCGGCTCTCTCGGCCCTCCATGGCACATGATTGCCCACCGCTGACCTTGACCTTTAGATTTAATGTGGTCTGACATACAGGAAGTGGGAAACTGGTATAGTGTTACTTTTTCAAAATCCCCCACTGTAGCACAACGCGCTGAAAAGGCGCTGGCGGTTTGACAAGTGTGTGATCGCCAAGTGTGATCGCGGCCTGAGCCGCTCAAATCGCCTCTAGTTGGATCCTCCTGATTTCCTTTGTTAAATTCTCATTCTATCTTTTCCCAGACGAAGATGAGGATGACGAGGACGACGAGGATTTCGAGGACGACGACGAATGGGAGGACTAGTGGCGACTTCTCTCCTCAAACCCTTTTCCCCCGACTGACACTAAAGTATCTTCCAGAACCTGACTACAGTTGTAATGTAAATGTTGTATGAATTTGCTGTATATTTATTGTTGCCTTTATGCTTTTGTTTTGTTTTTTTAATTATTATTAATCTGTGCAATACCTCATTCATTTAATCTGTAAAGTCTGTCACGCGTCTCCACTTCCCCTGGGACTTCCTGTCGGAGAACGCACTTAATACTGTTAGAGGCAAAACATGGAGCCGCTCTGAGCCGCCGCCGCCCGCTAGGTTTAGTTAGTAGTTATTAGTAACATCACAGGTGACTAGGGTTCGTTATGACGCAACAGAGCAAAAGATCTACGCTGCGCTTACGACCGCTCAGATGCACCTCTGTAACAGGAAGTAGTCCAGCTAGCCGCCGTTCTCGTTGGGATATATTTTACTGGGTGTTGATTTGGGTTTCGTTCCTCGTCCGAGAAAAGGTCAGGCAGGATCCTCTTCGTGTTGATGTTGGTTGGTTTAATGCGAGATGACACTATTTTCTTATCATGCTTTTTGTGTACCTTGGAGTTTCTTATTAAATCCTAGTTTAGCACAGTTATTTTTTCATAAAATGTCCACTAGAGTACGGAGGCCCGGATGGCTCACGTCGACTCGTGTATTCAAGGCCTTTATTTGCACACGGCTTGAACTCTCCGTCGTGTGTGTGTGTGTGTGTGTGTGTGTGTGTGTGTGTGTGTGTGTGTGTGTGTGTGTGTGTGTGTGAGAGAGAGAGAGAACACGACTGATGGCGTGTGACGACTGACGGCATTGTGGGATACGGAGGCTTCCTCATGCCTCTTCTAAACCTTTCTTGGCTTGATAAGCACTACAGAGAACTATGGCTACGTGCACACGCACATGCATGAGTATTCTCACTGGACTCATGGGAGTTTTAGGTTTTGTCTACCTGGTCACGTCTGATTCCCTGTAGGATGGAACCTCTACAGTCAGTATTTCACTACAAAAAGATCCAAGTATCATCCCACCTTTTGTTTAACAACCTTTGATTTTAAGCCTCCGTACAATAAAAAAACAGCAAATAAAGAACCAAAAGTGGTTTGCAGGAAGCTTCTCGGTTGGCTGCTGTCTTGCTGTACACAAATAATGGATGCTCGTTTTAACGCCTGAGTTTTTACCGTCCTCCAGCGAGGCTTAATGCTGCATTAAGAAACCGTGATACTGACATCGAACCTGTGACAAAGGTTGGGGGGGGGGCAATGAGAATGCTAAATTGTATACTTAAATAAATGTTAATATTTACAGAGAAATCTTGTCTTTTGCTCTTTCTGCACATGGAAGCATACGTCAGCTCCTAGGTAGTCGAACTCGGATCGATACGATACGTTGGCAACAGGAGGAAAATGTCAGCAGTGTGACTCGACAGGTCAACAAGATGAACAAGTTTGATAAAACACCTTACTGTCACTATTGATGGGCGAAACCAAAATTTTACATAAATACCGATACTGAGCATTTCTTAATGATTATAGGATGAAATGATCATGATTCATTGGTACGGGTCAGTATTTATACATTCATTACAAAATACAGATATAAATAAAACACAAACCAAGACTTCTTAATCTGCTAATAGGTGTAAAGTAGCACCACGCTACGTTGTCGGTCGGACTCGGCCATTCTCCCAATGACTGATGGAAGGAAGGAGGTCCTCGGGGCCCGGGGCCCTGATGGTTTACGTTGCAGCCATCTAACCAGGGGCTGAGTTACACCTGGGACACCAGGTGATAGGATAGAAAACCAGCAGCACTCTGGGCCCTGAGGACCAGATTGAGAACCACTGTCCCAGATCTCAGAAGACACGGGAGTGATGCAACCACATTTTGGATTAAAAATAACATTGAAATCAATACTTTTCAAAAGGAATCGATACCAAATGAGTAGTATGTGAGTATCAAAGTATCGATACTACAGTATCGATCTATGCCTACACCTCATCCTAAAGAGCATGAGGACTTCACCTCAGCCAGCAGCAGCAGCTAGCTAGCTAGTTAGCTAGCCAGGTGAGCACTAGCCAAGCAAAGCAGCAAACAAAGAGGCTCGCTGATGGTGGAAAGAAAAAAGAATCACAGCAAACAGCAGAAGTCATTACTAGATGACCAACCGCTTCCAGCCGCGGGTCACCATCCCAACCCAGAACAGAGATGATATGTCCTCCAGCGAGATGGTATGTAGCCTATTCTCTGTTTTATTAGCTTTTCATTTGAGGATACCTCAGCTTTCAGATATAAACACTACTTGGTTTGGTGATGGACTCTGATTTCTCCGACTTCCTGAATTCTGACGTCATTTCAAATAAAAAGAATAAAATTAAAGATTTTTTATTTTCATAATTTTTCATTTTGTGATTCTTATATTTATTTTTCTTTTAACTGCTGCTGTACTTTGGTTCCGTCCACAAGAGGAAATGTTTGGGAAAGGTTTCAGGAAGTGTACGAATGAGTTTGTTGGATGAGAGTTTTGGGGTTTTACTGTATAACATTAAAGAATCGTCTGCAGTACTAACAGCAGTGGTGTCCAATCATGTGACATCACCTGGTGTAGTCTGGTGTGCAGACTCTCGGCCCTCCATGGCACATGATTGGACACCACTGACTAGGATAGACACATGCAGGACTCGCCACTGTACTGAATATTTTTAGCCACAGAGCAGAACCCTCTCCTCCCCCGTCAGACCGACTGTCATTATTGTGTCTTTCACTGCAAACAAAGTGGAGGAGGATTTCATTTTCCCCAATTAAAAACGTGTATGACATTTAACTGGCATTTTATAGGAGAAGTGAAGAGGGTTGTAATGAGGGATCGCGGTGAGACCAAAGCCCCCCGCACGGTGGGAATCCATATTTGCTTTGAACAGCTGCTTAATGAACTGGGGAATTGGACGCAGGCGCTAAATACACTTCCAACGCAATCAGACTGGATTAGAAGAGATTTATTTACAGAGAGGACTAGCGCTTTCTTGTTTGCTTCCAAGTCGTATTGAATAAAATCAAACTTCATTGATCCTCGTGGATAAATTGAGTCTTTGCAGAAGCAAAATAGTAATGATACAGCAAAGAAAAATAGAATGAATAAGAAAAGAGGGCTTCATCCTAGCCTGGCTGTTCTCCAGTTTGTGGTACCATTTCATGTACTACATAGTGACGGACAGTGAGGAGCAGCTGGTGCCGAGGTCTGGTAATGAACTGTGGACTGTCACGTTGCATAACAAGTTCTCTGGGATGTAATAGAGGATGTAGTGGAGGCTAATCCCAGTAGAACCTCCTTTATCTGGGAAGCATGAGAGATTATTCACCTTTCAAAGAGAACAGGGGTCATTCTGATCTAAATCCACAGTGTGCACCGAGCGAGAAGCTTCAGACTGATCAAAGTTACATGGAAATCCTGGAGGGACTTTATTGGAAACCAAACAGGACTGGGCCTAGTGGTTAGAGCGGCCCGATTCAAGCCCCCATGGCAGCTTGGCCTTGAGCAAGACACTGAATCCCTGCCAGCTCCAGACCCTGACCCCTGACCTCCGTGGGTGTCACTTGGATTTGGCGAGGTGTGTCTCTTGCAATACCTTAAACTTTGGATTCAAGTGAGTCCAAATTGTATCTTGATGTTTGTAATCATTAAACAATCAAGCAATTTGGAAGCCATATCCAAGAACCAACCATATCTAAGAACCAAACCTTAGCAGGAAAGCCCTCAGGACAAATGTTGCCTTTTAAATTTAGGTTATTAGGTTTTGTATCGGTGGTATTGGCCTCATGGCCCTCACCAGCTAGGTTATCCATGTGGTTATGTACCTCTGGGTGTTGAATCTCATTCTGCCACCTTTTGGGTTTTGTGTCAATCTGTCAATTATGTCAGTATGGAGAAAGGACTGGCTGACACTGAATTAACCATCTGATTGGTTTATTTCTCTACACAAGAATATTTACAGTACATTTTACACACCGTAGCAAAATGCGGTTATAATAACTCAAACATAACACATGATCTAGTACTACAGCTCAACTTGAATGTGATGCCAATTATTTAATTAATTAATCCAAAAGTGATAGAAACATTAAATCTCTCATATCCGGTTCGACTCCATACGAAGTGAGTAGAGTTCAGAATAGATCAGTCGTCCGTTCCTCTCTCCATAACAGATCACTAACTTCAACTCTGAGAGAGATTCACCTGAAATGACAAAGATCAATCATCAGTTTATTAGTTATGGCCAACTGACGGACAACAGATGCATACAGGTGGACAAGTGGATGGATATTCTAGGAAGGGATGAATCTTATGTTGTAGATACTGATGATTATGAACTTTTGCAAAGTACGTTTTCAAACCCACCAAATATATAAAGTGTTGTTTGTTTTGAACTTTAATATTTAGTTTACTGCTTTGGCAATAGGGAGTCACCAGGGGAGAAAGTGAGCTGAGGTGTAGCTTAGCTTAGCTTGCTAGTAAACCTACTAGCTGACGTTGCACCATGAACATCTTACAGCTAGTGATAGTTTAGGTCTTCGGCTAGAGGACACTGTCACCCACCAGGAAAAAGGTGCAATTTGGGTACGCTCCTCACGGTGAAGAGGTGGTTTCATGGGAAATGTAGTTCTGTAACTGCACTTCCAAGTACACAATCTTGTACCCAAGCCTTTTCCCTTGAGTTACTAAAATGTGTTTGTCTTGTAATTACTGGTGCCACAAGATGATTTTCAACATAATCTATTGCTGTGTTTACTTCATATAAGACGTGTCCCCTGGGTCTATGGAAAGTCCTGCTAGCCGCTGGTAAACAAGTGGGCGGGCGGTCTTGGTTAACTTCTGCTTCGGCTCCGTTTATAGTTTCTGATAATTGGTCATGCCAAAAATAAGTAACTGAGCCAGAAAGAAAGAGGGAGAGACAGATGGACAGTCGGACAGAAATAGTTCCATACGTTGTGAGGGAGGTCAGTGCAAGTTAACGCACCATTGAGGGACCCTTGGCATGCCTGGTCTCTTATTTAGAAAGATGCATCATTTTCACCACATCCTAACATCACATCTGTTTCTAACTCCACTTATCATTATTAAAATTAGCTTTAAAAACAAACAGAATTATTTACTTTCAGTGTTAAATAATTGTGTGCATCTCATCACACTTTCCTGAACTAAACTTGTTCACCACTGTACAGCAAATTACCAGAATGATCTGCGGCTTCACTCTCGACAGCTATGTGTTATGTATTTGCGGTCGGTATACAGAACATAGCTGCTGTGTAAATCAACACTTGGTTTGTTCTGTTTGTCTGCCCTCATCCCACCGGTGCTCCAAGCCATCAGTCTTATCTTATCAGCAGTGAAAAAGTTCAGCTATTTATAACTATGTTGAGTGTGAGGAATTCACAGGCTTGTGGTGGCTGTCATCTAACGATAGCACGCATTTCCACTAAGGTGCTGTAATGGCTTTTGGAAGTGAATGGTGCATGCCATTTATACTTTTGCACTGTCCGTGATGCGTTCACTTCAGGAAAACAAAATTCTTAAAACCTCAGCGGGTTTATTGTTAGTCTACCGCAAGTCATTGACTGACAGAAATTATCAAAGTTACGTGGAAATCCTGGAGGGACTTTATTGGAAACCAAACAGGACTGGGCCTAGTGGTTAGAGCGGTCCGGTTCAAGCCCCCATGGCAGCTTGGCCTTGAGCAAGACGCTGAATCCCTGCCAGCTCCAGACCCTGACCCCTGACCTCCGTGGGTGTCACTTGGATTCGGCGAGGTGTGTCTCTTGTCTACCTTCAAATTTGGATTCAAGTGAGTCCAAATTGTATCTTGATGTTTGTAATCATTAAACAATCAAGCAATTTGGAAGCCATATCCAAGAACCAACCATATCTAAGAACCAAACCTTAGTAGGAAAGCGCTCAGGACTAAAATGCTTACCCTTTTTAATGACCTGATGCTGCTTCCACGAATGGCCTCCATCAGGTCGTCACGGCTTGACCGCTGTGGTGCCAGCGGCTGGGAAGGTTCGTCTCTTCTCTTCTGCAGAGATGGCTTCAAGGCATTCTTCAGCTCTTTGAGAATATCAGTGCTCTCTTTTTCGTTAGCACCATTCTTGACCCTCTTTGACTTGGGTTTCCTCTGACCTGTCTGACCCTTTGTGCTGTTTGATCCTTCGTGCTGTTTGACCATCTCTGCGATCTTCCTCGTTGGCATGTTCTTTTCAGAGAGTGGGTCCAGTGTAGGATGTGGACGAGGTGGAGGAGGCAGAGTGTTATTTTTGTTGTGATTTCCAACAGTTTTAGAAGATTGCGGCTTCTGTGGTGGCCGGTTTGCAAGAGATGAGCCAGAGAGTTGCCCCCCTGGTCTGACAGATGCCTCTGGATGACTTTGCTCCTTTTGCTGTTGTAGCCTCTTCTGTCGCTGTTGGTCCTGGTTGCGAGTCAGGATACTGGTCGCTGTCATTCGTGGGCCCGGGAGGTCAAACTGGTAGCCTAGCTTGAGCAGAGTAGTATTTTCCCGCAGTAGGCGTACCATCTCCATTTCCACTTTCCCTCCACATATGTGCCTCTGGTTGTGGAAGCGAAGCTCCACCAGAGTCCCGTTGTGCTGCAGCGATGTCAGCAGAGCCAGGATTCCCTGACCGGACACAAAGTTGGACTCGATATTCAGGTTTTTGATGGAGTGGTTTTCACGGAGCATCTTGGAGATGGCGAAGGCCACCCGGTCGTCTGCGTGAGTGTTGGTGAGACTGAAAACATGTACGTGCGTGTTCGTGCACAGGGCCTCTGCGAAGCGAAGCAAGGTCTCTTGGGAAATGTCTTCGATGTTGTTGAGGTTCACCTCGCTTATGGTGGGATCGTCACGCAGGATCTGCTCCAGCACTGTATCGATCACGATAGGGTTTCCACTTGGGCTGTCAGAGGCCAGGTTCAGGTTTCGGTCTGTGGTTTCAGTCCTCGAGACCTTTGACAGACTGTTGCACACCTTCTTCTGAGGACCTTTAGTTCTGGGTAAAGCCTCCTTTTTACAATCATCTTTCTTTTCGTCCTCATCTTTCTTAGATGACACATTATTTTTACCAAATAGGCCCACTACTTTTTTCCCCTTTTGGAATATATTTTTCTTTTCATTGTCTTTAGGCTTTGTGGTGTCACTGTAACTTGCTGTCACTCGGGCCACTCTGCTCTTGTCTCGCCTTCCCTCGTCAGCGTTGCCCTGCATACAATGACAGGATGGAAAATTATGTTGAGCCCTGACATTCTCCAGTCTCTGACTTTTAATTAGGAATACCAATGTCCTTTTTTAAAACTGGTGTTTCTGAGACATTTTTATTTTTAGACTGTTTTCCAATGATATGTTAAAGGAAATTGGATACTGAGCTATGATACATGTGATACCCTCTATAACCTTTTAGCGTTGGGACATTAAAACATGCATCTCATCAAGTCAAAGACTTATTTCCATTGTGGTCTTTGGTCTCAAACAGATCTTGGTCTTCATATCACAAATACTTCTTGCATACATTTATATACATTCATCATTTGGACTCTATTTAATTCTTTGTTCAAGTCTTTTTAAGACTTTGTTCAAATTCATAATTATTCTAATTTGTTTCACAGTAATGTGAATCAGAAATCAGACATTTTAGAAATGTTACTTAGTGTTACTTCAAAAGCTGACACATTGATCAATTTCTAGCATTATCCAAAGTGAAACTCTGTTTTCTGAATCTAAAAGTGCTGCCAGACAAATTGTCTGATTATTTTGTCTGAGCACAGAACATAAATCTTGTTTTGACTGGGCAAGTGACTCAGATTCATTCATCACCTTAAAACTATGAGCTTGTTAACCATGCACATTCATATTCCAATATGATTGGAATTTATCCATTCACAATATTTGTATATTCGTAGAAGCCTTTAAATATTTCATCTGAGTATATGGAATATTGTTCCTTTTCATCCAAGCAGCATACTGCTGTGCAGAGGGCATCCACAACCTATCATATACACTCAGTGATTTCATATCCCTATCCTTCCTCACCCATCCAGGGCTTGAGTCCACCTTCTCTTCCTCCAGCAGCTTCTTGTTCTCGACCTCCCAGTATTTCAGCAGAGCTTCCCTATCGAAGGTCTCTGTGGCGATTTTGGCGGTCTGGTCCTTCTGCCTCAGGCCGATGGGGACGTTGTCGTCAGGGTCGAGGTCGGCCAGTTCCCTCTCTAGCTCCTGGAGCTCCTCGGATGACAGGGCGGCCAGGAGTTCGTCTTCATCCACGTCCTCGTACTTCCCCAGCTCCTTCCGGTACCCAAAGGTACTCATGGTTAGTCTTGCTCTCTGGAGTTTTGTTTTGGTACTCTCCGAGTCCTGCACTTTTTCAGTTGAGCCTTGGGTTTCTTAAATTAACTCTTCCTTTCTCACTTGTGTCTGCTCATACTTAAGTCTACCATTAAGTGGTTTAGTCTTGCTTACCCGCTTGAATCTACTCCTGCTTATCTACTTGAGTCTTTTCCCTGTCTGACTCCTTCACCTTCTGCGGCAGCGCTTGAAGGAGTGGAAGTGTATAGAAGCAGGGATGTTGTGTACTTATGGTGGTGAATCAGAGAGAGAGTCCTTGATCATGTAATCTTCTCAGCTGCCAGAGGACCCTTAAAGGGAGGGGGGTGGAGAATGCGTTGGGAAGGGGGGTGGCTGCCGGTGATGGTCTCGTCCTTTTTTAGGGTGCAAGGGTGTTGGGCGGCTGGGTGGTGGGGGGTCAACGAGATAGGCTTACATGAGGAATGCGATCCCATTTAGTGTCCTGGGGGTGAGACCCGTCACCAACTCGTCCCTAGAAAGAAAAAAAGCCACAAAAAGCCGCGGCGAGTCACCGGAGATGAAGCTCTGCGGCGTTATGTAACACATCACAACACAGAGACACGGCTTCGTTATGGCGTTGTTGGGGAAACACTTGTTATCCCTGGGGAGGGGTAGGATTATGGACAGTCCACCACTCTGGCAGGCACTGACAAGGAAGGGTAGACACTGATGCTGTTTACAAAGTCAAGTCGGGTCAGATTTATTTGTAAAGCGTTTTTAACAAGCAGATTTCTTTCAACGCGCTTTACATAGAACAAAATAGACGTAAATAGACATCAAAACAGGAAACCGTAGGTGGAATAAATGAAAAGTCAAAGCTTTGAATTGTGAATGGAGACCAATAACTATTATTTACATTGATTACATTACATTTGACATTGTAGAAATTTAGATTTTATAATGAGTGCAACAGTAGAATAAGCTTCACTTCCTAGATCACCAACATCATAAGCATCCAATAGCACCAATGTTCTCCTGTTTGCTCTGAATGTGCTCTGCTTCTCTACTTGGTTCTAATTTATTTTCCTAGCATTTCCAATCTTACATGATTATTTTAGGGTTGCATTTAATCTGTGTGTTGTCTGGATGCTGTGGCTCTGACCTTTATCATCTCCTTATTATTAGTTTTGTATAATATTGACAGTCGAGAAATTGAAGTTTATTCTACTGTTACATTAATTAGAGTTGGATATCTAAAATGAAAATGGGGTTGATGTCATGTCATGTCATGCTGAGTTCACATCAAAAAACATCAGATCTCATCCATTTGTACACTGAACAAACAATATTTAGCACAGTGCTGCTAACGTTGCCCTCTAGTGGGATATTGCTAAACATTATTTTTAATAATGATATTGATGTTTTGGACAGGAGAAACGAAGCCGTATCTGCAGACGACTGCAGGTCATCTTCACACAACCCTGAAGATGACTTGGAGTGAAGACGTTGGGGTCTGAGATGGTCTGTGACAGTTTGACAAGGCTTTGTGCAATATGCATTTTGTGCAATATGCATTTTCCACTATTGCATGATCTAGTGATCCACTCTGACCAGGGTCTGTATCCCACGCCAACATTAGTTTTATCTTTTTATATCTTTGCTTTGCTTTTTTTCATGTACCAAAAGCATGAACCTCCAAAACACACATACACTCTTATGTATCACATCCCTTGTTTTGTCCTTGTTTTCTATGCATCACATTTAACACTGTAACAAACCTGCGTTTTAAAACTGCTTGAAATTTGACTTTACATTTGTTTTTGCTGAAGGAATGCAAACAAATTTGATTGAGGTTATTCAAGATATCAACTGACAGGGTAACGTGCTATGTTGTTGTTCCTGCAGGTGACGAGGTTAGATTTTATATTTAGAGTTGATCTGCTTTTTATAGAGGGACTGCAGGTCACACCGACTGACTGAAGTGTTTAGTGTCAGTGTGTGTGGTGTCTGTGTCTGTTTCTGTTTCTGTCGGTCCATTAAGAGCTGCCAGTGTGCAGAGGGAGCTGAAGAGCAAAGTTACCTGTCATCAAAACAGTTTATTGTCATATATTAGAATACAGTACAAATAATATTACAGCAATTAGAAATGTGATATTAGAAATCCATGTCTTAATGTTGATGTATGAAATACTTCACATTCGACACATCATGTCGGCGTTAAAGGGGCGTCATCTCCAATGCATGGGATGTTTTTGTTTGTGGGTCAGAAAGAGTTTTAAAGCCAGAAATCTCATCAGCTGGCCAAATAATCAATGAGCCATTGGTATTGATCACCAACCCCATCAAATCTGCAGATATATTTTGGTTATTTTGTGATATAGGACAGGAAATAATTATTAAATTATATTATTATTGTCCCTTTAACACACAAGCTCTACAGTATAGAGCAATAGCAGAAATCACAGAAGGCAATAATAAATTAAGTAATAATTGCAGTTAAGACTCGTACAGTAGAGTAACCAAATCCTGAGTCACACTGGATTTTCACTCTTCCTTACAGATCATCTTGGTGTATAGATCCTTCTCCTTAAACAGCAGGTAGTCCTTCAGTCTGGTAGGTAGCTGGATCGAGTGGATCAGGCTGGGATCTGCCAGGCGCTTTGATGTCAAATGCTTCCTGATGACGACTCTGCTCAGGTGACTCAGAGAACGAGGGTTACCTGGACAACAGAAAACACAAGTTTACCAAAACTGCTCAATTCATTAACATGAGGTGCGATTAGGGTAATAAACAAGACCTAGTGGTGCCGTACCAATTCAGTACAGTATCAAAGTTAAAGTGCCAAAAACATACAGTGGTTATTTAGTCCTGCAAGGGTCTTGAATGTTCTGCAGCAGAACTGAATTGGTATATTTAAAACTCTAGTAGCTCTCAACTGACTAGTTATGAAAGTATTCCCTGTAACTTCTGACAATTAAAACAAAAGCAAAACTTATTTTCTTCAAATAAAAAGTGAGACTTCTACAGGTTTCATCAGTAATGAACAGCTGCAAAAGGTTGGACTCTTAAAATCACAAAGTTTTCTTGTTTATGGGAATTTGTGCTGAAGAAATCAATTAAGCCTACCGTCTACCTCCTCTACATAATGACTTGTGCTTTCATTTTACATTAAAAGTTTCTGTCAGAAACGTCCCCAACGTTACCCAGCCCTGAAAGAAGGAAATTGGTTGATCTCTTCTTATTCAGCTTACCCATTGTCCTGCGGATCTGAAGCCACTCTTTGTGTTTCTCGAGGATTTTGGTCAGTTTTCCACAGATGGACACGTGGCCAACGTAGTCCAGAAGGATTGACACGACTCGGCCTGCCGACTGCAGCAGCCAGGAAATGCTGATGAAATCACAGAACTGTAGGACAGAAATGATAAAAGAGCTTCACTGTTTCCATTCACACTAATAATTAGATATTAACCCAATTAAGGAATAACTCCAACCATTAAATCAGTCATGTAAACACCTTCATCTGATTGTTTTACTCAGGGTAACGTCATATTCAGGTTTACCATAACCTGGTTAACACTCCTAGTCCTGCCATTTATCAGGTGATGTAAAATTCTTTTGGCTTTTTCAAACTGCAGGTCAAAGGTCAAAGGATGTTGGATTTGTATGTAAACAGACTCATGACGGGTGCTTGGTTTGTGGCATAGCCGATGTAAGCAGTTGTCTAGGACGGCAAATGCTTGAGGCTCCCTCATGTCGAAGAGCAGCTCTCCTCTCTCCAACTGTCTCACTGTCCAGGTCAGTGACATCACTGAGGACTACTACTACTAATCCTCTTCATCCTGTTGGGTTGCGATCATAAAGGAGGAGACACTTTATTCATCGGTCTTTTATCAGTTACCACTGTAAGTCTCTTCATGTGTTCTGCTCCGTCTTCATGGAACTGAAGCCTCTTGAGGCTTGTTTGTGATAATCGGCTATAGAGATAAACGTGACTTGTCTCTTTTTGGTGATTTCAAATTGTTAATGAAGAATTTGTGTCAGACTGACTAAATAGAAAACTTTTTGTTCTTGTTTATGTGATTTAAATTGTAATTTTTTTTACCTTGCTGGCACTGTCTTGTTAGCACATCTTTCTGTGACTTTGACTTTATGTGTTGAACATTGTTTGTCTGCAACTCACGCGTTGCAACTCAATGGGACCATGATCTGGTTAATAAATGATCTAGTTAATAAATGACCTGGTTTATAAATGACCTGGTTTATAAATGACCTAGTTAATAAATGACTTGGTTAATGAATGACCTGGTTTATAAATTACCTGGTTAATAAATGATCTAGTTAATAAATGACTTGGTAAATGAATGACCTTGTTAATAAATGATCTAGTTAATAAATGACTTGGTCAATGAATGACCTGGTTTATAAATGACCTGGTTTATAAATGACCTAGTTAATAAATGACTTGGTTAATGAATGACCTGGTTTATAAATGACCTGGTTAATAAATGATCTAGTTAATAAATGACTTGGTAAATGAATGACCTTGTTAATAAATGACTTGGTTAATAAATTACCTGGTTTATAAATTACCTGGTTAATAAATGACCTGGTTAATAAATTATCTAGTTAATAAATGACTTGGTTAATGAATGACCTTGGTTAATAAAAGTTAAATAATGATACAATAAGATCGCTGTAGACAATGTACCAGGTAATGGGTTGACCTACTGATCTGAAAGCGTTTCATCAGTCAGAAGAACTCACAGCTACCGTTTCCTCTTCCTGATATGAGAAGCTACAACCAACCAGCTCCTCCCAGTCATCGTCATGGTTACAGCAGAAACACTTCTCAGCGTCATACCCGTTGTTGAGTAGCAGTCGCATCATCACCTCATCCTTCAGGCAGTACTGCAGCGCCGTAGGAAACACCGTATCGCTGACCGCAGTGAAGTAGCAGTTCACATCTGCTCTACTGGCCAGGAGCAGCTTCACGATCTCATACCTCCCAGATCTGACCGCCACAAGGAGGCAGGATAACGGGTCCAGGTCCGGTTTGGCGCCAGCATCCAGCAGGACTTTAGTACAAGCCACGTCCCCGTTGGACACGGCGAAGTACAAGGCGCTTCTCCTCATGTCACCGTAGTTTTCTGAGATGTGAGGGACTAAGAGCGCATTGACGTTGAAGCCCTTCTGGACCAGCAGCTCCAGGCAGTGGGCGTGGCCTCCATCAGCAGCGGAATGAACGGGACTTTGGCCCGACAGCCGCAGGGCCCTTCTGGTGGTGACCGGGATCAATATCCGCAAAGCCCTGATGGAAAAGGTGAAGATCCTTCTGTCAGAATCTTCACAGCCGAACACTTAACTGGAAATATTCCGTTGCTTGCCCCTTACTTGCAAGGTGTCATTCTTAATCTTTTTCATTCATGAAACATTTGTGACTTATTTATATTGTGCTTTTTCAAAACCAAGTGACAAAGTGCTTTACAGTCAATAAAAGAGAACCAAAGACAGCAGAAGTAGCAAAGTGCTCCTGTGTTGCCACCTTTTTGCAGGATAATACCCAGAAAGACGTTTTGGAATGCCCCTCTAAGCGTCCGGGCCCCTGACCAACCTACAGGTAGTGTCCCTCGTAGGCGGCCCGGTGGACGGGCAGCTGGCAGCTCAGGCTGGGGATGTTGGGGTTCGCTCCGTGCTGCAGTAGGACATCGATGCAGTCTGGATTCCCTGAGCCTGCGGCGTCGTACAGGACGCTGTCGCCGTTGGGCGCCTGGGCGTTGACATCAGCACCTTGATGTAACAACAGACAAGTTACAGTTACATTGGACCAGGTGCAATAGATGGAATAGGTGAAATAGACCCATCACCCTGCCAGTGGACCAGAACCAGATCTGTCTGGGTGTCTCACCAGTACACTGCTGTCCCCAAACTGGGCCAGACTGGGAGTGAACCATCATAGTAAAACATAGTGTAGCATGCCAGTTTGGCTACGACGCAGCACACATCCCAGAGTGCTTTGCTGGAAGTGGAGAGCTTTACACTGTGGGGAGGCCAACGCCGCCATCTTCACAAACACGCTCTGACACAGAAACTGAAACACCTGAAGCAAACCAACGCTCTCTGAACACAAAGTAAAGAAAGTTCACCGTTTCGGATGAGGAGCTCCAGGACTTCAGAGGAGCTGGACTCTGCAGCGATGCCCAGCGGCGTCACTCCGTCCTGGTCTGTCTCTGCGACCTGGCCTCCGTTCTCCAGCAGGAGCTCCATGATGTCGACGCGACCCAGCCTGGCGGCCTCGTGCACAGCCGTCCACTTCTTCAGACAGACCTGCTCCACCCATGCCCCTCTGCCCACCAGACTGGACACCAGTTCATAAGATCCGGCTCTGACAGCTACAGGGAGGAAGTGAGGAGGTGATGAACTGAGGATGGATATTATTTCTCCTAAGACGTTTTTCAGAGGCATTCCTACAGAACTGGTGTTTTTAATATCCCTGTTTTTCAGCCTTATATTTCATTTGAACTCGTATTAAAAAGGTCAACAGTCTCAGGTTGATCTTGCTAAACCTTACAGACACCCGTCCATAGGTTGGTGGTCAGCAGTGGTCCTACCTAGAAGCAGAGGGGATTCATTCTTGCTGTTGGTGGTTTGTGGAGAAGCTCCGTGGTCAAACAGCATCTCAACGTTTTCCACCAAACCAGCTTTCACCGCTAAAGTCATCATGGTGTCGCCCTCCACCGTGCGCTCCTCCAGAGTCAGGCTGAAGGACGCTGAAGGACAACCGGCTCAACACGTTGCCACATACTTCACTTTATAGTTCAACTGTCGCCCAAAGGCATGATGTTAAAACCATTCAAATAAAAATACAAGAGTGGTTTAAAGCCTCGTGAGGAAGGCAGACAGATAAAACACATGCAGGCAAAAATACACTGAGACAGACAGTCAGGAGACAGTTAGGAGACAGACAGGAGAACAGACAGGAGACAGACAGGAGAACATGAAGCCGTCGTACTGACGCAGAAGAAGCAGACACACTGAAGACCGTCCAGAAGGGAGGAATGTGTTTTATGGTGAAGTATTAACTCCACATGTTGTTTTGTACACACTATTGAAGCAGTCGATGTGAAAATATTGTTTATTCACAAAAATGTAGACAGGATGCAGATTGTTCTGCTGACCTGATCTGATTCATCTAAGACTAGACAACCTGGTGTTACATGGTGGAAACAATAGCTGGATTAATGGACTAATAACTGGATTACAGACTTTTTCAGACTTTTAAGGACCCTACATAGATAGAAACATTATTTTCTTCATCCCTGTTTCTTCCCCGGCAGCAGCAACATGCGGTAAATGCTCTGACGTACCGTACAACACCGTCTCCAGGACCTGGACCAGGGGCTGGACGGCAGCCTGGTGCAGAGGATACCAGCCCCTGTCATCCGCCTCACTGAAGGCTGCCGGGAATTCACACAGCGCCTGCAGGGCCAACATGTCGCCTGAGGTGGGGTGACATTAGGATGGTCAAAAGACTCTGATCTGTTCAACGGTATACCTGAGAGAGTTTCCACTGGTTGTTATTTGTGAATGAAATGAAAGGTGTTAAAGTAGACGACCTCTATCTCACCAGTGGTATTGTTAGTGTTTCTCCACATTAAGACTACATTTCCCATTGTGAGTACATTTACCTTGTTCAATGGCCTCCACAACCTTCAGATGCTCTTTCCTGTGGGAAGATTAAAGTAAATTTGAAAAAAGTGTATGGAAAACAGGAGAAAAACCTTTTTCACGTGGCCATACCTCCCAGATGGTGACGGGTATTGTCTCTGACATGATTCCCGAATGCTCATTTGAACGTCGTAGTCCAGAAGTTCATCCTCGTCCATGTCAGCAGCCGGACCCACCTGCAATTCAGCCTCAAGTCAAATTGAGCAGCGATAACCACCATGGCTGAACAGACAGAAAATCCAAGGAGAAAGACGTCACAGTACTGGACACACTGTTTGATTGACAGGTGATCTCTGGGAGGAGCAGTGAGGAACACCACAGTGAGGAACACCACAGTGAGGTTGGGAGACAAAGATGGAGACTACCAGGAAGACTACCTGGCTCATATCTTCTTTATTGCTAATCCAGGTATTCTGACAGCAATCGGCCTTGCTTGTTGTTCAATCAGCCCATTAACCAAGGATCTCCTTCCTCCCTCATGGGAACCAATCACAAACTGCCACATCCCTATATATACAGATACCTGCCCCATCTGTGTCTCGGCCATTTCAGTCTGCGTCGCCGCTGCGCCCCACCACCACCAGTGTCAGGCTCCAATTGGTTGTCAGTGGATCCATTCTGCCTATGGAAGATCAGTCTACAGGGGGGAGTTTCCCTGCAAGGGGGAGTTTCCCAGAACCCCAGGGTTCTCCTTTAGCCCATGATCATTGACTCCAACTGGAGTCACCGCCAAATGTCTTTAGATTAATTATCCATTAAGCTTGCAAACCTAGTCTCTCCTGGTTGAACTTATAGTTAAACCTTTTACCACTTTAAAAAGTCCTTTTCTAAGCGTCCTTCACTCACACTTTCTTTCCCGGCACTTCTTGGTCCCAGGAATATTTTATCGGCCCTGTTGTCAGGGCACTTTGACCTTTGACCTCCTCACTATTGGCTGCACACACATGCTGATCTACGAATTGAAGCTTATTGTTCAGCTGCTGGATGAGAGAATCTGCTAATCTCTGAAATGTAAAAGAACGTAAAGCTCATAATTCTCACCTATTAAATATGTTGAAGTCAGGGGTGCTGCACGACCACGCCAAAGCAACAGTGGAGTGTTTGTATCATGGCTGAACTGACCCCCCCCCCCCACACACACACACACTCCCACTGCTATTTATAGGCGTCACCTGCTCCAGTGTGTTGAGCATGCAGGCCATACCACAGCCTCTAATAGAGTGTAATGTCACTCTACACACATTTTCCACAGCTAATGACAAACATAACAACACGGGCTGGTGCATGGATATTTATTCAGTCATGCGTTAGATAGCGTTGATGTTTTCACCCGCATGTTGGAAACGCTGTTACACAACTGATGGTGGCAAAAAAAAAATTCTCACAGGGATATCTGCTCCGTCTATTGGTGCTGTGACCTCTGACCCTTCACCTCCTTACTGCTGGGTGCTAGTAATGTCGGTGATCTAGGAACTGAAGATTATACTCATTGTAATTCACTCTAGATAAAAGTGTCTAAATGCATAATACCCATGTAAAATGTAAAAAATGTTGCTGTGCTTTTGGACACAAAGATGCTTCAAGACTATAAAAGGTCGTCGATAATTCAACGTTCGGCTGAAATGAGACCCAGTTTTTCTGTACAGCTCAAGCATCAGTTGAAAGCCTTTTTATCAAACAGTCACATCTTCTCTGAAAACACAATCACACGTTCATTCAGAAAGAGAGTGGACCCTTAAAACACGTTGAATCCTCCAGGCCAGCCTAATGCAGGCATGTCGCCCACAGATCCTCTGGTTATCCCTCCATCATGGGTTCAGCACGTTGGCTGTAGAGGTCCAGCTCCTGGTACAGTAAGTACTTCTTTAGTCTGGGTGGAAACATGTCTGAGTTCATGACTTCTGGGTTGTTGAGTCTCTTCAGGGTCAGACACCGCCTGATCTCAAGTCTGCAGAGATGTCTGAGGGAGCGAGGGCTGTCTGGGGCACAGCGGTCGAGAGATTAGTTCAAGTCATTCAGAATGGATTAAACAGATATAATAGATTAAATTATAGTATAGTAGTAACTTCCTGTGTGCGGCTCCACAGCGTTCCTAGCTCCGCCCCCCGACCAGTCTGAAACCACATTCAAACTGTCTGGCATTTGCATATTCGCTAAAAGAAAATAAGCGGGGGCTGTGATTGGCTAACAATGTTGCACCCTTTTCCAAGGAGGCGCTTCATCATCATCAACATAGCCGACTCTGAAGGAACCATCAACTCCCTGATTACGTCTGTTATCGCTACGCTCAGCCTTTCTGCGCTCTCCTTTCCCCGCCTGGCATTCGGCAGTAGGAACCAGCAAGGTGCTAAGACTTGTTGCCATGACGACCTTTGAAAATCTCTACGGATATCGTGTCAACACATTGTGCGACTGTAGCCCCTGTATGTGCGATTTTCATGCTGCCTTGTGACCCTCAAAAGAACAACGTCACGTGGACAAATTGGGACTTTATGATTGGTTCCCGGTGACAAAAGTTCATCCAATCAGCAAAGACCCCGCCCACTGGGCCTGCATGGCGTCACATGACTGTTTGAATGTTGGCAGTTTTTGGTGGAGTGGAGCTAGGAGACGCAAACAGGAAGATACTCAGGATACAGAATGACATGATATGACATGATAATTGAAGAAGTCATCGCTGGGCTGCTGCTGTAAATTAGGACTATTCATACAGAAACTTACTGAGGATGTCATGTATTTCAGGCCACTCTCGCTGCTTCTCCAGGATCAGTTTGAGCTTTGAACAGATGTGGATGCGGCTGACGTAATCCAGGAGGATCTTCACGACGCCTCCAGACAGATGCATGAGGCAGCAGAGACTCATGAACTCACAAAACTGGAGAGGAGGAACATTCACAAATAACCATCACATGTTTTCTGTAGCTTTGATTCACTTCCATGCAGTTACTCACATGACCAGTACCAGGGTTAGACTGATATCAGGCCAATATCGTCCTTCTGGTCCAGTCTGGGTTAGATTGGTTTGATTGATTACATATTTATTGTAGACTTGATCAATACTACACTGGTTCTCTATGGAAAGAACTGAACCAGAACTGATTCTGATGAGACATTTTATCAGATTCCACACAGGTATGTATGAACATGTTATCATCATTATTGTTATTATTGGTATTATTATCCCTCCTGTTATTAAGACTTGCTCAGCAGCACCTCCACAACATTTGTAAAGGCGAGACGGTTCCTCTCCCAGCCAAACTGGGATTTGTACCAGCAACCTTCCAGTCACAAGCCTCTAACAGCTGGGCTCCCACCACCCTCATGTGTCTTTGTTCATACGTACAGATGTAACATGTAAGTAAGACGTAGTGAGGATCTTTAAAATAGCTGTAATCGCCATGTAGCCCTCCTCTCTCTGTCTACTGTTAACTGTCGTGGAAAATGCCCGTGAAAAAATCTCTAAAATAAGAAAAAGGTTGCCACTCACTGGAATTTTCCCCTCTCCAACATCCGCAGCATCCAAGGCGTTGTCATGGTTACAGTGAAAGCATCGCTGCACGTTGTAGCCGTAGTTGAGCAGCAGTCGCATCATCACCTCATCCTTCAGGCAGTACTGCAGCGCCGTAGGAAACACTGTATCGCTGACCGCGGTGAAGTAGCAGTTCACGTCTGCTCTACTGGCCAGGAGCAGCTTCACGATCTCATACCTCCCAGATCTGACCGCCACAAGGAGGCAGTATAACGGGTCCAGGTCCGGTTTGGCGCCAGCATCCAGCAGGACTTTAGTACAAGCCACGTCCCCGTTGGACACGGCGAAGTACAAGGCGCTTCTCCTCATGTCCCGGTAGTTTTCTGAGTTTTGCACGTTCATGCGGTAGTTGACATCGAAGCCGTTGGCCAGCAGGAGCGCCAGGCAGTGGGTGTGGCCTCCCTCTGCTGCTGAATGCACTGGGCTTTGACCCGCCTCTTTGATGGCTTTCTTGGGGGTCAGAGGGATCAGCATCTTCAAAGCACTGCGGGCAGGAAATGGATGGTTGAATAAAACAGTGATACACGAGAGTGTACTGTGGTTATGGGTCCTGCGTTAGACCGATATATGGGTTAGTGACCGATAAGGCCGATATTGGCTGTTTATTACGTTGCAGTGTGATTGGTTATGTATTTATTGTAGAATTGATTAATACTACACTGGCTGTCTGGGAAGAGCTATATGTTAGTAGTAGTAGTAGTAGTAGTAGTAGTAGTAGTAGTAGTAGTATCCTTGGTTTCAATGGAGAGTTTTAGTGTCTAAATTCTGTTTCAGAGTTTTCAAATTCTAGAGGAAACACTGAATAATAATAATAATAATAACAATAATAATAATAGATATCATGTTTAAATTAAAAGTTGACGTTTAATCATAGCGCCCCCATTAGGCCAATCAGTGTAATTTGTAAGGATAACTGGATTTGTGTAGCAAGTTTTATGTCAAAGTGATTTAAGGTGTAGGAGTTACCCTTTCAAAATTTGACCTTTAGTTATAGCGCCTCCATCAGGCCAGTCAGTGTAATGGTTTCAAACACCAGAACACAGAGCCAGAATGCATCATCCCTCAGAGTTTTGTCAAAATCAGACCGGTACCGTCTGAGATTTCACGTTTGATGGACAGATCACTAACTAGCTCCATAGCTACCATAGCAGAAAATAAAGCACAGCACGCCAGGCATTATGGGAAGGTGTCGTCGACCAATCAGATTGCTGAGCTGTTGTACAATCATTAATTCAAGATTAAATAGCGATAATACAGCGGTGACTCCACTCACTCGTAGTGGCCGGAGTACGCTGCCTTGTGGATCGGCAGGTGTCCGGTTATGCTGGGCAGGTTGGGGTTGGCTCCGTTGTCCAGGAGAAGCTGGATGCAGGCGGTGCTTCCTGATCCCGCCGCATCCATGAGCACAGTTTCCCCGTTGAAGGCTTGGGAGTTCACTTTGCTGCCTGATGGAAACGACAGGAGGAGGTTTGACGCCATTCATTTCAAAAAGCGACACCTGCTCTTACAAAATGATTGCTGACATGAAAGTCAAACCAGGGATCCTACACCTTTTGCTAATCACATTCAAGGACTATTCCAGGACCTACAGCAGCATCTCCATGACCAGTATCCATCAGAGTCTCTGTTCTCTGTTGAACATGTGATGTGAATGTCCAGGTCTGATTTCTGCTCCAACTATCTCTTAGGACTGATACTATCAGGACATTTCAGATTTCAGAGTTTATGTCAGACTTTGCTAAGTGCCATAGCTGTCGTCTGCCAGCTCCACCCGTGGTTCAGCTCTGTCTTCCTACTCACCACAGTTCAGCAGAATCTCAGTGATGTGGAAATGGCCGTGCTCTGCAGCCACGGCGAGAGGCGTCACTCCCATGATGTCCTTCTGGTTGACCCGAGCAGCCGTTCCTGAGCAACAGCATCAGGACCTCCACGTTGCCGACCTTGGCTGCCTCGTGCATGGCCGTCCATTTCTTCCGGCAAAGCTGCTCGACCCAGGCGCCGTGGGCGATCAGCGTGTAGGTCATCTCATAGGAGCTGGCCCTCACCGCTTCAACCAGAGCAGAATAAGCACATTCAAATCAATCAAGTTTAACAGATTTAAAGCAGTACACAAAACAATATGCACCTTTTCTCCTAGTGGCAGGAAGTGTATTGTTAGTCCCGCCCTCCTCCACTAACCTCACCTTGATAGCTGCAACCCAGCTCACCACTGGCCACACCCACAGCAAATAGTACACGCCCCAAAGCATCCCATCATCATTGAAAAGGCCAATTTCAGGAAAACGGGGCATTTCGGCGTGAACACACAGACTGATGATGTTTGTAATTTATCCTATTTATTTATTGTTATTTTAAGGTCAAAGAGTTGCATATTGTAGCTTTAATTTATCTTTATCTGGTGTTTGTAATTTAAACTTCACACTTAGCCAGAGAGAACTGACTGGAAGTTTGAAGGACTTCATTACCCAGAAGCCCTGTGTGGTGAGGTCAGTAAACTAAATGTGCTCTCAGTGTGGTGCGGAGGTGAAGAGGTTCAGCAGCTTTCTCTGTTTAGGAGACTCTTCTGGATCATTCTGGATCGGTCACTTCCTGTGTGGAGGAGATTTCCCACCAGTGACCAAACTGACACCAGGATTTAATTTGGACCAATAGGGTGAATCTACGGTCTCAGGTGGGGATGGGACACTGTAATGCTGTAATATCTACCAATCTTTAGAGGTTAGAGAAGTCGTCTTGTACCCCAGTGGGAATCGAACCCCTAACCCCGGCAGTGTTAATGCCTTGCTCTGTATTCAGGTCCCATCACACACATGCTGTATTACCCAGCAGCAGCGGGCACTCATTCTTGCTGTTGGTGTTGTGGGGTGAGGCGCCGTGGTCCAATAAACTCTTCACATTTTCCACCAAGCTGGCTTTAGCAGCCAGAGTCAGCGGCGTCTCGCCCCCCATGGTCGTCCTCTCCTCCAGACTTAGCCCATGTGAAGCCACTGACAAAAACAGGAAACACATCAAGGTCACCGGGTTCATTTCTGATGGACAGTTGGGCTAACCTGACTGGTAAGTTGCGGCCGGGCCTCACTGCTGGCCGACCTCTAAGCTGGGTTGAGCCAGATGGGTGCGGAGCGACATCATAGATATTTTCGGTGTTGAACATCTTTGACATCTTGGCAAAGTTGCGTCAGCTGTCATCAGTTGGAAGGTAGCAGCATTTCTCGTTAGTCACGTTAGGTAATTTGGAGGATGATTTTCCAGCAACCTTTATTTTGAAGCGTCCATAGTGATGCCACCTACCTTGGCATCACCCCACAGTTTATTATTATCCAGGAATTTATAGCTGTGCTTGTCATCTTTATGTCGTTATTATTATTTATTATTGTTGTTGGTTTGTTGTATTCTTTATGTGTTGAGGTGAGAGATATATATATATATGTGTGTGTGTGTGTGTGTGTGTGTGTGTGTGTGTGTGTGTATATACAGTATATACTATATTATAAGCCCCTTGTGGTTTTTCATGTTGCAAAGATACAAATGTGTATTCTTTTTCTTCTCTCTCTGTTGTTATCAATGTATTTTAGCATTTCTATGTTAAATCACTTAAATAAACTAATTCTATACTCATGAATGTATTTAGCGACTTATGAATGAAACGTCAATGAGGATGCAGTTATAAATGAAGCGACTTACCCCGCAGGACCGTCTCCAGGACTTCTAGGATTGGTTGTGATGCGGCTCGGTGGAGGGGAAGCCAGCCTCGACTGTCCGACTCCCTGAAGGCGAAAGAGTGTCGCAGCATCTCCCGGAGCACCGAGACCTTTCCTAGACGCCACAGAAACCAGTCAGGGGTGGAAGAAGGAACAGACCGAAGACTTGGGAGCGCTACTTGGCATTAGAAATGTCCACGGTAGAAAGCAAGCAGTGATTCATCCTGATGAATGAATTTAACTCTTCAGATTTAAACCGGTTTACTGTCCAGCAGCCTGATGTTGAGGCAGACTCGGTACACTGACTCTCTTCACCTCCACCTCACCCTCCCCTCCCTCCCTCATACCATCGCTCTCTGTTTATTCCTCTATCTCTGCTGCCTGCCAGGGTATGGATGTCTGGCGGTCCAAACACACACAGCTGCCTTCCATGTGACTTTGGCATCGGTGGAAGCCAAGAGGTTACACACAGAAAAACAAAGCTTTATGGAAGGGGGGATGTGACACCTACCTTGCTCTATTGCGGCCAGCACTCTCAAATTCTCATCTGTCACCGTTTCCAAGCTAACAGCAAGGAGAAGAAGCACAGGGCGGTTACCTGAGTCTCATGATCAAATGTTCCCGAGCATCATGAATGTAAATCAGAGCGTGATGTGTCTTCCATACCTGGCGTCAGATTTTAAAAAGGCATCTTGACAGGAGTCCTGTATGCTGAGTTGAATGATGTAGTCATTGAGCTCGTCCTCACCAAAGTCCTCATACGTATTCATAACTCTTAAGGAAAGACACAATTCAAGACATCATTTCTTGCCTGGATATATCAAATGACATCAAATATGTTGTCATGTATTAATTAGGACTGAACAAACTATTCCAGACCTTTAGATCATTTCCATCAGCTAATTTCCAATACTTTTACAGATTCGTACAGGAACACTGCAAACCACGCTGAGAAAAAATGATTCCCTGATATCACATCCAGTGTAACTGGCGACCTCCCTCCGATAGCAATCTACAACTGATCCACAAGTAAGTCCCAAACCCCCCAACACCCCGGCACCACTGGAGAGAAGCAACAGAAACAGTCCTCACCTGTGAGGTATGTTAGCCGGTCACACTGACAAGTCACACTCCGCTACCAGGGGAGTGTTTTTATATTTAGGCGTGACCTGCTTCCATCGCAGCCAAACTCATGGAATGTGAGCCATGCCTGGTCCAGCTCTGGCATACCGGAGCCCGCCTCTGCACGGACAAGCAGCTATTCTATTGCACTGCAACCCGCAATGAAAAACAAAGCAAGGCACCTAGCTGGTTGTCTTAAATATAGTGGGGTTACGTGTGCCATTGTGTGGTCTAAGCCAGGTCTTTGGGATGCTGGCAGTGGTCCCATATTCATTTCACAGCGGGCTCTGGGCTTACTGTGGACTCACGCAGAAGTTCACTCTCCATTGTTTCGTGGAAAGTAAAATCAGTCTATATTTTCCGCCCTGCTTTGTGTAAGAAATATGATATGATGGACTGTCATAAATTGACCGTTGAGTACGGTCTGAGTTACTGGGAGAGTTACTGGGAGAGCTGCATGAAAACTGGGAACTGGGTCTCATGACAAGACCGGGTGTCTGCAAGGTTTAAGACTATTTAAGACCTTTGAAATGCCAGTTAGATTGAAATATAAGAAAATCAGAAAATGGTTCGATGATTGGACTGATTTAGATTTTGTAAGACCTCTAAAACTGAATTTAAGACTTGAAATGCTTTATTTACCTTTATTCAAGATCATTTAAGGCTTTGAGTTTAGATAGTATAATTTAAGACGTTTTAAGACATTTCAAGGACCTGCCTGGTTGAGCTGCCCTTGAGCAAGTATGAATGTGTTTAAGTGTATGAATGTGTGTGATGCTGGAAAAAGGATGAATAAAGATTTCTATATGACTGGATTTCCTAGCGGACCTTCAGAGTGATGAATTCCTCCCAGCTGACTCCACACCAGCATTGCGTATCTCAGGGGATCCGGTAGCCTGTGGAGCAGCAGATTAGTGGAGCTTTAGCGGGGCCGCCATGTCGTCTCCTCTGCTCAGTCCTACCGCTGGAGGCTCAGCGCCAAAATAGCAGCAGCCCGATAATGTGACTCCAAGTGATGCAAGCTCACAAAAACAAAACTGTCTGTTGACTGAAGCTTTCATACTGGCAGTGACAGGAGTAGTTCATCTAGCCACAATTAAAATGTGCATCATTTATTATGGTTATGTAATGGGTACTGTATGGGGGACTTACTGGTACCTGATGTCTATCCTGAGAACAAAGAGACAAATTCCCAGAAACCCTGGTTGATAAGGCAATAACCTACTGGATCTTGAAACTACTACTAATACTATTAACACTGCTAGTAGTACTACTATCACAACTAATACTACTATTTATTACTTCTATTACACCTATTCCCACTACTACTGCTAATACTACCACTACCACCATTTATCTAGGAATAATACTATTATTGCTACTACAGACCTATTAACTGTCCTTGCCTTACTCATTTATATAGATATATGTGTATATCTATATATGTATATGTATTTATGTCTGTGTACTGATGTTTTGAGTCTCAGCACAAACTTCTGGCAACATTGGTCGATGTGGTAACAAACTAGTGAATCTTGACTCTATTTCCTGTGCTCATTTAACATATGACAATAATCAGGTTTGAAGAAAACCTGAGGGAAACTGTGTGGTATAAAATACGACAATTTATACTGAATTACCGGTTAACGGTTTTTATTTATTTTATTTTTTTATCATTGTTAACGTTTCAGTCAGGACGTGGCGACGTGGCGACGTTGCTTGCGGTTACCATGGCAGCGTGTAAACGCTTGTGTTGCCTGGAAACCAAACTAACATTAGCAGGACGATGTTATGCTATGCTAGCTCAGTATCTTGTTAAATGAACCACATTAAACAGACTCGGAATTAAAGGAGACGTTGAAAGGCTGACCGTGGATAACTTTACAACTTTGTCCACGTTTTAAACGTTGTTTTGTCGTGCTGGCGGAGTGTTAGCGCGTTAGTTAGATCACTTAACGTCGGTTTATTAACCAACTAGACGTTAGCTAACTGTAGCTTGCGTTAGCTGGTAAGTTAAATCTGCCATGTCGGACCAAAGGGAAAGCGACGAACATGAGCTGAAAGAAAAGGAGGAAAATGCAGCGGAACCAGCCGAAACAGAAGAAAATACAGATACAAACCCACACTCCCACCGCAGTACCGCAGAAGAGCCGCAAGGGGCAGACAGAGATCCAGGAAGCGATGGTCAGGTGCAGCAGGCCGCCATGTTGACCTCAGGTGAGGCCAGGATGCCGCAGGCCCTTAAAAAGTATGAAAACGTTTAAAATCAAGGCCTAGAAAATAATGAATGCATACTACTAGTACTAATGCTGTAAATGACCCAATGGCACCCTAATGATGCTGTAATCTACTTTTCATTCATATCTATATATCTATCATGTTCTTGTGTTATTTAGCTAAATTATATTTTCCATATCTTATTAGTATTTGCTGCTGAAATGACCCGATTTCCACACAGGGATCATTAAATCTTATATTTATAAAAATAATAGCAATAATATATTTTATTCATAAAACAAATCCCAAATCTCTCCTACAGAAAAAAGACAATTAACACAGGTAAAACCTATATCACTATATACTAATACACAGAAAATGTCTTGTTGTAGAGAAAAGTTTGTCAAAAATAAAGTTAACTGCAGCCTTTCAAATCTTCTTCTTTCTAATCAGCAAAATTTTTGTTGTAAAATTGGTTTTAAATTTGATTCCAGTAGACATTAAAAGCATCTTGATGTGTTAAATTGTCTGAAACCTGCAGGTTTGCCAGAGGCCACGGAGGAGGCAGCATCCCAGGCTGACATGGCTGAAGACGGCGAGCAGCAGGGAGAGTCGCCTCAGAAAACAACTGATGTTGGAAACTCAACAGCAACTGGTGAGAAATCTATGACTGATGGCTGACTAGATATTACTATTTGGTCAATGTGAAATTATAGTCATAGGTCACCAAACTATCAGCTGAGGGAACATTTGTATTGGATGGTCCCTGATGGGATTTTTAAAATAAAGCTTACAAATAGATTTTGGTCATTTTTGCTTGATCATTGCTCTCCATTATAATGAAAAAAACTACAACATCAGATTTAGACTCATTTAGGCTAAAAGGTTTGGAGAGCCACACCTTACCACACCCAGTTGATATGGGTCAGTTTCACTTCATTTAGTTTGGTTTATTTGATAAAACCAGAGGATCAGATTATAAAACCACAGAAGGGAGAGAGAGAGAAGAGATAACCAAACACCAAGAGGGTTATATAATATCTCACCTCTCTCTCACCTCTCTCTGACCTCTCCCGTCTCCCACTTCCCGTGACACCGTGTTTGATTGCAGTGAAGGTTATGCTGGTGCCAGAGGGCCATGTGATGACTGTGGCCTTCGCCATTGGGCTGAGCATTCAGGACCTGAAGCATCACTTCGCCACTGAGCTCAAGGTTCCCGTGGAAGTGCTGCAGATCTCTCTGGGTGGTAGGTCCGTTTCTCTTCAAGTGCTGGTAAATGCTGATTTTGCCAGAAGGTGTGCCCACTCTGCCAGCCGCTTTGTCAGATAACCTTCATTCTAGAGAATAGTCAAAGTGTTATCCATCAGCCACTGTGCCTATTGGCTGTTTCTCCCTGGTTCACTCCCCCAGGTCTTTGCTTTTGCAGTGGAAGGAAATTAATGAAGAATAATTGTATCATTGTATCAATTGTATCAATTGTATCACGTTTGAATATTTATCATTCAAACATGATACCAAGCAGTATGTGGCTTTGCAACGAGCACAATGAT